>VWZF01004469.1:195084-630084 GCA_013396755.1 Sclerurus mexicanus | reverse complement strand
ACCATAAACTGATCCCACGAGTCATGATTGAGGCTTATTTCCCTTCTGTTTCCTCTAAGCCCAAATGAGTTCCTCCTGAAAGGCAGCTCATGCTTCTGCTCTGTCCGTTTTTATGCATGCTTACTGTTTTACACATCAAACAGGGTTATGTATGCTTTTTTAGTAACGCCTGCCGAAGCATGGAAAGGATCAACATTTCATTTTCATTACATTTCATTTATTTCTCTATTTTGGAGGAAGGGTTCCATGAAGTATAAGGTAGACATAACTAAAATAAGTTTGTCTAGCAGGTGAAAGGTATTGGTAGGTATATGTGACTCCTCCTAAAGCAGCTGAAATGCAAGTCACAGTCAAAGATTTAGAAAAAATGTCTGCTTGATAATGTCTTTTGCCATAATAAAGTACAGTCACACGAGGAGTAGAAGGCTAAAAGAATGGCCAGACAAAGACAGATCATCCATTTGCACTTAGTTCAAGACTCCTGCAAAGCTGTTACTTGAAAATATCTACGGTGGGTACAGGAACACGGAGATTGCCATCTTACATGTATATTTAGTCTTTGGTTATATTATTTCAAATGTTATGTAGCTATAATAGCATGAAATAGATACCCCTACCTGATACAGAGATAGATATTACATCATTGCTGCTATAATGCTCTGCTGCAAAAGGACTTTTAAAGGATTTCTAATGATAATGAAAATATTCTGATACAGCATTAAGGATTTTGCTACTGAAATGTGTTTAATGTAAATATGCTGTCAGATACCCTTCAAGTAATTGACAAGAGCAGATGATTAGCAGTGTTCTCAATAGTGTTTTTGCATAATCTTACATTTTGACAGAACTCTTCAGCGGCTTTTTATTGTCAGTGCTCTGCAATCAGTAATACTTTTTCTTTGACATTTACTTTGTCATTATAAATCTTGTAAGTGGTCATTTAACTTGTTCAGTATGCATGTAAGAATATCATTACTAACACGTTTGAAAAATGTCTTCCTGTTGAGGAACTATTGTGAAAGTAAACTTAAAACCCCCTAAATGAGGGAGGTTGATAAGTGACTTTATGAAATAAATACCTGTAAGCACTTTTCAAGGATTATTTTAAAATCTTTCTCTTGCTGAGCATTCACTGTAAGTCATCAAATTCAACATGATTGTTGGATTTTTCAAAATCTGTTATTTTTTTAAATTTAATACTATTGTTCAGTTATGATCATTTACATCTGACTGACCAAAATGAAACTCTTATGATCCATAAGCACTCATAATTACATACTGCATGTAACATTAATAGTCAATATAATAAACCTTCATCTTTATTGAAGCATCTCTTGTTTCTACAGCAGTTCTTTAATCTATCTCAATAGATTTCTAGTGTACAGCTCATATAGATTTGGTCAGTGACAAGGGTTAGAGTAGTCTTGTAGAACATTTACTTGTAGCTGTGAAAAGCCCACATTCATCAGAGGATTAGGTCGATCAGATTGTACCAGGATCAATGGAAGGACTGTGTGATCCCTCTTAGGCTGTAATGTGTTCACCTTCTTTGGAGAGAATTCACATACACACACATTTCTCTGTCTTAAAGCCATTTATCTCAGAATGTCAAATTGCAATAATTAACCATTATTGATCTTAAATTCAATTAACTTCATTAACACAGGTCATGATGAGGGTGCTTGTAAGGGAAAGGATCTTGACAAGTGTCTTTTCTTATATGACATTGAATGCTCACAATCATGGCTATAAACTATTCATACCATGCCACAGGAACATCTTTTAAAAATTACAGGAGTTTGGTTGGTGGCTCTGAAGCGCCAGTTTAATCCCCTCCCCCTCATCTTCTAGTTCTCAGGGTTTTCCAGCAAATTTTCTATTCAGGAATCAGTGAACCATTTGTTTCCAGCACATTATCTTAGCGTGGTATTATAGCAAACCTCACCTATTCAAATACCCTTCAGTTCAATAGCTACTGCTAGATAGAGGCTCATTTACAAAAGTGTATATTAGTATACTTAACAAATGAGTGAAATGAATATTCAGTGCTTCTTTTTGCTGTATGTACAAAACAAGCTGGGGCCATCATGTAGAGGTAATCCTTGGAGTCTCTGCTTTCTTCAAGTCTTGAGATTCATATTGTAGTCAGTAGTTGTTTTTCTTAAATGAGGGTTGAATAACAACTGAGAAAGAACACAAAGCTTTGTTGGCCCACAGTGAACTCCTTCTTTAATAGAGGAACTTCATTATAAGCGCGAGTTCACAATTGCTGAAATTGTGATTGAAATCATTTGGATTTCTACTATACCATTCATACAGATGTATGGAGTTTATTGTAAGGAGGCACTGCACCCAAAATAGCTATTGAAACTACTGTATAAAGGGCTTCAATGGGAGTTGCAAATTTGCAAGAAGAAGGATCAGGCTGAAGGTCTTTTGGTACATTTTGAATGTCTTTAGCAGCCATGATCATTTAGAAATAAATTGCCAAGTAGAATGACTCACTGTAATATATTGAAGTGTTTTAGGTGAAGACTTGATTTTTATAAACCTCACAGTGAGGGCAGCTGCTCCAGGGATGCGTGTTATTATTAGTATAGTTAAACACAAATACAACACCAGATTCTAGTTACTGTAAAACTTGTGAGATGTGGACAGATTAGGGGCAACCAAATATGCGTGAAGATTACAGGAAGTAAGGTGTAAAATTTTTTCTTAGTCCAAAAAAGGCTAAACCATAATCAGAAGACCCTGAGGAATGTGGATAAAAAGAAATTACAACATCACTTTTGTTCAGAAACAGATTTCTGTAACAATTAAATGGTCATTTTGTCACTACATTTGCTATTTCCACTCCACTATACAAAGCATTTACTGAGAAGAGGCAGGACAGAAGCAGAATGGTTTGATTACTGCATTTGAAGAAACTGAAGTTCCTTTACAACATCTGTTTGCTCAGTGAAGGATTATAATAATTAAGAGCTATTAGAGCCATATTGAGAACTTTTATGCTCATGCCTGCTTATCCTGGAGTTGGCTGTGAATCTTGTATTAGTTTGTGGAATGCCCTGTGTGCTTTTCAGTGATTAAAAGATGCCACCCAAATGGCTGGTATCAAGCAGAGATTGTGTCTCTGTGTGTCTTAGTACCAATTCATACAGAGAATTTGGCTTTGTCTTACCAAGATATTGACAGTGACTTTTATTTAACAAAAAAATCCAGAAAAAAACCAATTTTTTTTTCTTTGAAAATTCTGGTAAATATTTTTGCCAATTTGACTAAATAGTAATTCTGTGCTCAGAAAAATTCTACAGAGTCCAAAAAACAATTAGGGTCAAAGTGTAATGTGAAGGTATTTTCTCTGCTGATGAACTTTTATTTCCCACTGCCATGTGTACTTGTATAGAGTGGGAATCTCCAGCAAGTCTGTAGTACTTCACACCGAGCAACTGTCTTGGAAACCAAGGAAAAGCCTCTTTCATCTTACTTAGAGTGGATCACATTTATTTGTGTTGAATAATTTATACAGCAAATGTAGGTGTGTTTTTGCCTGTTACTAATGCACATACTAATTGTATTTGTTAAGAGGAACTTCATGATCCTTGGAGTGATGGTCATCGTCCTTTCCCTCGGACAGAGTGGTGGGGAGGGGAGGAGAAGGAGGGTATTACACGAATGTTGATGAAGTGGGAACACAAGGCCCTGAGTTGACTCAAACTGAGCAGCAGTTGAGAATTCCTAGTGGGTGCCCACAGGCCCTGGTGCTCATTTGGTCTAGTCCTGGTGCTTGTGAAAGGCTGTTTATGTGTTGGCAGTGAGGCCAACAAGATTTCTTTCTCCTTTTTTCAATTGGATCAGCCAGAAATTCCAGGCCTACACCCATAGGGGCTGTTCACATCTCTACTCTCTCAGAAGGAGATGGATTTCACAAAATACTACAGCAAGGAAGGTCCTTCTGTCATCATGGGAGTCCATAATGTTTCTCAGCTCTTCCACTCCGTTACTATCACCCTGCATTGCTTCTGGTAATCAACTGTGGGCACACACAGTGGGACGTGAACTGTTCCCCAGCTTCTATACAGCTGTGGCATTTTGGGGAGTCAATTGTATTTTGTATGTGTGACTGAAAATGCAGATCAAACCCCTTAATAATCTGTTTTTCCTGGCCAGGCATAGTCTCTGAACTCTGAGTCTTGTGAAGTTTCTCCAAAGCATGTCATTTGCTCCTAACCGTACAATAATGACACTTGAAAGAAACCTCTTCAGAAATCTGTATGGTTTTATTCATTGTACATGGAGAATAACTGGGACCTTGGGCCTCAACTAAAATTTTGTTAATGTTTGGATCCCTGTTTGTCAAAGATATCTTGTAGAAGTTGGCAAATGAACTCTTCAAGTGAGGCAGATCTTAGACCAATCCTCATACAACCCTACCCATAGAAGAGCCCAGTGTCATGGGATCAGATGCTCTTCTCCACATCAGAAAGAAGTGGTGTTATGCTTCATGAATGGATAATTTGAGCAGATTTCAGAAAAAACGTGCTCAGCAGGTTGAATTTAGGGAGCTTAGGCCCCAGGGAGAAATCAAGGCAGAGTGCAGTTTTGGAGGAGAGAGGCATGATCCATCATGTTCCTTCTCCAGCCCGGTTCTGGTAGACCATACCTGAGTCCTGCTTTGTACTGGGGGCAGAAAACTCTTTGGAGGAGAGCTGTGACAATGCTTCAAAAACCTTCCCTATTTTCCCCATTGTGAAAAGAAGTTTCCTGGCAGTCTGCAGATTCAGCATTCCTTGGATCCCAGCAGCTTGGCTCAGAGGAGGTTTGTAACCACAGGCTCTGGGTTTGTGCACAGTACATGCACCTGTGGGTATTTCACCAGGTATTCCTCCCTTAATAAGTGTTCAAGCTGAAAACTGGCAATTATTTTCAATTATACACATATATTGTATTCACATAAACACACTGTGAAGAAGCATAGAAACAGAAACACAAACTTAAGTCATCTTCTCCTGTTTTGTGTAAATAGCTGTTATATATATATATATTAATCTACAGGAGCAACGGGCTCCTGCACTTGTCTTCCTATCTAGCACTAGACAATTAACTTCTTTGGATTTCCAGGTTTTCAGCTATGAACTGGATAAGAATGTTTCTTCCACAGGGTTGTGAAAAATAAAGCACTCATTGAAGCTCTTGAACACCTCAATTAAGTGATGCTGTCCAATAGTACCAAGTTATTTCTAAGCCATCATTTCACATTAGGGTATCCTGTTTTTTCAGGTATATATTTAGTGAAGGACATAATACATAAATATGAGGTCTGAACTCTCTCATTTAAGAAATATCTAAACAGTATTTGGTTTCAGAAAAATTAATTCCTCCCTTATCAGAATTACTAGCAGTTTGTGAATGCATTTTCTTTTCATTTGTGTGTGGCCTGTATGACACGTGTCATGTGGTAGCTTGAAGTCTACACTGAACCGGAGACCTGAGTCCTTTAGACTGCACAAAACCCAGGGGAGTCTGAAATACATGAATGAGGAAAAGGTGCCTGATGTGGACTTGCTTTGTTTTGTGTTTAGGTGGCCCACCCTTTCATGAAATATCAACTCATTCCTTGTTATTGTCTCTTCACTGTGTGTTCTTGTCCGTGTAATTCTCAACTCTTAACACATACAGTTAATTTGAGCACTGAAATCTCTCCAAATGTAGTACCAGCCCAGGATGCTGAATCAGAGCAGCTGGCTGGCTTCCTCTGCCCTATTTCTGAGCTCTCTGTGGCAGACAGCTGCAGTATTTTCATGAAGGAACAAACACAAGTACACTTCAAAGTTTTTAGTGCCTCATGATAGCCACCCATTAGACTGGCATCCAATGTCACATCCATCCACACCGTTTCCCAGTGACTTAATACTCTACTCTTACTGGCATGAAAAGGCTGCAGATTTATCAACATACAAAAAATCCGGCTAAACAAGCATTAATCATGCACATCGCATCAAATTAAGATGTTCAAAATTAATATTCTTGACCTTGCCAGTGGGCAGAACAATCCGTCTTGCAGTAGGCTCGCGCTCCGGTGTGAGGTACCAGGGACTTCAGCCTATCTTCAAGAGGAGTGCTGACCTCTCCACTTGGCAATAACATTTCTCTCCCATAATAGACAGTCCTGCCTCTATGAAACAGAACCTTTGACCTTTCTAACAGGAATAATGTCCCTGTCAAGGTGCTGGGTAATAAGTATTGCTATGCCCATTTAGAGACTGTTGTCATTTGCCACTCTTGTAAACAGGGCAGGCACTCCTTCCTGCCATGCCGACTGCCTAATGAGGACTATGCGAGCATCTCTGCCAAGGAGTGAAGTCTCAAATACAATTTCAGTTACATGGGAATTATCAGTCAGTCTTGGTATAGAAATAGCTCATGTTGTGGGTGAAATGTTTGCCTTTCTTCCTGTAAGTGGAAGGCCTGTGGAGTGGGAGTTTTCTAACAGACTAATATAACTCTTTTATATGTCTTCATTTGCATTAGATCTTTGATTTACTCCATCCACCAAGCTGGTTTTCTCTCGCCCCTGTTCATTAATTTTGTGAGTGAGGTTCATTGGCACAGTGAGATCACCTCCATGCTGCTGTTCCTCTGTTGGCTTTCTCTGGGCTGGTGTTGGGACTGAGCCGCTCTTAACTCCAAGCAGTCCCACCGAAACCGGAGACTCTTTGACACCGAGACCGGATTGCTTAAATCTTAAAAAAATATTCTGATTATTTCTAAGGTGGCTGATGTCTGATTTCGAACAGCATGGGACAGATCTTTAGGAAAAGGCTGTGCACTGCCAGCAGCACTGGTGGTGGCAGGAGCCACCTCTTGGGCTCTGCTGTGGTGTGGGGAATGGGGTCAGGATGCAGAGGAGGAAGTTTCTCTGGCTGAGTCCTACTCACCGCTCCACTTTGTGATCTGTTATGATCCTTTTTTTCTGGTTTGTTTTTTTTTGTTTGTTTGGTTTTTTTTGTTTTTGTTTGGGTTTGTGTGTGCGTGTTTGGGGTTTTTTTTCGAACTGGGCATATAATATCCCTCCTGTAAGCATTGGGAGAGTTCTTGTTCCCAGTCCCATTCTGATTTTTTCAAATGTGAAATGTATATGGGCTTGGGATTTTTAGGAGCTGTGACTATTTTTTTCACAATCCATTCAAAATCAGATGGTTTGGGAGATGACCCGTAGTATTACATGATGGTTTCAAATGAGACATAAATAAATAATAAAGCTGATGACATTTTTTTAATAAAAAGCTACTCGGTTAAAGCTGAAATATTTCCAGGGAGCTGAGTGTTTTTGATAAACTTTTGCAGTTAAGCATTTTTTTATGTGAGAAGAATATTGGAATGTTTTGTTACTTTTTCAAGCAAAGAGCGTATATACTAGTTTAAATATACCCCAGTAAGCTAAGTAAAAGAAAAGAAACATTCTTGGCAAAAAAACATAATTCAACCAAGAAACTTTGTACGTATGAAAATGAACTATTTGGATAGATCCAAGCCAAAATATGTGGTCTCAGATGCATTTTTCAGGAAATAAGGGAAGAATTGTGCAATTAATTGCGTTTCGGAGAACAGTAAAATACACCCTTAATGCTGTGGTCTCTATTTCCAACCAAACGCAAGGAGGTGTGTGACACGGTCCGACTGTGTCACTGGGTGGATGGTGCCGTGGAGGGGATGAAAACCATGTGGTGTTTTTCCCTGTTTCTGCTGGAGAGGAGCTCTGGCAGCAGAGGGTCGAGGCAGAAGCTGTGGTGCTGGTGGGCATCTCATTGCTCAGGACATCGGCAGGCACAGCTGGTTTGGCTGCACAGGCACTTCCTCCGCCTCCGGAATCATAGTGCACTGGTGACACTTGTGTGCTCTCGTGGAGTAGATCCCTGGTGTCTGTGCAGAGCCAGGTATACGAGTTTATTACTGTCTATACAATATGTAGATCATTTTGGGCAGTGATGGATCACAATTTATTTCCACTGGCAAAGAAATGATCCATAGCTCAGTTATGAAGGTAATTCCCTCTTGTGTGGAAATGAATTGCATTATACCACAGCTTACTTTATGTATTGATATCAAAGGTGTTAATTTCATTATTACCTAGCAGTTTAGTTAATAATTATAACAAATATTAATGAGGGAACAGTCCTTCTCAGTCTCTCTCTGGCTGCACCTGCAAAACGTTTCTGAACCCCTTTGATATCCTCATCTTCTCCAGAAACTGAGGCCCACACCAGCGAGTGGCTTTCCATTGTTTTTGTCAAATATCATGTCACAGTGACACCATTACTCAACTTGCAGGCAATTTCCTGTGAGTTGAGGTGCCCTGTGAGATGTAAACTAAACAGTTTTTTGAGAACTGTGGGGTTTTTTTTTTGTCCTTTACCCTGGAAAAAAACAAACCCCAGAACTACCTAATTTCTTTCATTTCCACTCTTATTAACATCTGCTGCCATTAGAATTGCCTTTAAAGTTGTTTTTTTCCCTCTCTGACTTTGCTGTTGAGGCATTGAAGAACAGTTTTATAGATGCCGTATAGTCCAAACATTTACTCTTTACTTGAAAAATACCAAACAGCAAGTTTTTTTTAAACAATAATAATAATGATACAGCTGTGTAAGGATGGGCTAAAGGCAGTGCTCCTTAAAGTCAGTCTCTCCACCAGGCAGTGAATCTCAGTGGAAAACCTTTTTACCATGTCCTGATTTTATTCTCCGCCTTCGTAGTCTCTTCGCTCTTCCTGTAGGTACTTAACCAAAGCAGAAATTTCTCTGCTACAGGCCTCCTGTTCCTTATTTCTGATGCAGCTGAAGCTGTTACCTTCATTTCTGCTCAGAATACAAACCATTTCTTGCCCCTGAGCAAGGTCTGGTGGGGCAGGGAGGGATCAGAGGTTCCCTTGGCTGCAGTTGGGCTCCCTTCCATGGGTACCTGCACTAAATCCTGTACTCCCTGCTCTTCTGGGGACAATTTAATTGGATTTTCAGAGGAAACATGTCAACCAGCATAAAGTTACCTGTAGAGGCATTGCAGAACCTGTGAGTGTGCCCCAAGTCTGCCATTCCAGGCTGGTCCAGGACCTGTTGGGTTCCCTTATATTGCCATGAAGGCAAGTGATTAGGAGATCAGCTCTTGAAATAAGGAATTAGAAGCTGCATAAACTCCAATTTAGGATGGTGTTTCAAATCTTAGGCTAAGATATTTTCTTGAGCATCCTCATCTCTTGCATTTGGATAGTGATGGATCCCAGTTTATTCCGCTGGCAAAGAAATGGTCCATAGCTCAGTTACAAAGGTAATCAACTCTTTGGCTGAGGAATTGTAGAATCATGGAATGGCCTGGATTGGAAGGGACATTAAAGATCATCTGATTCCACCACCCCCGCCTGGGGCAGGGACACCTTTCACTAGACCAGGTTTCATCCCTCCTGTCCTTTGTGCAGGGGAAGGAACAGAAGTTGTTGTTCAAACTGTCAGTTTATCCAAGTTGCAGATTGCCGGGTTAAATTCCACACTGTCGTTTGTGCCTCATTTCCTGCATTTCTGGATCAAAGACTGATGTCACAAGTTGGCTTCACAACTTGAGTTTAGGAAGGAGAACAGCTATAGAGGAGGCAGCTCCTGGTTAACACGCAAATATGCTTGATAGTTGGTGAAAAGGGCAAAGAAAGCATGAAAGGTAAATAGATTTACATTTAAATGAGCCGCATGCTGGAGGTTTTCCCTAATGTAAAAGTCACTCTCTAAAAAAGCTGTGAATGTGACAAGTGTTTAAGTTCAAACAAAATTCATAAGACTTCAGCAGTAAGAGAAATAAAAATGTAAAGAATAACACACTAATTAGGGGCTTGGTTCTGTGCCCCCTTTGTTTGTGTTGGTGAGCACTGGTTCCCAGGAGGATTTTCCGTGGTGTGCAGGGATGAAACCCCTGGCTTTGGAATGTGGTGTGGTGGTGGGAGTGGGTGGCACACGCTCAGACTGGTTCTCAGTAGACAAAATGAGCAAAAAAGGTACATTTAGAGTGCTTTAGTGTGCCACCTCAGCCTGCAGGTGTGAATGAGGTCGTTACAATGCAGGCAGCGTGGTGATAACCCTGTGTGTTCTTTACTTTGTGAAAAGGAAATTATTACTCGGTTTCAAAACAGATGCAAAGGAACAGGAGATGCAAAAGCAAATCTGTTTCCACAAGGTGGAATAGAAAAGGGATACATTTGCTGCCCAATCTTAGGTTTAATGCTGTCATTCCTTCCTTCCACCCCTCCTTATTCAGATCACTAGGTGTGGTTGAGAGAGAGGCAGTTGACAGTCAGTTGTTTGCACATGATCAGTAGTTATATAAATGTTTTCAGCCTTAGAGAGTAATTTGAACTGCTTTGGTCTCCTATGCTAGAGATCTGAAAATCCACCTTTTTAGATTCTATATGGTGGTTTTGTTGCAAATATTTGCAGGATAGACACTGAACCTTACTACAGATTTCCAGTATGTCTGTAAGATGCATAAAATAATAATTTTCTTTTCAAAATATTTTGTTAAAGTCTGATCTTTGTATCAGCATCTTTGAAGCATCTTATGATGAAGTTTTTTAACGTAATTCTTTCAAATTTCTCCCGAACATTAAAAATAGGACCGTGGCTGTGTGAATTTCCTGCATTGAAATTTTCTGAACTGAAACATTTAATCATTATTATGTGTTGCTCTTATGTGATATGTTTGTGCTTTCAAAGGTTTAACTTCTGTTCTGAAGATCAGCTTAAAACTTTACATGCTTGGAGGAAGATTCGCTACCAATTCATCCATGTGAAAGAACAGTAGTGAATATTTTGTATTACCTAACTGAACGAAGAAATACTCCATGTGAAACTAAAAGCCTGATTTCATTGTCACTTTAACAGTTGTTTGGTCTCTTGTGGTTTTCTGATAACATTTAAACGTATTTTCCCTGAAAGAAGTTTGCAAGGTTTAATACTGTGTATGTGGTACCTACTGTAGTGTTCTACATTTTTCAGTCTGTTGGTTAAAGTAGGTCTTTTTGGGGTGTAAACTGGTGTCTTCTCTGCACTATTGCCTGCCTAAACAAGCTATGGATTGTTCAGTGTGGTTACGATACAAACACCCTGCACTTTCCAGATGTGCCGCAGAGAAGGTCAAAAGTGTCTTCAACTATGGAGTTTACTGAAAATGAGATTTTTTTCAAAGTTTATAACTGCGAGAGATCTTAAATTCCACTTAATATGGTCATATACTATTTTTGCTTTCCTGGAAATTAATGCATTGTATAGAAATAGATAATTTTCGTTAGTTAATAATCAGTCTTTTAGTTTTTCCATAGTTTTCTTGCCTAAAGGAAAAACTCAGGTAGACTTAGTGTATGTAGAATAGAAGCACAGAAGCTCCATGGAAAAAAAAATAAATTGTTTACTGTCAGTTCCCAACTATCCTATTCAAGACGAGTATCTTAGATTTACATCACCAGTTGCATTACTTGAGGGGGAAAAAGAGACAGGATCCCTGTTGGGTGTCCGTGTAGCTTATGCTGAGTAAATATTGACAAAGTAGTCTAAAGAGCAAACACTTTGACATTTGTAAGGTCCACTGGAAGGTCTTGTATATATTTATACAGCAAGAATGAGTACAGCATACCAATTTTCTTGAACTAGCTCCTGACATAATTCTGCATGGATTTTCTTGTTGAGAGGGGTGTGTTTAAATGGGAATGGGACATTTGATGCACCCCTAACGAGTATCCTCAAATTGCTCTGAATTGTTTCAAAAGGTTGCGTCACCTGCTTTTAACCAAAAATACAACACTACTAATAATGATAATTTTTAAAAAATCTGATTTTAAAAATTATTTTAACTGGGAATTTTTTTTACTTTGTAGAAATTTCTGATGTTTGCTATTCTCTATATTTATTAAAGATTGAATCTCAAAACTGTAATGAGCAAAAAATGCTTGCTTAATTTAAATTGTGAATCTGTCTGTTAAGAAATGCATTAGGGGTAGGAGAAGCATAAGACATATTAATTGACAGACAGGAACTGCTGTCTCTGAGGTTGATACAAGTAATTTATTACTTTAGAAATGAATGCCACCTCCAGAATGTGCTTCATTAATTTCAAATTTAGTTTTAATTTCAAGCTGTTGCCCCTTGAGAAGAATAAGGTGGCAAATTATGTTTGAAGAGCAGATTTTTTTCTTGCTCTGAAGAAACACTAGATTTTAACTGTTTAATTTTACAAATAAGTACACTTCTTTGGCTAAAGCAAAAGTATGATGAGCAGAAACTAACTTCTATTTTCTTCTCTTCATAATAGCCTATGTTTCAGATGAACTGAAAGCAGCAGCACTGGTGGAAGAAGATGTGGAACCTGATGAAAATGCAGTTGATGGGGAACCTTCAGCAAAATATGCATGTCCAGAAAAAGACTTCAGTAAGAACTGCCAAAGCTACCAAAATTCTCCAGCAGCTGAATTTTCTAGCCATGAAATGGACAGTGAGTCACACATCAGTGAGACAAGTGACCGCATGGCCGACTTCGAGAGCAGCTCCATTAAAAATGAGGAAGAGAGCAAGGAGGTTTCGATACCACTGGAAGACTCCACGGTATCTGATAGTTTAGAACAGATGAAAGCTGTATATAATAACTTCCTCTCCAATTCCTACTGGTCCAATCTCAATTTGAACCTTCACCAGCCAATCTCTGAAAAAAACAATGGTAGCAGCAGCAGTAGCAGCAGCAGCAGCAGCAGTTGTGGAAGTGGCAGCTTTGACTGGCACCAGACTGCTATGGCCAAAACACTGCAGCAAGTTTCCCAGAGCAGAATTCTTCCTGAACCCAGTCTTTTTAGCACAGTTCAGTTGTACAGACAGAGCAGTAAGCTTTATGGCTCTATATTTACTGGAGCCAGTAAATTCCGCTGTAAAGACTGCAGTGCTGCCTATGACACTTTAGTAGAATTAACAGTGCACATGAATGAAACAGGACATTATCGAGATGACAACCACGAAACGGATAACAATAACCCCAAAAGATGGTCAAAGCCTCGTAAACGTTCTTTGCTTGAAATGGAAGGGAAAGAAGATGCCCAGAAAGTGTTAAAGTGTATGTACTGTGGTCATTCATTTGAATCTCTTCAGGATTTGAGTGTTCATATGATCAAAACAAAACACTACCAAAAAGTGCCTCTGAAGGAACCTGTTACACCTGTAGCAGCAAAAATTATCCCAGCTACTAGAAAGAAAGCATCACTGGAGCTTGATCTTCCAAGTTCTCCAGACTCCACGGGTGGGACACCAAAAGCAACAATCTCAGATACCAACGATGCACTTCAAAAGAATTCTAATCCTTACATTACGCCAAATAACCGCTATGGTCACCAGAACGGTGCCAGCTATGCCTGGCACTTTGAGGCGAGGAAATCTCAAATTCTGAAGTGCATGGAGTGTGGAAGTTCCCATGACACTCTGCAGGAACTCACAGCTCACATGATGGTGACGGGACATTTTATTAAAGTCACTAACTCTGCCATGAAAAAAGGGAAGCCAATTATAGAAGCCCCAGCGACACCAACAATAACGTCCTTAGTAGATGAGAAAGTCCAGTCTGTGCCACTAGCTGCCACCACTTTTACGTCTCCTTCCAACACACCTTCTAGTGTTTCCCCTAAATTAAATGTTGAGATTAAAAAAGAAGTAGAAAAGGAAAGAGTCATTGCTGATGACAAAGTGAAGGACAAAGAGAAGTCAAGTGAAGATGAGGAGAAGTACGATATCTCCTCAAAATACCATTACTTGACTGAAAATGACCTAGAAGAAAGCCCTAAGGGGGGATTAGATATATTGAAGTCTTTAGAAAACACAGTTACATCAGCTATAAACAAAGCCCAGAATGGCACACCAAGCTGGGGTGGCTATCCCAGCATTCATGCTGCCTACCAGCTGCCTAATATGATGAAGCTGTCGTTGGGTTCATCTGGGAAGAGTACACCATTAAAACCCATGTTTGGAAACAATGAACTGGTATCGCCAACTAAAAACCAGCCCTTGGTGTCTCCACCAAGCAGTCAGACCTCACCTGTGCCAAAAACAAATTTTCATGCCATGGAAGAATTGGTGAAGAAGGTCACAGAGAAGGTGGCTAAAGTGGAGGAGAAGATGAAGGAGCCCGAAGGAAAGCTCTCTCCGCTGAAGCGTGCGACGCCTTCGCCGTGCAGCAGTGAAGTCAGTGAACCACTTAAGATGGAATCCTCCAATGATGGTGGCTTTAAAAGCCAGCAGAACAGCCCGGTTCCTCAGAGAGATGGTTGCAAGGATAGTCCAACTGTAGAACCTGTAGAAAATGGGAAAGAGCCTGTTAAGTCCATTGTAGGTTCTTTAAGTAGCAGCACAGCTATCATCACTGATCACCCTCCCGAACAGCCATTTGTAAACCCGTTGAGTGCACTGCAGTCTGTCATGAATATTCACCTTGGCAAGGCAGCAAAGCCATCTTTGCCGGCTTTGGATCCAATGAGCATGCTTTTTAAAATGAGCAACAGTTTGGCAGAAAAGGCTGCGGTGGCCACCCCACCTCTACAGTCCAAAAAATCAGACCACTTAGACCGCTATTTTTATCATGTCAACAATGACCAACCCATAGATTTGACGAAAGGCAAGAGTGACAAAAGCTGCTCTTTGGGTTCAGCGCTTTTGTCATCCACATCGACATCTTCTGCATCTTCTTCATCTACAGTGACAACAGCAAAGACATCTGCAGTCGTGTCATTCATGTCAAACTCGCCGCTACGCGAGAATGCCTTGTCAGATATATCTGATATGCTGAAGAACCTGACAGAAAGTCACACATCAAAATCTTCCACACCTTCCAGCATATCTGAGAAATCTGACATTGATGGTACCACAATAGAGGAACCAGAAGAGAGTACACCAGCTCAGAAAAGGAAGGGCCGTCAGTCTAACTGGAACCCTCAGCACTTGCTCATATTGCAGGCCCAGTTTGCAGCCAGTTTACGGCAGACTTCAGAGGGGAAATACATCATGTCAGACTTGAGCCCTCAAGAAAGAATGCACATTTCCAGGTTTACGGGACTTTCAATGACCACCATTAGCCACTGGCTGGCCAATGTGAAATACCAGCTCCGAAGGACGGGGGGAACTAAGTTCCTTAAAAATTTGGACACTGGGCACCCAGTGTTCTTTTGTAATGACTGTGCTTCACAGATCAGAACTCCTTCAACTTATATCAGTCATCTTGAATCGCATCTGGGTTTCAGGTTAAGAGACTTGTCCAAACTGTCCAGTGAACAGATTAACAATCAGATAGCACAAGCAAAGTCACCATCTGAAAAACTGGTGACATCCTCCCCAGAGGAAGATATCGGAACTTCTTATCAGTGCAAACTTTGTAACAGGACTTTTGCAAGCAAGCATGCTGTTAAACTTCATCTTAGTAAAACACATGGGAAGTCACCAGAGGATCATCTTCTGTATGTTTCGGAGTTAGAGAAGCAGTAGCATTTGCTTTTGATTAAAATAACTGTAATTTGCTTTGAGGAAAACTGTCAAAGACGCCTTAAAGCTACTGTTTAGTTCTTGGCACATGTTCTTATTTTAACTCCAGAGTCGCTCTGGGCTGAACTGTTTTGTATAACTGTACAGTGTTTAAATAGAGGTGCATAATCAGCTGTTGTTACTGGTAAAATATGAAGGTTAAAATGCAGTGGTAAGTGTTTGGAACTTTGTGTAAATTGGATTTAGTTGCTGTGCATCCCTCTGATGCATCAAGCTGCATGCATTAACAGACCGTTTAATTAAGCATTTATATCTAATTCTGGTGCACTTTTTCACGTGACCTAAGTGTGCTGGTATTTCTCACCCTATAATCTTTAGCCCTCTGAGTACTTTGAAGCACTTTTGCATTGATTTGGTAAAAATGTATGGATATGTTGGTTTTTTTTTTTTTTAAACCCTTACCAGCTTAGTTCCGATTACTAATATGAACCTCCATTTATGCAGAGGTGTCTCACACCTTGAAATTTAAAAATATAATTTTCACATTGAAACATAGATGTATATATTGTATAGATTTCAAAATCTCTTATGGAAAATGTGATTGTGGTTAATGGCATTTTCTTTTTCTTCAGCATTTTTAGCAGCAGTGGAGTTTGTACCTGATAAGTCCCAGGTATAGACCATACCTATATATAGTGTATATTTCATTTTTTTTAGATCTAATGGTTTTTCCTTTAACATCCAAACATTGTAAATTATGTGATAAAAGATACCACAGATAGCATTTATAAAGTATTCAGAAACATTATTCTTAAAGCAAAGTATGTTTTGCTTTGTTTTGCGATACAGTACATCTATATTAAGAGAGGTTCATGTTTAAATTATACATATTTATTAGTGTTGCTATCATTTGTTTATTTTTTTTTTGTTTTTTGTTTCTTTTTTTTAAACTGTCTGAAAGAAACAGAAGCCACGGACTGCATTCCTGGCATGCATTCTAACTGTTTTGCACAACATGACTTTTAAAGGTATTTATTAGTAAAAAAAAAAAAAAAATAAAAAGAGAAAATTCAAAATAAACTCAGTGCTCAAAGGGTTAAATCTATTTGAAAAACTTGTACTGTATTTCCTAAACATTGATAAAGCCTTTAAAATGTTTGTACTGTAATACTTTGCTTAAAAAGTTATGAGGCATTCTGTGATATAACCTCTTTTACTTATTTATAAGCGCTCTTGGTTGTTATTTCCTATTGTAGAATGCCTTTTTATTTCAATTGGTAACTTTCTGTTTTGTTCTGCCTAATTATTCTCCCAAGATTCCATACTGCAGCTTTATCTTTAGGCATATGAAAGGTAACCCGTGGTTACCAGCACACTAAGTGATTCTGTTCGTCTCCATTTTTGGCAGTTAATTTGCAGAAGTAACTGACAGCTGACACCATATGAGAATCTATGTATAAAATATTGGCATGTAAACAGCACAGACACTGTAATGCACTCTGTGCCCTGTTTTGTTGTTGACAATGAAGCACCATTATATGACTCTTCATATAACCTTTTTTTCTACAGCAGCATTAAAATTGTCTTTTTGCTATAATTTTGTGTTGCGTTCACAATTATGTCTGAAATGTGCTACGACTAACGAGCACATTAAAATTAAATTGTATGCTATCTGTTTATGACTGAAGCTTGAGTAGGTTTCTTCATCTGCCAGGTGCTGGCAGTCAAAAGCTGCACATAAATCACCCGAGTTTTAGTGAACTTTAGCATTTCAAGAGCAGGGTAGCACTTATTCAAAGGCTGCATTAACGGAATATTTTTTCCCCCCAGAAAAGATAAATGAGCATTATAACTCCCTTTTAAACATCAGGTAAGGCTGGCTGTGAAGAGCGGGTTTGGCAGCAGCGCGTGGCGAAGCGAACGGGCGTTCTGCTGGGCTGAATTCAGAGCCAGGGAGATGCTGCTGCTCACCTGCCTTCCTCCAAATGCGCTGAGCAGAGCCTGCCCCGGGGGCTGTGCCGTGGCGTGGAGAATGCCTTTCCAGCTACTCAGCATTTCCAAATGACAGGAGTAGGAACCTGAGACCAGTGACTTAAACTTTGTGATTTTGACGTGAGTCCTCTTCTGGCCCTTCCTCCTCCTGCTGGACAGCACTCACGGCGGTAGATAGGGGCAAAGAAGGTGAAGAAACACGTGCCAAAGAAAGGCAAACAAGCCGAGCGTTTATGTGATAATGACAGACTTTTAGTGGTGTTGACAGGTCATCCCATCAAAACCATTGAAAATAATTTGCATCTCCAAACACCCTTATTACTATGCATGTAAATAATGTCTTTTGCCAGTCAGGTGAACTCAAAGTCTGGAGATGGTTACATGGGAACCAAAACCACCATTACAGCACTTGAGCATCTTGAGTAACAACAGCATCTGAATGTCAAATGTACAGTTTCCTTTTCTTTAAAAAAAAAAAAACCAAAAACAAACACTGTCTTCCAGTAAGCAAGTAATTAAATCGTTGGTTCTTTTGTCTTTCCATCCTTCTTTCCATTTCTCTTTTCCATTTCTCTATCTTATATTGTAAAGGCCAGTACGATGTGTCAAAAATATTTTGGAGTGCTCTGTTCATTCTACAGCAAATACTGCTAAGTGGACCAAGTGAACAGGATTGGGGCTCTGGGGTTTTCCCTCCTCTTTTGGCTCACAGTTGCATCTGATTTTAAGGTCATTTGTGTGTCAATTTTTATGGCCTCGGCTCAAGTTCCAGCAATAAAATCTCAGCATACCGTTTTACTGGTCGTCTGTACCATCCCAGGAGTCCCCCTCACTTAGCCAAGAGAGGCAACCTGGCTGGCTGAAGCCTTTCATGAAGCCTCCCGGGTGGCTGTCCGCATTTTTTGCAAATAGATGATCTCAGTCTAAACGTAGCCAAACTTTTTACCTCTGCAGCAGAGAATTCCTCCTTTGGAAATTATAACAGCTTAAATATAGGATTTGGTTGCAAACCAGAAATTCACACATAAGGAGACTGGCAGATTATTGCATATGTTGTCAATCAATGTATTTTTAAGATGCACCATTGACTTATAATAGTAATGCTAAAAACTCTGTACGCAATACTGTTATCTGGGACACAGGAGGGAGTAAAAGCAAGAGACTGCAGAGTCTTCTGCAGCGTTCCTTCGACTTATTCTTAAAATACAGGCAAGGGGTCTGATGCAACTGCCCTAATCTGTTCCTGGGCCTGACTTAGCTAGGTCTGAATGTGCAGTGAGGAGTGCCAGGTACAAATTCAGGGAGGAACCATATCTGTTAGCATGCACCAGAAAGGACTTTTAATACATTTCTTAAAATACACTAGGAACTTTGCAAATGAATGGCTAGTCAGGATGTACATGTCCCAAATTTATTAAAATAAAGTTCAGCTTGCATTTCAGAACCTCCAGGACTGGCATACCAATGTGGTTTCACATTATAAAGAATTTAGGGAATCAGTGAACTAGAATAATGCTCTTTTCATCCATACACCGATATGTATATTGGCATAGTAACTATTAGTGCTAACCAAATTACCAACCTAGATATGTTAAGATAATTTTTTTTCCTATTAGACAAACATGAAGGTGCGGATACAGGATTTTAAAATATGCATCTGAGTTCTGACTTTTGTTTCGCATTTGATATTTTATTTAGAATTATGCAGATCGAGTGCAAGAGAAAACAAAATGCCTCAAGAAAGAAGTTAAAAATGAAATTGTGTAGAGGTGGGAAGAGCTTTAAATCACAGGTGTATAAAGGTGACCCTGGTCTAACCCCACCCAAGTAGTGGCTTGTTGCAGCATACTGTATATCTTCCAGCCATCACATTTACGCAGTATCTTAAAATAACATTTGTGATAAATGTGCAATTTAACTAATTTATGGTGCTATGATGTGCTCAGGGCTACATGCAAGATGAAAATCTTAAATGGAGCTTGAACAGCTCACTTCACAACAAGAAATCAATATGCCAGATCTTAGAGAGCTGTTCACTGGAGTCAACATTTAGCAAAAAGAAAAAAAAAATTAAAAAAAAAATCAGGGAATGTATCTAAGTTTTAGTGAGTAAGAAATCTATAATTAACTGAAATATGACTTCTAAGCTAGTGTGAGGAACTGTTTCTGAAACCAAAATATTTCTAGAGTCTTCATTATATTTTATTTTTGTATTAAAATTGAAAGTATATTGTTTGAATTATGCAGTTGCATTTGTGGTAAACACGATGTGCATTTTTTTTTTATCCGAACTAAGGCAGATTAATGTTATCAATATGGGAATTATCTGTTGCATTTAAATATGGCTACATAAATACATATATAAAGCTAAACACAATATGACTCTACATGTTATGGCAGTAAAAAATTTTGGCTATGCTTTGAGATTTAGAAAAATACTGGCATGTATTGAAGGGAAGAACCTTCTTTAATTTTGCAAGTTCTTATTTCAGTTGCAACACAAAAAAGGAACCGTGGTGCAAGTGGAACAGAGATGACTTGTAATAAAGCTAAAATTAATTAATTAATAAATTTTGTATTTTAAGATACACCTCCAGAGAGCCTTATATATTTCCTAGAAAAATACCCAATTATTACATTAGTTGCTGCCTGTTGTGTTTGGGTAACTTTTTGCTACAAGAATATTTTGGAGCTTTGCTAGGTGGTCTGTTAACCACACTGCTCCACAGAGCTGAAATACAGGGGACAGTCATAAAACTAGAATTTATCAAGGAAAGTAGAAAAAAAAACCATTTCAAGATTACTGAACTTTTAAAAAGTAACTGGACTGTCCTGTTAGCCAAGGATGAAATAGCTCTTAATACTTGACTGGACAGTTACTGTGTTAGCAGTAGAAACACAAGCGTGTAACTCCCTTGAGTATGGCTAGTAAATACACACAATCTCGAGGAAAAAAAAAACAAACCAGTAAATTCTCTTCTCCTGGGACTCTGTGCCAAGATGTGCCTTCCAGCCCTTACTTGACCTGCTGTAGGTAAATGAGAGAACAAGAAATAATTATCCTACAGCCATCTCAGAATATGAAAGTGGCTCTGTTGGTCGGGGTGTGGTAGCAGTGAATTTTGTTGAGTTTTCAGTAATTACCCTGTAATAATGAAAAGCTTGTATATGTTTAAGACTGTAATATCACAGCCGTCATTGAAGAGTATTTGCATAAGAAGTCAATCTTTTACCAGTGAAGGAAGAAAGAGTCAGGGTCATTTATGGAAGGGAGCAGAATTAAGTATTAACGCATCATTATACATGTCTGAGAGCGTCGGAGTAATCGGTGAGGTTACAATCTGTTTTCAGGCCTTGGTTTGGGGCAATAATTTTAACTAAACGTTCAGCATGAAAAAGATGGCTAAGATTTACTAACACGCAGCTCGTGCTATGTTCATTATCTACTACATGCACAAATACAGCAGTGGTGTTACATAAAATCGTTTTTTACATGTAAAAACAATCTTCCTTTATATTTAATATCCAGCTTATGTGTTAGAGTAGCGCTTTGTTTGTTTGTTTGTTTTTCATCAGTTTATTATAACATATACGTGGGACACATTAACTTCCTCAGCAGCTGTTGCTTGGTTCACTTTGCCTTATTTATAGCTTGAAATGCACTTCTGGTTAAATAATCTTTTAAGAGAATTAAAATCAGATAGACTTTTTGGGATAGATGGATATGTCCAGACCACTCATCAAATTCATATATATAACCTTTATTGAAATGAGAATACGCAACTGCAAATCACACTTCTATAGCACTGTGCCTATCTTTTCATTGTAGGAGTGCTTAAAAAGGAAAATTAAAAATTACAACCCAAGGCAGCTATGCCAAGAAAAGGAATTTTTGAGTAATAATATAACCAGACATTTTCTGTATATCATGCTTTTAAAATTCTTGGCCTGTTTCAAGAAATAAAAAAAGGGTGTTGTAGAGCAAGAAATGAGTTTAAAATGGCAGGGCCAGCCCCAGCCCCGCTCCCGAGCCAGGGGCTGGGGTGGGTGGTGGAGCCCACAGCTAATAGTGATGTCTTCCGTGCCTAAGCTAAAATGATGGTGTGCCCCCCCACGTCACCCGCTGGGTTTTCCTGGTGTCACATTAGGGTGAAAACGTGCCGTTCTTCCCCTGTACACTTAAATTTTGCAAGCAGCATAGTGGACTTTTTAACCAAATAGTGAGCTAATTTTCTGATAACTTACCTCTTGATGCCTGAGGTAAGGACTTGGGTCGCAAGGGAAATGAATTTCAAATGATTTGGCACTGTGGAAAAGCCTATATTAGACCTGTCAGCCCCATTCCACTCCCTGTGGAGAAGATAGTGTCCATCTCTTTTGTTTTTTTTTTTTCTTTTTTAATATCAAAAAATATAAATGGAGAGAGGGTAACTTTTAAACTTCAGTATAAATTAACAATGAAAAATACTTCTTTATTAAGCTTCAACATATCAAATTCATTCTTGCATGGTAGGAAGCTGGGGACGTGTTTATAGCCATCATAGTTGTGAGTTAGTGACCTTTCTAGCCAAGTGAAATGAAATTACTTGAAAATGGAATTCTTTTTAATTGGCACATTTGTAGGTGGCGGGGAAAGGAAGGGGATTTGCTAAAGCATGTGTGCAATATAAAGCCTGGGAAGAACTGTAAAAAAAGCCTGGAACCTGTGCTCAGCTGTAAACCTGTGCAGAGAGGGAGAATGAGGTAGGTGTGTCAGGAAGCGGAGTCATATTCTTGGCTTTTTTTCCTCTAAACTGGAGGTACAGTCACTGCAGTTACGCCTCAATGACCATGAAACCGAGCCGGCAGAAGCTGAAGGACTCCGCTCCTGAAAGCCTCATCAGGACTTGTCATCGCTCTAATGAATATCATTTAAATTGCTTTGTATATTGGTGGAGTTTGGATGTCGATTTAATTTGTGCATGTGTTTGAGTTCTTCTGCTTGGCTAGGCTAACAGAGAGCAACAGCCTAATGAAAAGTGAGTTGGTGACAGCGTGATGAGCCCCAACCCAATCAAATGTGTTTGAAGGGCTGTTTTGACAGGGATCTTAAAAGTAGATCTAGAAAAGAGGAGTAGTGCTTCAGTTCAGTACAATTGTTTCAGGCTAAGATTACTGGGTTTTGTACCTCTGAATGGCTGAACGTGTTCTGTGTGCACTCTGGCTTGTGCTAAAACATGAATTCATCTCAGGACCGTATTTAGAGGAGCACAGAAGTGTGGGCTCCCCAATTAAATGTCTCTGGAAATTCCTGGAGTTAGAAAGCACTTTAAAATAAAGTCATTATTGGGGTACACTGGTGATTGGGAAGCAAAGCTTAACCGGGGTTGCGGTGTCTATCTGCATCTCTAGTGCTGTGTTGCAGAGGGCAAATCAGAAGATCAGCAGCAGATTAACACTGGAGGGCAGGGACTGGCCAGTCAGGGCCAGCCGTGGACTCTTCTGCATTAATTCCCATTTACTGTGCCGAGAAGTTGAGCATGCAATGTCAGGGAGCTGCAGAGAAGGGCAGAACAGATGGAGAAATTCTGCAAAATGTATTTCATTGCTCCCTGGGTTCTGAGGATAGTTTGGGGACAAGAAAAGCTGACCCTCAGTGGTTCCTACTGGCTATGGGGTGGGAGGCATGTGGGACTAAGAAAGTTTCTCTCCTGAAGGCTGTGGGTATGAGGAGGAGGCTCCCCAGAGGGCACAGCCTGGCTGAGACAAGGCGGATTACTAGAACTGAGTAAAATAGCTTCATCAAGCCTATAAATTATACTAATTTTTCCAATCTCCAATGAAATGTTCAGTTTTTGCCTCTTACACATGCATTTGGAAGGTGAAGGAAAAATAGGGTCTTGACTTATTTTCCACTGTGGAGACAAATCAGTTTCCAAACCAGAGCTGCTGTCGGAAGGGGCAATTTCTCCATCCTCTCTGAAGGCTACAGAGCACTCCAACACAGTAGCCTGCACTTCACAGTGCTTCCAAATGGATCTGGGGATCCTAAGTGTTAACAAACGCCCAAAAAATGCAATTTTGAAATTTCACATGAAAACTCAACAACAAAAGACCACGGGAGGAAAACTGGGTTACAGGAAAAATCTATGGTCCGGATACTCTTATCTAAGAGATGATTAATACATCAGACAAATTGTGCAGCAGTGGTTCATGCAAACAGACCCTCTATAATTCTGCCAAAGTCAGTGAGATCAATGTGCTCTGCTGAATGATTGTGGCACTGACCACTCAAAAGAAAGCACCTAAGGGCAGCTGTAACTTATGCTGATTTCATACCCCTCATGATTTCAAAATATATGAGATTCTCCAGCTCCCTCTGAACTGAATCCATGTATAACCCTCAGGAGAAGCTTGCTCCTGTTTTGGGAGTGAACATGACCCTTTCCTTCTTCCTTGGCCCAGATTCTGTAAATGCCATATGCTTCTTTTTATGTGATAAATGTTTTAATACAACCATCACCCCCAGACAGACTGGTTGCCATCAATAATTTGAATGACAGGGCTTCAGTGTGCCTTTTAATTTTAACAGAAGATTTGGGCAATGTATGAGAATGCCCAAAACCCCATAAGAAAATAAGGAATTATGTGATAGAAAATGTACGTAAGTCTCCGGCAAGAAACTATTAGACTAAAAAAAGCACAAATTCAAAGCATGTGTTTGAGTATTTAATGTTAAAAATATAAATTAGGTATTGAAGAAGCACAAAGCACCCACTTGTACTTCCTTAATGGGGCTTTTATTAAAGGCTCTAGAAGAGATTCCAAGGAGGGAGAGATCAAAACAGCGGTCTCATCAGCTACGGTATATTAGCAGCTTCTCAGGAAGCACTGAACAGCAGGCAAAACCACACCAACCCACAGGTGCAGGCACATTACACTGTAAACAGTTCTGATCCCATAGAAACACTCTCAGCACATGTAATACTCCCTCTTAGCCTGGTTCCTGCACTCCCAAAGCTGCTTTAACCCCTCCCGTGCTGGACGCAGCCGGAGCTTGGCACACTCCTCTCTGTCAGCTCTGCTCTCGCGCTGCCCTCTTGCCCTCCTCCCAAAGCCCTGCTAGGAGCCTCTCTCTGTGTTGTCTTGCAGTCCTGCTCAGACCTCCCCCCTAAGAGGCTGTTTTACAGGGGATGACAAATGCCACAAAGCCATCAGAGACACCCAGCACCAGACCACTGAGTTTCCTGACCTGCCGTCCCCCCTGCTCCACAGGGCTGTCCCCTGGACAGGAACGCTCTGCTGAGCACCCGGGCTGCCCTGCAAATAGCAGGAAAGGTCTGGTGGGCAAGTAGGGTTTTTTTTCAGCTGGTCAGACATGCCACAACATACCCAAGTACCTAGAAATTCAATGCTCTGGAGGGTAACTGGAGCATCTGTGCTACCACTCTTGGCTAACAGAGCCCAGATAGGTGCTGCCTGCCATCTGCTCAGCATCCCAGCTGCAAGCCCTCTCCTGGAGCTGGAGACCACAGCATTCCAGCAGCCAGAGCTCTCCCTTCCATGCACACTTTGTCCTGTTCTAGAGAGGGCTTTCCAGTGGGCTGAGCTGCTCCCTGGCTCTCAGCATGCTCTCTTTGTGAACCCAGGTAGCGGGTATCCCTCAGCAGAACTTGGGCCTGACCCCACAATCCCTTCTGCTGGCTGGGATGCTCCGGAGCTCAGCTCACCACATCACACCTGCAGGTCATCAGCAGCCAGGGAGCTTGGCACTGCCCAGCTGGCAGTAATTTAGATATTACTGAGTTAAATAGGAGCTGATGGGTGGTTTGGGGACTATTGTAGACTCGGGAGGTGAGTAGACAGCGTACTTGGTGTCATTGGCTTCTGGGTTTTTCTGTTGGTTCTTCATTTGCTGGGCTTTACAGTCTTCTGTGAGTTGTTACCTATGATGAGTTTTTACAGATTGGCTAAAGAAGTCTTACATTTATTTTAACACTCAGCCAGAAGTAAAGGCTATTCTCTCTCTGTTAATGCTGGGCTATTTTACTTGCTCCCTGTAACTTTGGCTAGTATCTCCCTCACAGTGCTTTTCCCCTCATGGTTTTCCTTTGGTCTGTTCTGTTTTCTTAAAATTGCTTTGCTTTTTGAGATGTGGAGAGGAAAAAAAGGGGTTTTAATAGAATTTTAAAGTGGCTTGGCTGTTTTTTCTCGTATTTTTAAGTTATACAATAAAATTGTCTATGCAACAGCTCAGAAAAGAAGAAGCTTTTTTATTTGTTGTTGCTCTGTTGCTGTTAAGGCAAAGTAGTCAGTTGATGTGGCAAGCAGGTGGCATGACACTAAGTATACATGACAGTATATATGTAATACCATTTTCTTTAAGGAAGCTTGTATGCTATTTCTCATTGTTGAGCTAAAGGTCAGGGTGTCAGGTGACTTCTGCAGCAAGAAACAGTTCTCCAAGCTGCAAAACTTCTGCTGAAGTTGGTGACATTAAGAAAGATGGAGGCAAATTGGAGAGAATCCAGAGGAGATCAACAAGAATGATTAGAGGTTTTGCTAACGTGACCTGTGGGGAAAAGTTAAAAGTATTGGATTTGTTTAGTCTAGAAACAAGAAATCTGAGTAGGGACATGATAATAGTCTTTAGCTATGCTTAAAAATAAGTTGTTATAAAATGAGTGCTGATCAAATGTTTTATGTGTCTCCCAAGGGCAAGAGAAGAGTTAATCAGTTCCACTTGCAGCAAGGGGTGTGGAGATTAGATTATCCAGGGGAACACAACTCTAACTCCAAGTTAAGCACAGAGCAGCTTGAGGAGGAGGAGTGCAGGCACCATCACTGCACCTTGTGACAAGCTGATGTGGGTGTTCTTGACCTACTTGTGCTGCAGAATAACCAAAAGTTGAACTTTGAGGGCTCCTCTAACCTACAGTCCTTTTTGAATACCTCAGGTGTGCATGTCTGTTGAACACCGTAGCTCTTTTTTATCTACAAACCTGTGGCTGATCTCCAGCCATACACTGGTAATGACTATTTTAACTATTTTGATGGAGTTTTCATGTCACTTCTGTCATCAATTCAGTTCACTGGGTTTTTCTTATGCTGTATAGGAGGGAAAACTAGCTTTCTCTGTTCTAGCAGAAGGAGGGACCTACATGGCTTAGTGTCATTGTTGTCTTTGCTAACCAGCTCTGACAGGCAGTGAATGGCCTTGCATTTTGCCATTTTACACTGTGTCTGCCTTCTGTGCTCAGGTGAGGTTGCACTCCTTATAGCACTGGTAGGTAGAGTTACTTCAGACACAGCTTCATTTTTTGCTGGCAGAGGCATTAAGTTTTCTACATCAATCATATGACTAAGTTGCTTGCAACTGGAAAAAGGGACCCTTCACTCTTTTTCACTAACAGCACAAACCTTTTCAGTGTTTCAGTGCAGACTTCAGGTTTCTCAAATGAGCTCCCTCATTTACACTTGTAATACACACACTGTGCAGATAACAGACAGCACCATTTAACCCTATAATATGAAGTACAGCGTATCCTGCAGTACAGCTGGAGTCCTAGTTACTCCTCAGGGAAGCCTATTATAGCAGCACAGTCCCATGTATCAGTAATAAAGTGTTTCAGAGACTCATAGGAATGTTAATAAGTTTGAGATAAATACAGCATGTTAACGTTTGGGCCCTGTTACTAAATTTTGCTTTAATTTAGTCCTCACTGCTCTATTTTCATCCATGGCTCGCAGTTTTATAGGGCTTTTCCAAGCAAAGACATAGAGTGCAGGATTTAAGTGCCAAAACAGATGCTTGAAGCTGCCTGAGATGTCCTGAGGTGTCCACAATATCCGCAGGGAGCGGACACATGTGACACAGGACCTGTGGAAAGTCCCTGCCCTGTCAGGGAGCAGCTGAAGGCCAGGTCAGGCTTTACAACCTCTGGTACAGCTCAGCCACTGGCAGGGCACCCAATGCCTTTGTGCTCAGCGTGTCTCTAACACTGTGGATTTTTGCCTTGCTCTTTAGTGGACAATATATTTGTTGTTTCACTTTAGGCTCATTCTGTAAGGAAATACCTCCATCTGCTTCTCATACAATTTAACAAGCCTTGGCCAGAGAACTTAAGAATAGTTTGTGGTGTGACTAAAAATTAGGACTGTCTTGGTCTTTTTTTTTGGGGGGGGTGGAGGGGGAGAAGGGTGTCTGTTTTTTCTTTTGGATTTTGTTTTTTGTTTATATTTTTTGAATGTTAGGGATTTTTTATATAAATATTCTTAAATATTACATTTCTCCTCCTCATCTCCTTCCCCCTTCAGTAAAGGACCTGCATGGATACCCTCTGCAGAGTCCCACTTCTCAGCACAGAGAGATTAGACTTGAGTATGTATTCAACAGCAACAAGTAGTTACATATACTCACCTTTTCATCACAATTCAAACCAGCAGCCAAAGACCACAGAGGTGCCCTGTGAGGAAAGGAAAGGCCAATGGGGAAGAGAAAGAGTTGCTTGAAGTCCAAGCCCTAGAGAAGGCTGTAGGTCTGTACAGGCTCTGGCAGGGGAGGAAGAGGGTTAATTGCCCGAAACCATAGCTTGTAACACAGCTGACAGTGGACCAGTTAATAGGGAAAAACCAAACAACTAAAATAATGATTTTTGTGTTGTTGGGTTTTTTTTAAGCTGAAGAATTAAAATTGCAGCTAAAGGCCAAAACTCATTATTTGAGTTACTAAATATCATTCCAAGATTGGTTATTGCTCAAGGACTGATGCCAGTAGGTACTGTATTTGATTCCATGCACTGTGTGTGTCTTGTGCTCTGCCTATGTTACCTACAACCGTGCTATCTAAGAAACGATGGCTTTGCCAGGGGTCAGGTCCTTTGAAAGGATAGGATGGAATGGCAAAGACAAGAAAACATATTTGCTTTGGTGTATTTCAATGAAAAGGGAAATGAGAGGCTGCCTTCATGCAATTTA
Source organism: Sclerurus mexicanus (assembly GCA_013396755.1). Taxonomy (NCBI): domain Eukaryota; kingdom Metazoa; phylum Chordata; class Aves; order Passeriformes; family Furnariidae; genus Sclerurus; species Sclerurus mexicanus. Next base: position 601,594 of record VWZF01004469.1, on the reverse strand, counting down.
TTGTTCCTAAGCTTCTGCCAAGGCTCTCCTGTGGTGTGAGTGGGTCTTGTCCTGGGGCAGAGTCGGAGCCTTAGAGATTCCCTTCAGCTGCAGATCTGTTTCTGTTGGGGTCCTTCCTATTTTGCTTACCTGCTTACCCACCTATGCATGTATTACCCTGTACCTTTATACTGATCCATCTCGCTAGTGATGTGTTTTATAAAAACACAAGCAGTTAATTTTTTTTCTAAAGAGATACAGTGTTCTAGCATTAAAAAAATAACACAAACTAATAGGGGTTACAGGAAATTAAATTTATTTAGTTCTGTTCTCTCGGGTGTATTACATATCATGACCCTCCTGCCACTAGCAAACCTACTGTTAAATCCATCAAAATTGATCTATGTTTAGCTATTCATTTTATGTATATTAATTTGAACAGAACATTTATTTGGCTTAAATTTTATTTTCGGTGGTGGAATGTATGTTCCAAATGCAGGCACAGATGATTTGCTAGGATTTAGTTAGGAGGAATGTGGAATGTTAGTTTACAAAGATAATAACCGAGCTATTAAAGCCAACAACCCCTTTTAAAGCAAACATACCATTAAAATATAGGAACAGTTTATAGTGTAAATAAAATTGAGGATATGGATTATTTAAAGATAAAAATTTTAGGGGTAGCTATGAGAAAGTTGAATAAAATGTATTTAATTGCACCACTCTTTTTTCTAAAGTGAACTTTGAAAATGCAAATAAAGGCTTATAGTTTATGGGCAGGGGGAGACAGCTACACAGACAGTGATGTTAGAAATCCATTTTACTTATGGAGATGTATAATAGTGATTTGACTTTTATTTTCTAATCTGAATCAGATTTCAAGGAGGAAAAAATTGTGCCTAAACTCCTAAGTGACAGAATTTATCTTGCTTGTGAATCCATACTGTGGAAAGGGAAGCAAGACATTTGCTTCTAGATCATTCTCCTTGTCTGAATGACAGATACAATAATTCCCTCTATTAGCCAGATCCATTGTCTTTATTTTGCACAGAAGTACTGTATTGCTGAGGTAGACTTCCACTGCTATGCATATTTTAAGGGTTATTTGGCAACACAAGTAAAGCTAAAAGTAGCCTCTTAATCTAATTAATTGACATTTCTGAATCTTGCTTTCACAACAACACATGGTTTCATGTTCTGGGTTTTAGCACTTGTCAAGCTTTTTTGGAGAATGTTTTGGTCAGAATGACAAGATAATTTGTGACTGAGGCTCCAAGCTAGAGAAGTGTTTAAGGCTATAATGATTTATTATCATCACAGAATAACAAAATTTACAAAGCGTTTCATCAGAATTTTTGAAATAAGTTTGCCACCGTGGTAGAAGCAGGCGGGGGGTGGGGGGGGTGTCTTCCTACCCAAATGCCAGTGTGACTTATTTGTAATAATTACAATGCTAAATTTATTTTGGAGCTTTTCTTGACAGACTTGCATGGTTAGAAAGAGCAGAGGTGAGAGAACTGTAACAACTAAGAAGGTAAAACTCTGCCTTTTTTTTTTTTAAAAGCTCTGTGACCAAGATTAAAATATATGCTTCATGCAATAAATAATATATACATGGCTATATTAAACTATCAATGGTAACATCCTGGCAGGAGAGACTAGAAATAGTCACACTGTAAAAAGTTTAAAACAGTGAATGTTTGTGCTTTTGATGTTCAGAAATACATACAAAACTACTTTCTTAAAGGACAAATAGGTGATGTTGCTGAGTGACAGTGCATTAATGGGTTGGCATTTGCGGACTTTCAGGCAACTGCTATAAAAAGAAATAATGTAACCACACTAATTTTGACTTCATCTTGATTCTCTGCTAAGTGAGCTAAGGATGCCAGACTTCGAGACAAAATGTCTGACTGTGGATGTGAGGCATTTCTACTTATTCTCTGTGTTTCTATAACTTATTATGTAATTAAATACCTTGAAACCCTAGGCATTGGTTAGTTTAGACAAAGTTGTGACAGTTATTTGACTTCAGAGGCCGGGAATAGAAGCCACTTCTGCAATGCCCTAAAGTGATTTTGAGGCTGTTTTGTTTGACTATCAAACGCATACCTTTCCAGAGCAAGCTTTTTTAAAGATGCAGTCATAGCTCGCTGAGGGATGAGGTGAGGAGTTAACGCGTTTGGCAGCAAAGTGTTTGAGACATTGTTTAGTAATAACAAAGACAATATCACACAGCGTCAGTGAGCCCTTTGTCTCAAAGGATCACCAAGTTGTTTCTAGTTGAAATGAGCTCTAATTATTGTATGTATTTATAAGGCACTAGCACTGCAGTATCTGTGTGCCCTTTCCAACAGCTAGTACACGGTGAACTAATGGCAGACAACTTCCAAGCTGGCACAGGCAGTGACCCCTTGGGTTCCAAGCATTCTTTTTTTTATTTTTTAGTTTTATTTCCCCTCCCTTTTCACAGAACTAGTCATGCACATGCATTTAGTGGGTTGGAATGTAAAAAGATGTGTCTCGCATCTCCTACAAGAGCTTGCCAGATTCAGGCTCTGATGGATTTCTGGCAAGAGTCAGTTCCGGAGCTGAGGACCCACCACAGAGAATATCTATTTATTTAAGCTATTTATAGCATTTCTAAAGAACTCCTCACTGTATTATCTCAGCATGTCACAGAAATTAAAGGTACACTATGAATTAAAGGTATACCACCAGCATCCAGTGTTGCCCACCAGAAGGTCCTGCAGGGCTTCCAGAGGGAGCCGTACCAGAGGCAGAACATGGTGGTTGTGGCTGGGGACAGGCAAAGGTGTGGGGTGGAACTGTGCTTGTGCTGAATGCCATGTGGGACTGCAGCAGGTACAAGTGTACAAGGCAGATGGGTCTGTTCTGCACCAGCCAGTGCTTCCGTGGGGTTCAACAGTCAGCGCAAAATGGAGTTTATTGTCATAGCGGAGCCTATTAATTAAACATATGTTAATCACTGAATTAAATTCTCGGTAGATGATGAATAGATGCAGCCTTCTAGCAGATGAGTAAGAACAAGAGACCTAAGCTGGCAAGCCTGCTGCAGGCAGCACAAAGAAAATTATTGTAGGCAGTGCCACACTGAACTGCCCCCTATATTTGGCTGTGAGCTTCCTGCTGCTTCTGACTGGTGGTTTTGTTGCTTGGGTAGGAAGACCTCGTGCCCACCTAATCTTGAGTTCTACCACAAACAGAAAAAAGCATGCATGCGCCCAGGCACAGGGAGAAGCAAAGAGGTGGTTGGAAGCTCTCCACCTTGCAGTCTGTAGGTGTTGCAGTCATTCTATGTGTGTCTCAAGGAGACCTTGTATAGATCTGCAATTCCTATAGGTCTGAAAGATACATTGGTGAACACAGGGTTTGGGGCACTTTTCAAGTGGGAAATCTTATACAGCCACAGCACTGTTAAGTTATTTAGTAGTAGTTACAAAGCAATCTCCTACTTTTTCCTTCTGCTGCTGTTAAAGTCAGCAGTATATTCTCATTCAGATGTGTAAGTGGCTGATTGATCTGAGGATCAGCAAGCTGTTTAGATTCTGTTCATTGTCACAGGGAGGCAATCACACCTCACCCCTTCTCCTCTGCACCCCAAAGCAGTTCATGCAAAGTTCATTCAGGAGCAAAGCTGGGGTTCTCTATATCACAGCAGTAATGTAATTGCCAGAGTTGGCATTGAACTACCTTCCCAATGATTTTTCCCAGAAAGGAAGTTCAGAGACTAGGTCATAATTGGTAGACTCATTAGTATTAAATTATGTGGGTTTTATTAGGGGCCAGACATTCACTTGTTTAAATGTAGCTGGCATTTTAATGCCTCTCTGAGGGAATGTAATATGTACTGCATAGGCAATACATAGTGACTTTTATTGGTACTGACCAAGCTCTCAGGTGATTGGGGCACCTGCTTGTGTCGATGTTTAAGGCTTGTGCAGTGGGTTAGTTCCAGCAGTTAAGAAGCAGAATGGGAGAACCGAGAAAACATCCCCTGTTTTCCCCCTCTCCATTCTTTCTTTTGTCTGCATAGGACTGAGAGCCTCTTTCATGAAGCAGTGCTCTGTGTGTGTGCGTTCCCAGGTAAGGAGTACAGTAACAATAATAACTATTTCTAGGGGATATCCTCTGATGTTATAGAAGTCAGGTGGCATTTCAGCTTGGCCATGTGGCTCAGGATACAGCTGCTTTATATCCCCATGAAGTTGAATTGCAGCATGGTAGAGCACTGTGGCTGGCTGTCAACCTTGCACGAAGCATCAATAGAAATGAAGAAATATGCATTTAATGGAACTTGGGCTCACTATAAGATCTCAAACAGTTATGTTTTAACATAAGCTAATACTTCCTATACCAAAAAACCCTTTTGCACCCCACATCCTTTTCAAACTGTATGTGTTCTTGATACGTATGAAATGCGAACATTTTCCAGTGACACCTGTTGTTCACATTAAAATAAATTGATTATGAATAAGTAAAACCTTTGCCAGTGCCTGATCCATTTCTTTCCAAGGTTTAATTGATACTTTTTCTGAGGGTTTCTGTATGTCCATTTGGCTTAACATTGGGTATTTTGTGATGAATTTCAATTCTTTAAGCAACTTATTTATCTGTTCAAAATCTTGGCATATTTGACAGTGCATACTAAAATGCAGGAAAAAAGCCAAAGGTGGAAATAAACAGAGGGCTCCATAGGGGGTTCCCAGGAATGGAAGGATATGTTGTGCACCTTGGACTGATCCGATCACATTTGGATTAGCTGGAGAATTGCTGTATGGTTAACTAACTTGCTGGGTGATATGGGAAAGCAGTGCCTGAGTGTAATTAAATGATAAGTTCACATTCAGGGGACAGTTGTAAGTTACTGAGACTGTCATATACAATGCCAAAAATAGGCTGTCTCATGATGAATACCCTTATTAACAGTTACAGTGCTCTGTGTTCATAGTATATGGCTGGGGACTTGGTCCTGTTTGTTAAAGATCTCCCAATAGATTTTAAATGAGATTCATATGAAGGATGACTACATCTGAAAAGCAAATACTACGTACTTTTAGCCCATATTGGTGTGGTTGTTAATCATGTGTTAATAGTCAAATCTGATGTGGATTCACACCTTTATTTAATGTTATAAAAATTATTTGTTAACAAAATACAACCATAGGAACTTTGTCATTACAAGGAGAAGATGTCTGAGAATAATTTGCATTCCTTACAAACATCTCTTAAGGAGTGTCTTAGTGGCTTTGAAAGATGAAACCTCCACCATTCAGTTTTGTTGTGGGAACTATTGGTAGGGATTGCTCATCTTTCAAGTTTGTGATACACCTATTAACTGCTCAACTTTTCTTGAGCCAATAAAAACAGCTTAGTTAGCCATCTTCCCATTCACATGAGATGACCTCCCAGCAGGCCCAGGAGGTGCTCAGTGAATAAAGTTGGGGGAAATTAGCATTCAACCTCCAGGTTCAGGAAGAGTAAGGTGGTCTCATGGACAGTACAGGCTGTTCACGTTTGAGGCACAAAGCTTGAATGTTCTCACTAATCAGTCCCAAAACAAAATCTCTCTGCATTGTGCTCATGGCAAGATGTCCCAGTCAATAACCCAGCTGCAATGCAGTGCCCCAGCTTCCAGTTTCCAGGTAGATTTACACTGACCATGTGGCAGCCTTGTTTGTTTAAATAACCAGAACCCTGCTTGCCCAAATAGATCAATATTAGACTGTGAGTATTCTAAATGGTGCTAATTTTGAAGCTAATGCTGCAGTGGGGTCTCGCATGAAGTTCACAGGAGCAGCCAAAAAGCTTGATTTGGGTACTTCTGTAATGTTTGGATTGACCACAGTGCTTTAATACTGAAATGGTAACTTCTGTGCCTTTTCCTTTCCAAGAATTTTTTCATATGTGGTGCTGTGGGCCTTCAGGCCCCTGTGGAGAGGCTTGTGGGCTACCAGGGACTGAATGCTGGGGGACATCCCCTCCAGATTCAGCACAACGCCCACAGCTTTGCTTTGGGCATGTACATCCTGCTTCTTGAGTCCAGAGAGTGCTTTAAATTAGCTTTCTTTTAAATAAAAATGAGGGCATGTATTCACTTCTGCTGGGTGTGCATTTCCTGCGTGGCGTGGAGCAGCTGGAGCGTCCTGGGCTTGCCTGCTTGTACTGAACACCCAGGAAGGAGTGTGTGAGGCTGAGGTGGCACAGCTGGCACTGCTGCAGGTTTCTTTTGCTCCTGGTAAGTGGAATTTTACTGTTTCCTAGGCTTAAAAAAATGCTTCCAGTGAGTCCCTCATACTCTGCAGGTTAGGGTATCCCTGTCAGACTCGTCTGTGCTGTGGCTGAGGGCTTTAGGAGATACTGGGGATGGCATTTGTGGCTGACTGTGCCAGTCTGTGCTGAGGGCTGCTTATCTTCTATAGAGGGAGCATAGCAAGAATTGTGTGTATGTGGGGGGGGGGGAACACATCTACACAGCTTTCTGCCCCACAGCATCCCTCTCCCCAGAGCCTGGATCCAGCGCATGTGCTGCTGGTGCTGAAGAGGTGCAGCGTGCCCCTCTGATGTGCCTCCAGTCTGGAGGGTCTGCAGTCATGGAGTGCAGCAGATCAGCTGGAGTTCAGTTCAAAGACTGGCATAATATGTGGAACAGGCTGTAGGAATGTTAATAGTTTTGTCTGCATGGTTTGTTAAAATTTGCATCATTTTCCATCTTATCTGAAAAGCAGTACTCCCAGCTGCACAAATGTGGTGGCATTCCCTCAGTGCTGACTCACTTGAGGAATAGTGCAGAGCCTGCAGAATCAGCAACAGCATCTTCTTGCAGCAGTGTAAAGCTTGGGTTCTGTACGTTGCTGCCATGGATGCTTCCTGGAGCAACTCCTGGAATGGCAGTGAGGGAAAGTGTCCAATTTACTTCAGAGCTGTGCTTGTCTTCTAATTCTACCTATTTGTGGGACTTTTCCCTTACAAAGTGCTTCTGCTGGGGATTATGGCATTTACATGCCAATAGCTTAGGTTGAGTATAAGGAGGATAATTATATTTGCTTTGTTGTTGAGTGTGGGTCAAGCTGCTGATGTTCCTGGTTTACAAAAACCATTGGTAGGAGGATTTCTGACTCTAAGGCCTGTCTCTGCACTTGAACTCTTAATAAAGGAATTGCATAGAGCTTGGACTACTGCATTAGGAGTTAAATCACTTATATTTCTCACTGACAAATAGCTGGAAAAAGGTGGCGGGGGAAAGATAAATTTACTAGCTGAAAATCTCAAAACTTCCTAGTAGACTTGGGCATCCTAATTACACTGAAATTTGACTGAAATACAGCTGGGTTGCTGTGTGTAGACCGAACCTGATTTTGCACTTCTCTTAAAATATATGAAAAGGTGGTGAAAGAGGATGCTTGTGCAAAAAATGCCTTCTGTGTGATTTATGACATACATCCAAGGTGCTAGTGTATTTTTTCATTTGGCATTTCAAGGTCACGTGTGTTTCAGCTGATAGATGAAGATATTCTTCTAGTCCTACTCTTTGGAAGAACTTACTGCAATACAATTAGCTGCAGTAGTAGGACTAAGGAATTACCATATTTGGGAAAATGAAGAGGTGTTTTGAAAACCATACACAAAGAAGTTTTTGCTTTTTTTACAGGCTTTCTATTTTGAGCATGCTCAGTGGCAATAAATTTGTATTGCCATCTTTTATGTGCATGTAGGTTTTGCAAGCCAGCAGGAAGTTATTAATCCATCATTTACTATTAAGATGACAGTGATGTTTAGATCCAGAACTCAAGTAGAATGTGCATCACAATTGGATGCTGCTGGATAACAGTCCCAGAAGCTTTGTTATGATATGTGATGGATCTATAAGACAATTGTTTCAGGGCACTTTTGCGTATATTGTTAATATGATGCATGATGACATGACCAATTATAGTAAGCTAATGTTCAAACAGCATGTCACAACCTGTGTATCAATGTATTGGATCTCTTCTCTCAACAAACAAATGAAACTGAGCAATATGAGATGAAGAGTCATTGACCTCATAAAAGGTCAAAATCTTTCTATACTGACCTCTCCACTACAACGTAATTAGTAGAGTGTTATTTCAATCTGTGAGGAGGAAAATTAGTGTCTATCTTGAAATGTGTGATTTGGTTTGTCAGAAAAAAGCTTGTCATAAATTTCCAGAGGTGGAAAAATTGCACCACAGCCCCTGCTATGGATTTAGAAGTGTTTCCAAAGTCCTGCATGCAGCCAGCTGTGCTCTCAAAATGGGTGGTTGGCCTCGGGTGAGGAGAAGCCACAGCCTTGCTCCTCTCAGGCTAGCCTAGGAAAACTGGCAACAGAAACTCTCACTTGGGTTGTGTGTGTGGAAACTTCCCTTGCTTCTCATGTCAAGGGCAGAGTCGAGTACCAGCAGTTGTCCCTCCTGTTGTCTGGAATGTGTTTGATGGCCATGAACCCCAGAAAAAGCTCTTGTTTTTTATCTCCCAGCAGCAAGCTGTGTATGTTGAGGCCTGTCTGATCTTAATTGGCTAGATATGATGAGCAGTGACTTCTCTTTGTGTAAAGGCTCTCCTTGGCATGCTCCCTTGGACATGGAAAAGCATCTTGTTTGTTTGGCTTTTATATGTGTGCTCTAAATGAAGGAAACTGTAGTCTGCTCCTGAAGAAAGTGTTCATATATGAAACCAAAGTGCTTTGGAGTACTTACTACACATCTGATCCTGCAGGCTGTCAAGTGCAGTGTGCAGGGCCAGCACTCTGTGTCACTCTGTGACTACAATAAAATGATCCTTCCACTTTAGAATACTTTTGGGTCAGTGTGGTCATTCTGGATACTTTTATAGAGGATTTGTGAACCTACAGTTCTGTTGTGTGAGCAGAAACTGTTATGAGGTAACATAAGTTGAGAGGTAACCTTTCAGCAGAATGGTTTGAGTTAAAATAAAGGAATTGAAAAAGAGTACAATGACCAAAAAAATCTATAAAAATGCAATTGCACTAATATAATTTTATCACTTATTTAAAAATTTAGTCGACCCAAAAGACTACCAAGTGTGAAATTAAGGAACAGCTCCTCTACTTTTATGGAAATCACTCTTCTTCACTTGTCTAATAGCCTGATTTTGTCAGATCATTTATTTCCATGGTTTTAAAATGAGCTTGACAGACAGAATTTTATAACACCACTTTACTGCAAATAAGAACATCATTTTCGCTTATTAAAACTGAAGCTTAGAGAAAGCATTAAAATTAACAGTTCACTCTGCTTTAACCTTTTGAATACTACTATGACTTTACACTCCAGACTATGTGTAAGGAAAGACTCCGTGAGTGGTGGGTACATAACTGGAGCAGAACTCCTAAAGGACAGGCAAGCAAGGAGCTGCTCTGGCTGTACCTACAGTCTGCTCACACTTGCCTTGATAACTCTGTCTATGCAAACATTTAAAACACCACTGACAGAAATTTATACTTGCTCCAGTCAAGGTGACTTTGGGCATCAGAGCTATGTAGTGAATAGAGGTGGTGAGTGACTTATGCTATAGCAAACATGGTCTGAGATTACAGACATGTTGCTGCATACAGCAAGCACCATAAAATGTAGCTTATTCTCCTAACAGATGTTTTCCTTTTTGTGTGTTTTTTTTTTCTTTCTAAGCAATGAAAACTTTGACTGATCTTGGAGGTCACTGACAGATGATGGATTCTCTACTCTATAGCTGGCAGTAACTCAAACATCAAAGCAATGGTGGTGGGACACATCCTCCTCCAGCTTGGCTCATCTCCAGAGAGGAATGTCATCCTCACAGCTACAGCTGGACCTTATCTGCATTGGGGGGTGTTCAGTAATGACAGTTCAGATCAGGTTTTCCCATGCATGTTTGCGCAGCCTTGTTTTGCTCTCGGTTGCATGCCTGGAGTTACTCATTGCCATCAGTTCTTGCCCTAGTGCTGTGCTCTTTTTTAAAAGCTACTTCAGTGAAGGAGTGGGAGTCCAGAGCCAGGCAGTGTTGCTGTGACTCAGGCTGCTCCCTGTTAGCCAAGTTATCCTTCTGCTAACAGTGGTTATTCCTTGAAGTTAATGGTGATGATAAAAATAGATTTTTCTTTTTATATTGTCAACATTTTAGTAGATAACAAAGACTGATCCCTTCCAGGATCTTCAGTGGAAAATCTGATTCAGACTGTGGCAAGACATTTGCACCCTTTCTCTGCCAGCCCATACAACCTAAAAAAATTAAGGCCGTTGTGTGAGAGAGAAGTGTGTCTGCCAAATGAGCTGAACTTTTCTCTCCCTTCAAAGGCTTCTGTACCTTGGCCCTCTGACTCCCCTGCGAATCTGTCATCTGCAGGTTAGCAAAGGACATTCATCTTTTCTCCAGCCCCAGGGAGGTTTCCTGAAATTTCACGGTGCCCAGGATGGAGGGTAAAAGACTCAAAGTCTTTGTGCTTAAATAAAAAAGGAGAATGAGTAGGAGAGTTTTGGCTTCTGGTTTTGACTATGGAGTTAATTCATATTTAAGCCAACTCTTCCTTTCTTCTCACTGCTGTCTTAACATCAGATTTTGGTATGCTTTATTTCCTGCTCTCAAATATTCTGCAACATGAAGATTGTTTCCATCAGTGTTCATGCAAAGTTCATTACTGGTGCTTTTCACTGCTGCTTTTCAACTTCATTTCAACAGTTGAAATATTCCTATACAAGCTAATAATGAACCCCTCTAGATGCAGGAATAGTTTCATCAACATTATGTTAGAGTTGTCACTGCCTTTTGGTCTTGTTACAGCTCCTAACAGTGAGAGAACCTGCTAGATGAAGAACACAGAGCTCACAGATTTCTCCACCAGCATTTGCTGCAAGTCCAGATTTAGTTTGAGTTCTAATTGCTGTATCCTTTTGGTGTGATTAAACCATCATTCCTTGCCTTTAAGGATCAATCCTTTGGACTGAAGGTTGAGAATCAAATTGCCTTTATGCCCTGAAGTCTGAGAATCAAATGAAGAAGTTTACTACATGGAGACTTGAAATTTTAGTTGAACTAAGTCTAAAAAATGACCAGAGAACTTTTTACTGTGATAGGGAATGAATCTCCTGTTTCTACAAGAAATTTACAGGGAAGGCTACACAGAATGGAGTAAGGTATGGTTGTGTTATTGGAAAAGGAACAGCCTGGTATCTTTTTCATAAATGCAAAAATCCCTTCAGCAGCTTGGACTGAAGTTGTTGGTACAGAAATTTCTAGCAGTTGACGTTCATAATCTATCTACAAAACTGATATAAGGAAAACAAATTTCTGTCAGAAATCCTTTGGCAGCAAATATGGAAGTAAACATTTAAATTGCAATTACTCATAACTGGGCAACTAAAAAGGACCATTAAGATAAAGATGTGTTGTTGTGAACCAACACTGCAATAGACAATTACTCACCCAGTACCACCATTTCTGAATTGATGTGCCACAGCTTTTTCCAATGTACCAAAATAAATACAGCAATTAGAGCAACAGGTGAAGATGAGGTGTTGGAATAGCTCATAGTGTAGGGGAGTCTTTCATCATATAGCACTGTCTTGCAAAAAAGGCTCAGGAGCAGGAATTGTGAGTATAAAATCTTAACGTTTCTTCTTGGATTTGAAGTAGCAACTGGAAATCTGCGTATTTTTCATCTCAAAACAAGGGCTCTTGTGTTTCTGGCCTCCCTAGAAAACATTAAAGCTAAGATTTTAAATTAAGTCATGCGAACTTGAAGGGCACTTAGGAGGCATGAAGACCATCCTCTTGCCCTGGGGTGGTGTAACTGATCACTCCTCTGTCATTCCCAGAAGATGCTTGTCTCATTTTTGTTCAAATCATGATTTTTTGGAAACTGCACAAATATGCCCAGGAATTCTCTTCCTGTGCTTGGCTGTTTTTGCCACAAAACAGTTCTCTCTTTATACAGTCTGACTCTTCTCTAATTTAAACCTGCTATTTCTTACTCTTTTCATTGTGGTTTAGGGCAGCTTTGACTCCATTCCTCTTTTCTGCAGCCTTTAATGTGACTGCAAATTGTTCTCAGGTTAACATGTAGCAAGCCTTGCTTTTTCTTCACTGGCTTAATAACACTGATTAATTAACCTTCTAGGTTATGGCTTCTTGATTTATCATTCCACCTGTATTTTCTCCACTTGGATTACAGCCTTGTTCAAGACAGGTGCCTCAAACTGGTGCCACCTGGGGTCTTCCCAGTATATAAAGCAGAAGTATTACTTAATTTCATCATTCATGTGTTGTAGTATATATATGTTTTTATGCATCTGACTATGGCATGGGACATCTATAGCCCCAAAAAACTTTCAGATCTTTTTGTAGTTTGTCTGGTTCTTTCTGTAGCTCAACATACTTGCAGTACGTTCTGGTTTGATCTGTTCAAGGAGTTTTGTAAGCCTAGCCTTTTATTTTTCACTGGAGTCCCTAATGAGTGCTGAATAGTACCTGATCCAGACCCCTTCTCCCCCCTCTTTTTTGTTTTCATAGTGAGCTATTATAATTACTCTCCAGATGTGGTTTTCAACCAGTTTTGTACCCACTGTATCGTATTTTCATCAGCATCACATGGGACATTGCATTGGAAATCAGGAACAAGTGATAACTATTTAGATGTGCTTGAGAGTTCAACGAGTATAGATGTATTAATATGCATTTGGATTTTTTGACTGTTCAGTGAATGGATGCACATTTTTACTGGTGCAGCTGGTGCTTTTTAAAAGTGATGCATAGAAATTCACTTACTAATGAAGACTGCTAAGATATCATAAAGTAAAGAGATGGGTTATTGGGTTCAGAAAACCAAAACCGACACTAAATCTAATTACCACCAGGGAAGGTATGCTGCCATGAATTTGATTGAGATTTTATGTAAATCCAGTCCAGTTAGTCCGCTCCAGCATTTAATTTACAAGTCTAATGGACAATAAGGATGTGCACAGTGCAGATTGTGGGTAAGCAGCTGTTCTGGTGAGCTACTACTTTAGGTGAATGATAGACATCTTACAGTTTCTACTCTGGGTTTTGTCTACAGTACTTGCATTGGGGATGATCAGAATGAACAGTGACCCGAAGCTCAGATTCATGGCATTAACTTTTGTGTAGAACAGGGTTCTGAACCCTTCAGGCATGTCCTAGTTAAACAGCACCAATTGTCAAAAAACCCCACATCAACAACTACGAAAATAAGAGTAATAGTTGATGTGCACCCATCACTCATGTCTAAGTACTTTGCAGTTTCTCAGGCTTTAAAGTAGCCCGTGGTCTGTTACAAAATTTGGTTTATGACATCTCTGCAGTCTGTAGTTCATTCTGGAGTCAAAGCTGTATTGAATGGAGGTGACATGAGGGTCTGTATATTTGAACCAATCCATCAGAGAGCACAATGACCTGCTCTGCTTTCCATGTTGTTATTCTTTCTGTGGCTCCCAATCCAAAGAATTCCAGATGTTTTGTGTTCTTTGGTGAAGTTTCTTGTATTAGGGGAAGAATTTCATGTGTAAAAGGAGGTTATTTTTTTTGATCAGAGCTTTAAGCAGTTCTAGTTCTGAGTCCACCCTCGATCTAAGTACCTCATGGCAAATTCCTTGAACTACGTGGCTCTTAAAGGAGGAAATGTGTACTTACTAAAGGAAAGGCTTAGTGTAAGGGGTGTAACTATAATTTGTGCCATAAGCTCACTACATATTTTATGTACCACTAGAAACCTCATTGGCTTTTGCAAGATTTTTTTCCGTTTCAGTATCAGTAAAATAAATTTCAGCTCAGTGTCCTATCTCTACTCAGAGTCAGTTTAAACTGAGTTAATTTTATATACAAAAGAACAAGCCTCTGAAGGTGACATTTGACTCTGTAACTTTGCTTATAGTGTTGTATAATATGAGTTAACTTAGCAACAGTAAAAAATACCTAGGGAAAAAATGAGATTTACTCAGAGCTTCAAAGAGTGGTCTGGGCAGAGTCTCCTGGGTTTTGGACCGCTTAAACTCCACCAGCTTCAGTGGATCCTGCTGATTTAGATCATGCAAGTGGCTGGGCTTAGATTGCACTAGTGGTGTTAAGGCATATTCAGGCAAACCCTTTATTCATCAGTTCTGTGATGAGCACTTCATGCATAGCATCTTCTTTATCATTCCTCCCCATAATTCGATGTTAACATTTTCCTTTTCCTTGGTCTTTAAGATGTAAATAATCATCTGATTAAATATCTCTTGAGAAGATTATGCTATGGATAGAGGACTGTCACTGCACCCCTCACAATCAATGTTTCACTTGTTTATGTGATATATGTACACCTGTGAGTAGTTGCCATTACCCTTGATTGCAGCGTGGGAGACTCCGAGCTGGAAACACAACCGTGCAAAAATCTGTCTTTTTTACATAGTGTCTTTTTGCAAATGCAAAGGCAAGGAAATGCACTGACTGTAGATAAAGCAGCATTAATGCTGAGAAAAACATATTGTAGCAAGAGCGTAGCAGTCACTGAAACAGCTTTAGTCCCTCCATTGCTGCTATCGTGAGTACTGTGGCTTATACAGAACGTTTCTTAGCAGGAAAAAAATACCTTCTTTTTTTTTTTTTCCTAGAAATAAAATTCTCCTAATATCTAATGCTAGGTACACACTGGGGTTAGGTGAGGCATCAGATACCTTTGCTTATAAAGTCTTAACCTAAGAAATTAATTCACATTGGCTTCTAGAAATCCTGCGCGTGGGTTAACACTGAGCTAGAGAGCTGTACAGAGCAGAATAAAAAAAGGCAATGTATCAAGCACAGGGAAGTTTCCTACTAATGTAATGCAGGGAATAGCATTAGGTCCAGTGTTATTTAACATTCTCGTTAATGATCTGAAAGAGGAGAGTAAACAGCTGGTTAATGAAATTCACAGATGATACTAAATTGGAGACATTATAAATATCACTGAGGGCAGCGAAATAATAGAAAGGGAACTGAGATCAGAAACATGCCAAAGAAATAAGGAAAGGAATGTCAACTGGGACAAATGTAAGGTAATGCCCAGGGGGAAAATGGAAACAGCTCTGCTGTCTGGGAGGGGAAGCACGACAAGCAATATCAGAGGCAGATTTCAGTGGCACCCCAGTTCTGCAGCACAGGGCAAACCCCAGTGATCCAGAGCAGCTTGGCACTACAAATACAGCTGAGTCTTACTGACCAGGTCTTTTGCACCGCAAAGTGGGGGGAAAAGGCTGGTGTAAACTGGTAGGATGTCCCCACCTGAGCTGGGGACTCCTCTCCTCTGGGAAATCCTCTACTGGCTGTTACACTGGCTTTTAGGCTGCTTTGTGTTGCCACTGAGAGGCAAAGAAGCTTTAACAGAGTGAGAACTGGACCAGAAGAACAGAGAATAATTATTTAAGGTAGCACAAAGAAAGGACAGAAAGAGAAGACAGTAGGAGCGTGTGTGTGTGTGGAGAAATAATTAAAAATTGAAATTTCAGCCTGGTTGTCAGGGGAAAAGCTCCTAACTAATGTGCAGAATAGTCTTCTGAGACAAGTAGTGCAAGGCCTGTCACTTAAGAGTTTTAAGAGCTGAATGATGTGGAAAGCACATAATGGGAAACACTCTAGAGTAGGCAGGGTGTGGGCTACATGTGTGTCCAGCTGATCTGCTTGTTCTTATCAAACCAAGATAAAAATCTCTACACTCTTACACTATCACAGAGTGCTCCATACAAATGTTTTGATTCTGGAGAATTTCTGTATGACTCAGTTGCAGAGTGGTTTTCACCAAAATACCTTTGCTGCGCTATACTGCGATTTATTCAGTGATCTTCCAAGTTTTCTTATCTGTGGCTGAATGGATGTCAATCACACTGAAGACTGAAAAGGAAAAACACCATTAAAACTCTCCTTTGCCCTGTATAGCTTTCTTTTTCAGTAATGTGCATGTTCTTAGCTCTGTGCTGAGAACATTAAAACTGGTTAGCATGGATGTAAAAAATTTTACTACTGTAATTACAGCAAAAGGCTACCTGTCAAGAAAATAAATGCAAGTAATCAAACATAGCTACGAATCTGGCTTTGAACTAGGGGAGCCATTGGACCGTGCTGTAAGGAGGCAGAGTTCCCAGTGACGTCAAGTGCTTATGCCAGAGTAGAACCAGGCTGTGAACTGAAACCACCACCCTGGAACCAAAGACGCTGGAATTAAACTACAGCGGTTAGACTGTGCGGGAATGTGATCATAGGCCTGTGTGTCGTCCTGTTAGTCTTCAAATATTTCTATGAGAATTAAAAAGGTATGTGAAAATATATACCTTACAGAATGGAGAAAGATATTTTTTAAAAGGATCTGGAGAAAATGCATATATCTCAGAATCCAGAGAACATGGAAAAGGCTAAGTGCAAATCTGCCCAAGAAAGTTATCTCTCCAGTACAAAGTCTCATGCTGAGGTGGCTTACTTAGTCTTTCCAGAATATGACTGGAGAAACTATAGATATAAAATCTGAATGAGATCATCTCCATATTTCGTATGTTGCATATAATGGGACAAGTGCTTTGCAAAAAAAAAATCCAACAAACTAAATCCTTTCCAGTTTGCCCTTTTTTTGACTAGGGGTTGGGGCTGATCAAGAGTGGCTCTGGTGTGAAACTGCAAGGAATATGAATTACAGAATGTGTTTTCTGGCAAGTTTGCCAGGTATGCAAGTACCTAGTTTATGTATGATGGTGTCTACTACTTGCATGTGTGCATAGTGTGTTGTACAGATGTGCTTATGCCATAGTAAATATGTTTAAAATGCACATTGATGTCTTGGACTGTATCACACTTAATCAGGTGTAGGATGCACACAGAGCTGTGGGCTCACAAGATGAAGCAGAAAATCTGGTCCTGTGCATTCTAGAACCACTCTGTTAAGACTTGCACTTGAGGTATCAAAACCTGAAAAAACCCCTTTACACATATCCAGCATGGCACAGCTTTGACATGTCTGTGCTGTGTTTTAGCCTACTGTAAATGTAGGAATCAAGTTTTGGACCGCTGCAGTCTGTAAGGCAGCAGTTGTGGAACTGCAGAAATTGATAATTCACCAGTGAAACTTAGGTGATTTTTGGGTTTGTTTTTTTTTTTTTTCTCTTTACTAGAACCATTCACTTGGTTATAGCTGAAGTGGGAAGATTAAATCTAAAGACTTTGTCATCAGACACTCAGAGTTATGCAAATGTCTAAATTCCATTGGAAGTTAGGAACCCAAATGTCTGGAAGGATTTAGGTCTCAGTGATTTGGTGTTAGAAGTGAGTGTGAAATCAATAATTGTGATTTGTAACCCTGTGCTCCAGCAAACTTGTATTATGGAATCATTTCAAATCTCTGCCAGAGTCAGTGTTGCTGAAACCCTGTATTAGAGCTACCTGGATAAAGAAAATCCCCTTCAGATCAATGGGGTTCTCCAACCTGCTCGTAGTTCCTGAAGATTTATGAAGTGAGCTTTTAAAGGGAACTTCTACAATGGTTGAATGCTGGCACTATGTCCCACAGTTTGGCAGAATATTTGGCTTTCTTCAGTGGATTCCAGATAGTTGCTCTGAATTTTGCTTTTTGGATAAAGGTGGCTGTTAGTAGTTTCTAAAAAAACTATTACCAAAACTTTTCCAGGGCATCTGGCTTTTACTGAAAATTGGCTGTTTAATTTCTATTCCACTGCTATCTGACAATTCTGTCGTTGTCTAATGTCCCTCCTGAATCCTTGATGGCTGTTCATGATGAACTACTTAAGTGTCTAAAATATTCAAATGCTCTGTTGGTCATGGAAGTGTTTTTGGAGCCCATCAAAGAGTGAGGCGTTTGCAGTGGTCTCCTTCATTCTTACACTTTCCTATTTTCCTACTTGGATTTGAATTCCTGGAAATGCTTGGGCTGGAATGGTGCAAATAAATGACATCTGATCAGAGCCTAAAAGCTGGAAAACATTAAGTTCACCTGAGAGTAACAAATTTCCTCCAGTGTTGAGTGGAACTCCTCATGATCTTCAATAGAAGTCCCCATAACTCCGAGAGTTATTGGAGGAACTCAAACTGTTTCTCTGTAGATGGGGGTTGAGATCAGGGTTAGAGAAAGCTTTTTGAACTGAGAAATGATTCTGACAGGGTAGTCAAAATGTTCCATCTCAAAACCTTGGTCTTATTACTGAGAAATAAAAAGTTTCTTTGTCCCAATTTTTCTTCTTTCTTTGCCCTGCTGCTAACTCTGATCAGTTGGTTTCCTGTGACCTCTCAGAAATGTCCTGCCTTTCATGTGTGCAGGGAGCTGTTTGCAAAGCAGTCCTGCACCAAACAATCTTACTTTTTTTTTTGGCCTATATTGCAGCAAACCTATTTATAAATCAGAACTTTAAGTTAAAGTAAATGTAGGATTTTATGAACTAAATCACTATTGTATAGTTTCAGAATAATAAATCAGTCACTTGTATCCGAAGTGCAAAGTGAAGATTTATAAATCGGAGCATTTTATTTAGGAATTTCTCAGAGTGATTTGTAAATCTTCTGTAGAATTTGTAAATCCAGATTGGGGTATGTATATCCATTTCATGACTTGTAAAGCAGTTGAATGTTTTAGCTAAATCTAATGTTTAAAATAATGATTTCTGAATCAAAACTTTCTGCTGAAGATTTACTGGTAAGTTTTATAAATCAGAGGCAAGATATATAACTCAAACTGTGAGAAGTGCAGATTTATAAATCCAACTTGTAAATCAACAGAAAAAACATCATGTTTTACACCAAATAATATTTTACAAATGGCACCTCATACATCATGCAATTGCCACAAATCTTCTACATGGGAGTCAGGATACATAATGTGTGACTGAATCAAAAAGAAAAACTGTGAGCAAGACTGCACAGTGGGTTAAATGCTCAGCTTGAGCCTTCCAAGGTTTGACTTGTGTTATCTGCAAACCAAGTTCAGTGGTGTTGACCCAGTCAGTAGTGGACATTTGTCCAAATCAATACACGATGGCATAATTCATAACCTTGGCAATTGCGCTGGAGGGGAGGCCCCACACAGGAGTAACAGGGGTGTTGTAGATCATGATTGAAAAGCATTGGCAGAGTTATGTAGGAAACCTTATGCAGCACCTGTCTGCAATGCACCTGTTATAGCAGGCTGTCCCTTCTAAAGGAGCCAAAATCCACTAAAAAAAAAAAAAAAAGACCTAACTCCCCCCTAACCCTCCACCAAATCAAAAGTCTAAACCCCGTAATCTAACAGACCTTCCCACTAAAGTAATGACTAGATGAGGGGGGAAAAGTGGGTTTCTAGCATGCAGACATCATTAAAAGGAGTTAAGAGAAATCCTCACTTTTTCACTTTATAATTTCCAAAGATATTTTTATTCCTACAGCAGAACTTAGGTTGTAAGAATAGAGTGTAAGATTGGTCTACAGGTTCTGGAGGAGCTTCACCTCTTGGTGGCTGGGAGTTCTAATGCCGGTTTGGAGGCAGTGGGTTTGCGCCTCCACAGCCACAGAAAACTGGGTTTTTTCGCCTTCATTTTTCACTTGTTTAGAACCCACGGTGTGCCTTTTGTGGTGAGCCAGCATCACTACTCAGTGCTTTGCCTTTCCTTCGACCTTCCACCTTCAGTGCCCACGTGAAGCTGCAAGTCTCGGATGTGGGGTATGATGCCCCACACCTGCCTCTTCTGTGCCTTTGCAGTAGGATGAGCAAGGCTGTGGTGGCCTCCAGGAGCTCGGGTACTCCCAACCAGGATGCAGCAGCAGGTCTCTGTGGTGGACACTGGGCTTTTCTGTTTTCTTTCGTGGGCAAATGCACTTGAAAGGGAGGAACTGAGAGCTTGAGTTGGTATCCAAGTCAGAAAACTACTTGTTACAGAGAAAAATGATATAGGGAGAAGGTATAGCTGTCCTTGCTTCTGACAGTGTTTTGCACCTGGGAACAGCTTCCTGCCACCTACCTGTGAGTGAAAAATACCTTGTGTCTCAAAATATTTTTTTAGAGTTCAACTGTTGGGAGGTTAAAAAATTAGTCAGGAATATCAAGCTGAGATTTGTAGATGAGTGGCACTGATTTTTATAACAGGATCCTTAATTGACTATTTTCCAGTTTCAAAGTAAAGAAAGTACAAATGAAATTTGCATTTAATATAATTTAACAGAATTTGGTTCTGGAATGCAAGAAGCTCTGTATATTCCCTAATGCAAAGATTGAGTTAAAATAGAATTGAAATTGAGAGTGTTTTTTTTGTAACTTGGGGGTAAAAAAAAATAAATAAATAACCAGGATGTTGTAATTATCCTTAAAACAACAAAACTCAATAGACACTAATAACCTTAAAAGAAAAGCAAACATGTTAAAGTAGGGAAATACATAATTAAGGCGAGTAAAAAACCTTCACTGTGCCCTGTAGTGATGTCATACAGTAATTATATAGATATACATTTTATTGTCCACTGGAACTGATTTTTGGTCCTTTGAATTTTATACTTCTCCCTTCCTTTGTAGCATCACTGCATGACAGAGAGGTACAGGATGTGCTGAAGAGGGAGGAGTGAGCCAGGATGTGGAGGGTGACTTTGAGGGGAGAAACAGGAGTGAGGCATGAAGGGAGGAGAAAGGGTCATTTAGGGACAAAGGAATCTGAGGGACAATTGTGCATAACAGAGCAAAACCAGGGCTGGGCAAGTCAGCTTTTTGAGGCCTTTTTGCCATTTTCAGCAACAGAGAGGAGCTGGGATTTTGGATTTCTTTAAAGCCAGACTTGGGGAGGTGAGTGAGCAGCAGTGTCAAAGTGGGACTGCGGGCCAATGCCTGGGGTAGGAATGCCTCAAAGAGGTTTTGTTCATCAGGGAAGACCTTTGCAGATCTGCATCAGGAGTCAGAAAGTACCTTTTTCTGATTCGCTTCTTCCTATATCCCTGCTCAGAGCCATCATCTGTTCTGCTGCAGTATCCCATGGAGCCAAAGCTGCCTTCCAAGGGGTCACGCAGCTACACTGACTTTGTTTGGTGGCCAAGTCTTCCACAGAGAAACTGTTCAGCATGAATCAAAGATTTCTCATGCCCTCTGCTTGTTGCAATTATTAAGACTGTACCATCAAAATTAAGAACTGAGTGGACAGTCCCACAGCCTGTTACACAATTAAATAGCGCAACCTTTGCTAAATTCCTCAATAATTATTGCCTTGATACAATGCAAAACAAACTGTAACTGCCTGGAAATTTCTGAGAGTTTTTGATGTTGCTGTTAGAACCAGTGGAAGGCAAATAGTGTGTTAAAATGCTAATTTTTTTTGTTTTTGTTTTTGTTAAAACATTCATGGAACACTCATTTCAAGTTAAAAACTAGGAGAGGATATGGTGCAGTTTTCAAACATTACCAAAAGGTCATCCCTCGCTGTTAAGTGCTTAAGCTTATCTATAAAACCTCCAGTTGCATTTCAGAGTTTCCTACCTCCCTTTGAATTTACTCTCCAGTAGAAACACAACATTCCCCCCTCACCACCTCTTCTAGTACTTGTAGTTTTCTTTAATAACAAAGTTCTCCTGCAATTTTTCTCTTGTAAACACTAAACAAATGTTTTTGTTTTATCTTCTTGTATTCCAAGCAGGCGTTGAGTGAGTTGCAGTCAGTCCCTCAGAGACAAACCTCTGACTGAGAAACAATGTAAAACTGTGTGGGCCTGCAACTGACCTGGCAGTTGTCTAAAAACATTAGGATAAACTGCTTTAAAAGGCAAGGTTGTGTCTGATTCCTCTGAAATGGTTGCAGTTTGCTCAGCCAGCCTTCCCTGTTCTCCGGCATAGTTTGGAATTTAGGAGCAATGCTGAGAAAAGTCTGGGCTATGTTCCAGGAGGAGTAACAAAGAAGCAGATACTTAAGTGGTTTTGAATGCAGAGAGCCCTATTCAAAGACATCTCAAATATTACTCTACTATTTGTCATGGCTTTTTGACTTATAAAATTTTGGTTCTTAATAGAAGACAAAGTTGAATGGCAATAAAGCCGTATCCCTTAAGCTATATGGCAATACTTGAAAAGCCTGTGTTGAAAGTGGAGCTATGTCTTATGCCATGATATGGAATTTCTGATAACATTAACCTCATCAGCTCATGCAGATAGTCAAATCCTAAGCTAGATATGGCAGTATGTGCATTTTGTAAGCCTCTATAAGCTCCAAGGTCACTCAGTCCTAGTCAGATCTTAGAGCCAAACAGCTGCCTCCTGGACCACAGACCCTATCTCCTTCTTGGACGTGAAAGTTGGCAATTGCCTGTGCTGGAGGGCACGGTGATTAAAAGGCTGTGTCCTAAAGCCTTGTCTGTAGCTGGGGATGGGAGGGTCACACTGCTGAAAGCAATCATTAGACTATCAGAAAATCCAAGTCATTTTCCTGATGTGGAATAGAGAGGACTAAACACCTCAGCAGGCTGTGCTTTAGTGACTGTGAAGACTAAAAGAAACTAAAATGATTTCCTTTGCACCAAACCTCATATCTCAGAAAACCTAACTGCAGTTGCATGGTTGCCTGATTTACAGGCACATTACCAAAGCTAATTACAGCTTTCATACTCTTGTTATTCACTTCCAAATCACAGAAATTGGTTTAAGAATTCCGTCACCCCCTGTTGTTCTGGAGGCATATTCTGAACACTCAAAAGGAAAATACTGACGTAGAGAAGAAATAGATGTGGATTAGATGACAAAGATGCATAAGAGTTGCTTGCTAGTTGTGTAGAATACTATATTAATACCAATAACTGGCTATACATGACAACACTGCTATTTATATAAGAAACTGAAATTACTTTATGAAAATAACTAAATGCTGCTGCAGTCTTGCACATAGAAGAATGCATCATATAAATTACAGGCATTCTATCTAATTTATTAAAATCTATGTTCTACACAGCCTGAGTGTCAAGACTGGGTATTTGAGCCCAAAACGTTGGATTTTAAATTGGAATTTGCAGCAGTGACAATTCCATCAGAGCAAGATAGCAAACCCTGGTGCCCCATGCCAGAAGCAGCAGGAAGACCTACCTCTTGGGTCCTCATCATAGACACATCCAGCATGACTGAGGAGGGCTTTGTTTCTATGGTATGTAAGCCAGCCTTTGCATCATGGAAGTGACACAGGAATGGGGACCACCCTGCAGGGTATGAAGAAGAGAATCTATAAAAACTTAGTATCTGTTTTGCTCCAGAAGTCATGCCAGCTGGTAGTACAGCACTGACAAAGGTCCTAGCAGGAGAGAGTGCAACTTTTCCAGCTCAACATCTTCTGTTGCAGCCTTGGCACAGCTTTGCTGTTTGTATAATGTCACTAGCGTCGGCATAGAGAGGGTGGTGAAGTCTTATTTCTTTTATATTCTGTAGAATAGTGTTACACAGATTCTTCTGAAGTCCTAGCTCAGACTTCCTAATTGTGGTGGGTGGTAAGTAATACTGATGCTAATGATAAGCAGTAATAAGCAGTACTGATACTGAAATTCTTGCTAACATCTTTAGTCATCTTGCTGACCTTTTCCCCTTTCCTGGCTGGCAATATTCATCTAAAAGGAATATATCATTATATAATCATGGAAGATGACTTTCTTTGTGTTTGCATTTTTTCATAATATAAGAGAACCAAATTTTTTCTATCCTTCCCCCCCCCTTTTTTTTTTGGCAATAAATTGGTTTGCAAACTTTTCATATCAAAGATTTAATAAAAAAAATTATTCATCATTTTCTTGAAGCTTTTGTGTGCGAGGGTTTCTCATCAAGTCTGCTTCATTTGTGACAAATATAACTCATAAACTTTGACAAGGGAAAGTAGTTTATCTTCTGCTATTAATTTTTATATTTCTGTTTCAAAAAGAAAGGGGGAAAAAAAACCCCGATAAAACAAAAAGTTCTAAATGCTGCCACTCATTTTGCAACCATTTCTTTATCCAAATTCTAGGAAAGATTTCTACCATGTAAGGTCTGGCTTGCAAACTTCCTAGTAATTCAAGTGAAAGGAACAGCTCTTCCTCAGGGAGAGCAATGACTGGTAACTGCTCTAAGGGTTTCTAATACCATTACCCTCAGAGGTAAAGGGAGAGTCTAGTTATTCTGGGTTGCAGTCTCCTAATGTGTGTCTTCTGTCTTCGCTTGACAACTTAAATGTCCCTAGCTCCCATTGCAGGGTGATTTTTAGCATAAGCACCTGCTCTGATCCATGTTACAGTGTGTTTCTTTCTGTTTGAGAGCCAGGAGTTAACCTGGATAGACACAGTCACTCAAGCACAGGGTCCTGTTCCTTTTCTGCCGTTTGCTGCCAACATGGCTTTGCATCCGAGAGCCTTGGAAGAGCCTAAACTTCTCTCAGCTAGGCAGAGGTCTTTCAGATTGTCCTAAACTCTGGTTGTATTTCATTTGTTGAAGTATGCATGGGAGGGGCCAATACCAAACAAGTTTCTCAATTTTTCTTGTGATCCTTTTCAAGCATTTTCTCCTGTGTAGCATATTTAAAACTGGCAGCTATTTTGTCCAGGAAAAGAAGTGTTTTAGGAGACATTGCCTCTGTGGTGGCTGCTTGGATTTATCCCATGTAAAGCAGAAGGTGTGCAGATGCTCTCCTGCCTTGTTTTACACATGCACTGGAATTGGATAACTTAGGCTGGGAGGGATCTGTGGGGCTGGGAATTACAACCCCTTGTTCCATGCAGAGCCATAGTGAAAATTAGAACAGGTTGTCTGCCCATGCAGACAAAAAAAATAAAAAAATCTCCATGGATGAACGTTCTGCGTCCTCTCTAGAAAAATAGAGAGTGTAAATAGTGTGTGTAAATAATCCTGTGACTTTTTTTTCCTTCATTTTAGTCCATTTGGATTTCCTCTCCTGCAACTTGTGACCATTGCTTCTTGTTCTTTTGCTGTGCATCTCTGAGCAGAGTCCCTCCTATAACCCTGCCTTAGTTAGTATAAGACAGCAATTCGAATCTCCCTACACCCCTCCTTTTCCAGGGTAAACAAATTTATACCCTCAACCTCTCCTCTATGTCTCCAGTTCACTGGACTCTCCATTGCTGCTGAAATGTAGCTATAGCTATAAAACTAGTAAAGTTGTCAGCAAGATGACTGGCCTGGTGGGATACTTGTAGCTCTGAATAAATATACGACCATGTTTTTCTCTTTAATAAAATTACCCAAAAGAGTTTGTGTAATAAGGATGCTAAAATAATCTTGATTATACTTGTTTATATCAATTCTCATCAGACATGATAAATATTAATGCAAGAATGAGTGCTAAGTAAATCAGGATGATCACAAAACAGCACTTTAAACCAGCATTATCATCCAGTGGATCACCCTGTCTACAAAGGATGACAATAAAATGTATCAGTTGGCCTTGTAATTTGCTTTCATATATCTGTATTCTTATGAAACTTGGAAACTGATATGAAATGTGGAATCAAGGCTTTGATCAATTAAGGTAGAATGGGCCCAACAAGTGATATAAAGACCACTTGGTTTTGGTAGTTAAATTGTTTGTGTGAGGACAGCATGTGTTACTCTGCTAAGAATGTGTATTTTTTGATTTTAACAAGACAGTCAGGAGAAATTGAGATGGGTGAAACTGACAATTAGAAGGGCTTTAATGCCAAGAAAAACCCCAAAAACCAGACCCAAAGGAGGAGGTTGTACAGAATGACAGCAGTGGGAGTTGCCTGAGTAGCATCAGTTGACCTGGCTAGATGTTTCCAAGGAAGGAAAGGGAGCTTGGGCACCCAAAATAGGTTCTGTGAACTGGCCCCTGGTAACACGGCTGTTGAGGCTGAAGTAACAACTATGTATGTGCATTGTAGTTAAGTTTCTTTTCTGGTTTTGTTTTGGGGTTTTCGTTCTATTTTTTTGTTCTCTTTTTAATTATTTCCTTTCTTGTTTGCGGATTGTATGCAGCATATGTAAACCCTGTATTCTGGTTGCTTAATTTTGGTATTTAACCCCTTGAGAGATTGAGCCTGAACACACGACTGTTACAATGAGTGAGAGCTTTGTGCCCCCAGAGATGGAGAGTGGGATGGGGAGCTGTGGCCTCAGTGCACAGTGGTATTGATAATTAAATGTGTGCTGTTATTTTATAACCTTGAGTGTCCCCTACTTGAGTTAGTAGCTGTGCTGCTAACAAAGGGATACCCAAAAATGGGTCTGGAATTGGGTGTGCGTGAAAGGTGCCTGATGTTACACAGTGCTTTGGCAGGGCCCTGGGCACCCATGGAGCTTCCCTGCCTGTGCTGGGTGCACGACTGGCAGAGTGGCATCTTTTTGCTTGTGAATGTCTTTACAAAGATAACCAAAGAGAAGCTTTACTCTTTCATTCATCTGCTTTTTCTCTGCTGTTTTTTCATTTCCTTGCAATCACTGATACGTTCTCTGGGTCATGCCCAGATGATTAACTGCAGTTTAGCTGAAGGCTTCATAAAATGTGGCTTTCAAATGAGTTAGTGATAGATGAGTTACATCCAAGTGGTGTGTGTGGAGCGAGCAACGAGCAACTACTTAGGCTCATATTAAAAAAAAAAGAGTTGGAAATTTCTAATTTAGAGAGATTTAATTTAAGGGATTGCGTTTATTGTCCTGGCTGTGGAAAACATGTTTCTTACTCCATCATCTTGTATCATTCAGGCAGTGCCCCTTTAAGTTGGTAGACAAACTCCTGATTGATAATGAGGGAGGACAGGTGGTATTGTGTGAAACCAGGCAAACAAGTGCAGCTGAGATGAGGGCCTGGGGGATCCTCAAAGAGCAGCTGGAGCTCCTCAGTGTTACTGGGGCTGTGCTTCTGAACTTCCTCCATGTGTGCAACACCAGGAGTCTGGCCATTGCTGACTCGTAATATAAGGAGGGTGCAGAACACATTTAAAATTAATTATTTTAATGAATGTTGAGTATTACCTGATTTTTTCCTGTGCAATTCTCTGCCTTAATCCGTGCCTTGGCTGGTGATAGTGTTTATGTATATAGTGGGTATTTATTTATATAGTAGGGGTGTGTGTGTGTATATATATATATATTTAGCAACAGGTAGCAAGGGCTTCTTGGAAAAGTTAATAACTGCCTGTATATGCTGGGATATGAAGAGGATATGAAACCCTTCTAATTTTGAAAACAAAATATGATCACAGATGAAATAACAAAATCTCTTATGGATGAAGGAAAATAAAGATGGATTCAGATTTCTCCATGTCAGAAGTTTGATGACAGTAATTGTATGAAAAAAAAATCCCCATTGGGCATATTCAGTTTGTCAGGCTTTGTTCTAGTCCTTTTTAAAAAATAAGGTTAATATCAGCTTAAAGTGTTGCTGAAAGTTTCTGTGTATTTAACATCATGAGAGATACTCATTCCATGAATAATTGGAGGACACTGTATGGTCTGATACTGGATTAACTTGATAAAACTTTTGTGGAGTAATGATTCAAAATTATTTCTTAGTCAGTGAATTCAAAGCACTTTGATGTGTTTTCTTACTTTAGACTGTAAAACAAGACCAGTTAAGCTGTGACCTGGACTTTGAAAATGGAAATGGTTATGTGATTAAGAGTGTGCTTCAGTTCTATTACACTATCCATAAAATTTCACAATCTTAAAAACAACATGTTTTAAAATATTTTACTAAATATAATTCATGGAACTGAATTTTATGTCCCACCAAGTTGTGCAATTAAATAGTACATGACTATTTCTTACAATTAAAGATTGCAAGGATCTTCTTACATGCAATATGATATATTTAACAACTTTTTATGCTAAATAGTTGATATAGTTAATGTTGTAGTCACTTAATTCAATTTTAATTAGCCAAACACTAGTTTGAAAATGTGAGCTTTTCATTAACTGACATTGCTCATATTTTTGCTGCTTGTTTTCCCTGTAGTTCTTTCAAATTATGTATGTGTAATGTGTTAACGTTCATGAAATGCATTTATCCTTGAAGGCAATGCCAAAATCAGTGCAGAGTGAAGAGAAATATACTTTTGTGTTTTTTGACAACTGTAGTTTGAGCCTGAGCTGATTTAAAAAAAAAAAAAAAGAAAAAGAAAAAAAAAAACAATTTCTAAGAATTAACCAAGTATCACTCCTGCAAGAAAAAACTCTTCTGGCTTGTTTTTTTCTTGGACCATTTGACAGTCACAGTTGTCTGGGCTGAGCTCCTGCCACTGAGTAGCCTTGAAATACATAGAAAGCAGGAGAACTCGGTGGAAAGGGATTTACGCCTTGAGCATGGATCCAGGAGAAGTATTTCATGAGGGGTGGTTTCTAAAGGACTTCTATAATTTATTGTTTGATTCTGAATTATAAAACTGGGAAAAGGTGATATTAATTTGACTTTGTTATAATACTTGCTTTGCACAGTTAATCCTACTATCTATATAGCTGGGGAAAAGATACCAGCTGGTTATAGGCTAGAAATTACCATATTAATGTTTTATTTGTGTGGGAATATAGTTGTGTTAATTAATGTTTTGATGTGGTTACCAGCACTTAGTGGTCTCTGAATGTCCCCTGCTGACTTAGGGAAATTAGAAATATTCAGGTATAAATGTGGTGGGGCCAGTTGTACCGTTTTTACCCAAGTACTCAGAGGGGAATCCCACTTTATGAAGGGTGGTGGTGTGGGCTCATGCCATCAGGGAGAAGCCTTCCAGGGCAGGAGTGAAGGGTGGCTGGGGGAAAGGAAGTGTGGGAGATGTTAAGCTGAAAGAGGGGTTTTCAGATGACATGCAGCTTAGCTCCAGCCAAGGCTGGCTGTCTCTCAGCATTGATGGTAATTACCTCACTATATGGGAAGAACTCTGGGTGCCTGTCTTGCTGCAGAAGTACATTTACAACTCACTGTTATTTCACAGTTCAAATGATACTTCTTTAGTCACAATTGGATCGCTTCTTTATTTTTTAGAACTTCTGGGGCTTCTTTTTCCTTCCAAAAGGGGAGTAAGGAGAGAAGTCCCCTAAATGTAAAGAGGGTATAGGAATGAGGAAAATGGAATGTTAATGTTGAAGTTGTAACTTACGCTCTTTGCGTTGCTTTATTCTAGCTTTCTTCCTCTGTCTTCCCTCCTTCCTTCTTTCTACCTCCTTTGTTCATTCTGTGATTCTGTGAATTTTTTCTTCTCTTATCTGTCATTATTGCCAAAAAGCGCCTTTTAATAGAAATATTTTAATCTAATGGACGGGCACTGTGTTTCTGCCATTGATAGCTCTCCTGTTCTCAGTCTGCAGATCTGGAAGAGTTAAATTCACCAGCACTCTGTAACCTAGATAAAAAATATGCATTTTAATTTCTAATAAAAAAAAATCAAGCAGGTATGAATAGCAATAAAATTACTCAAAATGTTTAAATTGAAGGAAAACAATTGAAAATGGATTTAGAAATATAATGTTTAGTTAAGCAAGCTATAATGTTCTGTTATTTTAATCAGTATTGTGAAGCAATTTAAACTGTGCTGGAAGAGAATTCTTATGTTTTAACGTATAATTCTCTCCCTCCCCCAAACAGTCACCAACAATTCCTTAATGTTTCAGTCATATTCTACAGTGCTTGACAATAGTATCATCTTTGTGCAAAGGTTTGCAGGTGTTTGATCTGTTTCCTGGTTGGCCCTGGCACAGCCAGCCCTGGACAGAGCAGCCAAATGGACCTCCAGGCTGTCATGTGAACAACTAGATGCTTGACCTAAGTCCTGGAAAAAAAATTAACAAAAAACCAGAATTACCATGTTGAGGGAGATGCAGAGGTTTGACTGCACAGGGCGAGTCTTGATTCAGCAGTATGTCTGTCCCTGCCTGCCGTGGCAGGGTGACTGGGGTGCAGGTACCAAAGCCTGACCCCTCAGCCCTGCTGGGCTGTGTGCTGCTGTGAAGACGCCTGGGGAGAGAAAGAACATGACTTGAGAGAGAAAGAATAGGATTGGTATCTTCTCTGGCCTCCTCCAGCCCTCTGATGGCCCCAACCAGCTGCCAGTTCAGTGCCACACTCTCTTCAGCACAGCCTTGGGATGTTTAAGCACGTGTGAATTGGTTCAGAGGAACACCTTTGCTTTCGGTGCTTTTCTGGAAAATACATAGGCATATTTCCAGCCTTTATTCTGATTTTTGTGACGCTTTCTTGACTTCTCTACCTTTAGTGAGTGAAGCGGGTCTGACTTGTCAGTTGTCTATGGAGCATCTTCATGGGAGATTTTAACCAAACTGGTCTCCTCACCCTCCACCTCCTTCCACATTGAACTGTAGGCCTGTTGAGCACCTGTCTGAGCGCATCGCAAAACTCCTGATTTTTTGGCACAGATGTTTGCATCCTTCTTGCAACAGCAGAAAAGTATTTGCTCACCTGGCTTTAGGGGTTTAGCTTCTCAGTCTTTTCCAGAGAGCCTGAGGTCTCGGAGGAGGAAGGGGTGTCTGTGCTCAGTCAGTCTGGGGGCACAACTCCGAGGTGGGCACTGGGTCTGTCTCGCCCACAGTCCCTACCATGTCTTTGCCAAGTTTCTTCAGCAGCTGCCATGTGTGGTGAGGGCAAGGATGCTGTTCTGGAGGGAGGGACTGCTGTGTGCGATGCCTCCCCCTCTGTGGCCCCCTCCTCCCTCCGTGTGGGGCTGTGGGCAGAGAAGCCTCCCGTGCTGACCCCAGATTTACCCCACAATTGTTTCTGTTCATTTAAATTCCAAAGGAAACGTAGAGAAAAGAGAAGAGCCTGCCCTGTGCCTGTGGAGCACCAGCCTGGCAGCCCTCAGCCCTGCCTGGGTCCTGTGGTACCCCTCCAAAAGGATTCCTCGGGAGAGAAGCCACGTTGGCGATAAATCACAGTGCCTGAGCCTGCTGAAGGAGTAAAGAGGGGCAGAAAGGAAGATCTTTGCCCTGCCTTTCATTTTCAGGGTGGCTGCGCTTGTGAGGTGAGAACTGTGGGTTGCAAAGGGAGGTTTCTCCCCTTAATCATCCGGATCTCCTCGCAGGGAACTTCAAGCTGTGGACACTCGCTATGCGCGTCGGAGCAAATGGCACGCACGGGGACACCTTGGTGTTCTGCGAGCAGCCCCTGCCACTTTTAAACAAGCTTTTTAGTATTTAGAATGTGTTTATTAAAGAAGATTTGGGCTTTAGAATGGGTACTAAATCTCTGCAATGTGCTGAATTCCCATTCTGTGCGACTCCAGTGCAAGCGCTGAACTGAGGGGAGGCGGGTGAACTTAAATTAACCCAGGAGAGGAGGGTGAATGCCGCTTTCAAGCAGCAGATGCTGCAGCACCAAATAAGCATATTGCACAATAAATAGCAGTCATGGCTTTAATTAGGAATTCAATTGAAGTTGGAAACCACTTGCCTACAGTAAAATTGTCCTATTTAACATTTCTATCAACATATTTTTTTATCATTGGCATTGTTGCTTTTAATTTAACTTTCAATTTTAGCTTTCAATGTAATAGATAAAATCTTTTTTAAAGGCCACATTAATAGTTCCTTCTCATGAGTCTGTCTTGATCTTGTATTTA
Organism: Sclerurus mexicanus; assembly: GCA_013396755.1. Classification (NCBI taxonomy): domain Eukaryota; kingdom Metazoa; phylum Chordata; class Aves; order Passeriformes; family Furnariidae; genus Sclerurus; species Sclerurus mexicanus. The sequence continues at coordinate 570,059 of VWZF01004469.1, read as the reverse complement.
AGCCACCGACACTGAACAAATCTGAGAGGGTCAGGGCAAAAAACGGGCAAGTCTTTCAACCAACTCTCCAAAATCTGGCATACCTGTGCTTTTGGATCATTAGATCTATTTGGAGCCCCGGGAATGTGTGTTTAGCACCCATACAAAACACTCTCTTTGAAAGCTCTGGTCTGGTGGATTGGAAATGGGTTGAAAGGTGACAACCTGTCAATATGTGACTCAGAATTAGAAGAATAGGGCCTTCACTTCCAAACAGCACACACAGGCAAACTTTAGGTATCGAGCTTCCTAGAATGTAAGCGTTCAAGAAAGAAAAACTGCTTGCTTTGTTACACCAGGGTGCTTATACCTTCCCTTCTGCAACTGTAATTGCTGTTTCACTTTGAGGATTAGCTATTTATTGTGCTGGCAGCCTGGAGAAGGCTTTCTACATTTTAAGTTGAGGATCAGTGTGTGATAAGTGCCTCTATGGACACCAGGAATCACTCATGTGATGATTGCAGTAACAAGCTGAGGAGAAGATCATGTGTGAGATGGGGCAGATGATCTGCTAGTGGGAATCCTCTGGACAGAAATGTTGAACTGGGAGGGGCTAAGCAACATCCCGTCCAAGGACCTCTTCATTCCCAAAGACCACAAAGCATTTGCCAACAAATATGCACGTCTATTTTATAAACATACTTCTAAAATAATTATAAAGCCTTTACTGTCAGAATAGTACCACAGTTTTAAAAAGTGGAAATATTACAGGGCAGAACTTCGTGAAACGCTAGAAGGTAAGAAAGGCAATCAATCATATGAAAAGTCAACTCTCCCAGTACAGAAAAGGGTAACTTCTGCTGGCCCTATGTTCCTTGTTATTTCACTTGGGAAAACTCTTTCCTGGTACAAGATCTGGGATTTCCAGTAATCCTGGGACTGTAAGCAGGAGACAGCAGTCAAACCTGTGTGAGAGTTTTAATACCTGCAATAATACCAATGTTAATATCTTTATCCTCCCATGAGATGTGGGCAGGGTGTAACAGAGGGAAGTGGAAAATGAAACCAAGCCCACTAAACCGCAAAGAAGTTTTGTCCTATCCCAAATCTGTGGGTGATCAAGCAGAAACCAAGTGCTGAGTAGGGACTGTAGCTGAGCCTTGTTAGCTGGGTTGAAATTGCAGACTCATAAAAGTGTCTTAAATTGTAGACATTCATTTATTCCTACTCTGGTTAGGAAATAACTTTCCAAAGCCTAGATCACACAAGCAGTGTTTGTTCTATGCTGAAATTCATCCAAAGTGGAGCTGGACTTAAAGCTGTTCAAAAATACCCTAGGAAACATGATATATTAGTAAATATATTAAAAGAAAGAAAGGGAGTAAGAGTGAATAACCTGATAATATGAGTTCAAACACTGTTGGAAAAAAAGTACAGTAAGATAAAAAGAAGCAAAGAAAAATGTCTTTACACTTCTGGTCTACTGAACTCTGAATTTTTTTAAGTAACTTATGGGCAGTTAAGCTTCGGGAGGCAGCCTCTGTGTCCAAAGTTTGACACAGCTTGAGCTTTCTAAAACTTTGATACAGCTTGCGTTCACTTGTCAAAAGTGGAGAAAGTTGTGGATTTCCAAATCTGTGTGTAATTTCAAGCCATGAGTCATAATCAATAAACTATTCCCAGAACTATAGTTAGGAAGGGAGTAAAAACAATGTGAAATCGCACAGGAAGTAAGGAAATAAGTTTGAAAAGAACTTTAAGTGACAGGATATTGGCTACTGATACTGTGTGCAGTTATTTAGGTAAATGATGTGTGGGGTTGGGTTTGGATTAAGTAACTACAAACAATTTTCCAGTGCAAGGAGGAGTTTGGGTGGTTTTGCCTTTTTTTTTTTTATTTCCATTTAAGATTTACCTTTTGGGGTGATTAATTTTTCTGCAACTTAGTTTGAAAAGACAAAATTCTGATTTCATGTTTTGCCAAAAGAATGTTTTCCCAGAGAAACTGTTCTCTTTCTGTGTGGAAGCCACATGAAAAAAAAGAAAATCTATTTGAAAACATTTATGAAGCAAGTAGTTTCTGGAGGGGTTTCTAAAACTCATTTTGTGAACTTTTGCAAGGTGTTTTGAGATTTCAATACTGCAATGCATTATTTTTCTTTTTTTTTTTTAGACTTTTTTTATGTAACTGGAATGGATTTCTGCACGAGATGGGAGAGTGTGAATGGGAGACAACCTGCCCAGAGTATGGGATAAATCCTGCTGCCTTTGAAGCATATGGATCTGCTTAAATGTAAGTGATACGCACAGCCTTGCAAGTAAAACCAAATCAAATTCAGTGCCTGAATGACATCTGTCAGACGGGTTACAATCAGTGGATATCACCTTTCCCAGTTCTTTCTCTGTGAGTGATTTTGGATTTTGTCATTTTAAAAATCTCAAGGAGAATGCTTTGAATGTGATCTCTTTACACTTTCCGTATTCTATTTTAAGTATGACCAGGATTAATATAACATATGCAAACTAAATCCAGGCTATTGCATTTACCAACAGTGAATTTTTATGAACATAGGGTAGCTTTTTAATAATCCTCCTTGGCTTTTGTTTGCCTTCCTTTTTTAATATTTCAATGAAAAAAAAATATTTGTTACCATTTGTTAGTTTGCAATTTATTTTTGTAAGAGTCTATTTGTGTAGCTTTTGGCCAGAGAGTTACTGTAACTTGCTCCAAATTGCCGTCCTCCTGGAGCAATCCATGGAAATGTGTTGCTATTGTGTGAGTACCCAACTATTTCATATCTAGAAGACTGAAATCACAGGTACAAATGGAATATTTTTCTTTGCTCGACTTCTGTCTAATGAGCTCTGCTGTTGGGCAATTGGAGATCTTCATTCTAGCCCTCTTTCTTGCTAGTTCCTGTGTGACTGAGTGCATGAATTCTTAATATTCCCATTTCCCCATCTGTAAAATGGGAATTTTTATACTTTCCAGCTCTATAAAATTTATAATGCAATTAATAGGATATTGACAGAGCAGTCTGAGACCTCAGGTGGTAGGCACTATATGTAAACATTTTGATGGTTTTATTATTTCTTCTAGCTTAAAAATAGGAAGGTTTAGGAATATCACATTTGGAAGAGGCTAAAAGAATTTGTGTGGCTGTTGCCAGTAGAAGTATTTCAAGAAAGTCATCTTGACATGCAACTATTTAAAATACAGTCCCTTTCACACAATATTTTCAGCAAACTCTTTATTAATAGGAAAGTCACTATTTCTTGTGGAAAAGTGAAAACAGTTCTGTGGGGTTTAGACCTAATATTACTGTAGTATTGACCTATTAAAGTTCAGTACAATGCATTACATTTGTTGGGAATAACTAACCCAAAGGATCAGCACTAAGAATAATGTTTCTCACTATTCCTTTCAGCTGACCTTTTGCTTAGCTGTGGTCTAAGGTCATTTTCACTCTTGGCTGGACTTCTTTGACAGCTAAGATGGCTTCTTTATGAAGATTCCGAGATAAACTAGGGTCGTGCATTCATTCACTTTGCTAAAACCACTTCATCAAATACTGTTTCTATATGAAATACTCCCAATCTAATCAAGAAAACATCAGAATTCTGCAAAGTGCCCTTGTTAATCCTGTCACTTAGTACCTAGACCATTTGTCAAGATGATTTAATTAGCAAAGTAAGAGAAATTACTATTTTTTTCGGCATTATTCACACAAGTTAAAGCGTATGCTTTGGTCTAAGATATAAATAACTTGCATACACTAGTAGAAAATACATGCAAATGTAGCACTGACATTTAAAAGCAAAGACATATCCTCCAGTCAGGCATGCTCTGATTTTCTGCCAATATCACCAGATCTCCAAAGCCACAGTAAGAGGTCTACCTTTGCTAATTTTCAACTAGGGCTGGAGTGAAAAAAAAGCTGCCATTGGAAAGAGCCATACATGGCAAAAATGCAGCTACGTCTTTAGTTTTTTCAGAACCAAAATGGCTCTCCAATACCAAGAACTCTAGATGTTCCAGAGAAAATTAAAAAGAGAGGAGATAAACACTTGCCAAAAAAAGAAAAAAGAGAAGTGCAGGTGTTGTGTTCTCTGTGCATATATGCTAACCCATAAAAATTGGCTTAGTGAAGGCAAAGCAAAAATAGCAACAAGAACCCATGACACAACTCTGGTTTAACCCTAGAAGCAATTCCCCCTCTTCAATAAAGTGGAGACTTACTGGAGCTAATTGTCAGCATATTCTTTATTACTACTTCATAGTTATAATATCAGAGTGTTCCTAAGGTATAATTAAAGATTTGCCTAGATTTATGAGACTTTATCATCACCAACAGGGTTAAAGAATGCCAGGGAGACCCATTGTGGGAGGGTTTTGCTCAGCAGTTTCCAGAGCAGTGAGGGTATTGCAGAATTACTTCGGTGCTTTAGAAAATCCTGTTTGGCACTAATGTAAGGGGCATTATTAGAAAGGGGATGGTATGAGTGTGTTAGGCCAACTGTGGGCCTTGCCTTTTCTGGAAAGGAGAAAAGAAGGAGGGGAAAAAAGGGGGTTTAGAAGCCAAAAGAATGGGATGGATATACTCTGAAGAATGAAATTAATTAGGAAGTTGTAATTATAATTGAGAATGATGAAAATAATGATATGCTGGAAAGGTGTCAGTGTCCACACAACCCTCTCCTTTTCCTGATCCTTGGTGATGGATCAGTGCTCTCCCACCTGAATTTTATACAGCCCACACTTTTAAATGTTAACTAAACAGTGCTGAATGTCGTAGGCTTCCAGATGTTACCATATTTATTACATAACTGTTCACTGAATGTATTTAGCAAGCAGAGATGATACGATGAGCCTGGAAATCCTGGAAGGGATGGAAACAATCTGTGATGATATTTTAAGACATTATGGTACCTCACCTTCCAGTTTACTATGTATAGGATCAAGTTGCAAAAGCCAAACCTGACTTTGATTCGTGCTTCATTCTTCAAAGGGTTTCTCTGATTTAGCCAGGCTGAGTGGGCAGAAACCTCTGCTAAGGGTCCACAATTTGACTCTCTCTTAACTGCATTTAAGCATACTAAAGAATGGTAAGACATTAGAATAGAAACATGATTCCTGTATTAATGGCAAATTCTTTGATGATGAACTGTATATGAATTTGCCTATGCTTTCACACATAGATCTTGTTAGAAATTGCTCACTTCTCCTATGTTCACAGAGTCTGTGTTGCCGTGGGAGTTTATAGAGGGCAAAAGATGAAATTTGTACCTGAGTTAAATATAATACTCAGTTCTGCACATGGCCTGGAAACACTAATTGGTTATCTTGCTCTCTAATATTAGTCTTTTGCAGTGTGAATCTTTGATCCTTTGGGCAAACATTTCAGTTTCTGTTTGCTAAGGAAAGGTTTCATTCTGTGCATACAGTACATGGGCGCCTACTTCTTATCACACTCACTGCGACAGTGTAGAAAAGCTAATATTCGTGGCACATAAATTGCTTCTCTTATTGCAACTTTCACATCCTGTTCCTTCATTTGTTGCAAATTCAGAGTTGAAGCTGTAATAGAAATTTCAGTTCTGTGAAAAGGATCCAAGGTAGAAAAAGCGTATTTTCTGAGGGATGGATTGCCATTTTGAAAAAGTGAGATAAGGGAAGTCAGAAGAAGATAGGAAACAATAAGATTATGTTATTTTGTGCTGCTTTCCTATAAACAACTTACCTTAAGACTGCTTTAACTGAAGAACCCTTAGGACTCTGAGCACATAACAGGCTCCTGTAAGACCATTGCAGTCTCACATGTCAAGAGTCAACTTTTAGAAAATGCTGGAATTTTAAGCTACTCATTCAAACTATTACTTGCTGGTGTTGCCTGGCACATATGTGATTTCTTTAGCTCCCTGATCATGCAGTGCCTTTTTTTCCTCTATGGGATTTTGCCCTCACCCCTCTTCTAGATCACAGCACAAACTGTTTTCTGGAAATAAACTAAGGCACAGTATCAGGTAATTATCTGCCAAGCAATTATCATTGCCTTAGTAGCTCTAACGGTTGAAAGTTAGCAACAACACTGGTTACTGCAAGGAGAGAAAGGACATGGCTAAAACATGACAATAAATAATATGTAAGAAAACTCAATCACAAGTCTGGCTGCTCAGCATGGAACACACAGGGCCTCAACGCCAGGCTTCCTAAGCTCTTACAGTATAGACTGAGTCAACCAAGCAGTAATTACATATACAGATCTGGAAGTTGGAGCATGTGGCCAGGAGACAAGAGGCTTTAACTTGTGACCCAGAACTTACTCAGGGACTCTGCTGCTTGTAAAATGAGAAAAATAGCATTGTCCATCTCCCTGTGGAGGAACATCCTCAGTAATTTTGAGGCGTGCATATACTCTGGCAATAGATGTCAAAGCAATTCAGCACTCCTTGCAGCAAATGCATCAGAGGCAGAAACCGGAATGGAGAGATGAAAAGGTATTCTTGGAATAGCTGCCTCTTTCCCTGAGTTGTGGTGCCCCCCCTATATACTGCAGGATGCAGGGCTTGTGCGGAGAAAAGTAATAATATAATTAAGGACAGTTTGTGTTACACTTCACTAGAAAGCAGATTTGAAATCATATGGACCACCTAATTTTAGTATTCCTTATCTTGTAAGTGCTTAACTTTTATGAAATAAATCTTAATCTCTCAATAGGCTTAATGCAATTTCCTGGGAATTCTATTTTTTCCCTTTTTTCAGATGGAGGGAATGAAAAAAATCCCATTTTGTGCAGCCTTAACAGCTCCCATCAGGCATGTGATTTGACTCTGATTTCTGAGGACAGATTTAAACTATTTGAATGGCATGACTTTTTAAGTTATTGGCAGCAGGAAAAGGTTCTTGTCTTGGAAAGGGTGGGCTGTTGCAGCTCTGTACTGAGCCAGGGAACCCAGGCCAGACTGTGTGTGCAAGCTCATGCTCTCTTGGCTGCGTGTGCATCAGAACGCTGCAGGAAACTTCTGCTGTTGGGGACGCAGAGGTGGAAGATGTGTGAGAAAGTCCTATTAAATACAGGCTTTGCTCTCCTGCAAGACTTGTGTGTACCACTGCTGTGTCCACTGCGGAGTGACTTGGCCTTTTAAAACGTTAATTTTCCATCAGGATTGGGAATTCTGTGAAAACCCAGCAGATAGTTGAGAGCAGAAAGGAAACTATTTGTGGGAGCAAAGGAGTTAAGGGCAAGCTGCAACCAGTTCTTTCCCCCTGCACTAAATAAGTAGTGGAAGAACTTCCTTAGCTCCAGCAATTTCTTCATGTCATCCTTTAAAAACTGGATGGAAAGAAGTTTAGAAGAATTTCTTTATTGTAAGGGCAAAAGAGTCTTTTGAAATGGACCGTGGAAACTCCAGTTCCTAGCTGCTTCTGATAGAAAAATTCATAACTGTGTTTTACAAAGTCCACTTTTTTAGAGCTTAAAAGCAAGCCAGGAAGTTGTTCTCTTATTTCTACTAGCATGAGGGTTTTTTCAAGCTTTTCAAAGTGTGCTAAGAAGATTGATAAATCCTGAAGGAGTTCATTCTTATACAATACCAATTTTGACCATGTATTACTAAGGAAGCAGAAAGGCTTAGACTGTTAAATGTATCCTGGTCCATAACTTGGACTGACTAAATAGATGGTAATATTTCGATAGGGATTATAAATAGGAATTATAAATCTACATCCTTTGACTTCTGCATGCTGTGGTTCCTGCAATGTAAAACTAGGTTTGCAAGGTGCTGTTGGGTGTGGCCAGTGATGGGGAATCCTTTTAGAGGAAAATCTGTGACAACAAGGCCTGAGAAGCTTATTTCATCCTTTCTTTTTTTTTTTTTTAATTCTTGTTCGTTTGTTAATAAAATTGTGTTGGGAATCTTGAAGCCTTTGGGCTTGCTACAGCCTATGATCTTGTTTTTGTTTTTTGTGTTGTGTGTTGTTGTACTCCTCTTTTCATTCTAGCATGGGTTAGCATTAGGAGATGTGTTAGTGTGGCCTGCCGAGTGTTTTGAGGAGGTTTGTTCTGTGCTCAGCAAGCAAAAGGTTCCTCAGACCAGATTTAATCCCTTGAAATCCGTGTGGAGAGTACTTTTTAGCACTTACAAGTACTCTCTTAGCAATAAAATGCCTTAAAACTGAAGTATACATCAAAACTTAAGCCATGTCATTTCCCTGAGCAAACAGAACTGAACAAGGACAGCTCTCGAGAAGGGAACAATGACTTCTATCAAGTAATACATTTGTATATCAAGACTTTTTTTTTTTGCAGTATAATCATCTAAAACTGGTCATGTTTTAGCCTAATTTCCTATGGAAACAAAACCTGCACAGTCCTACAGCCTGTTTGGTTCTGTAAGTCCCTCCCTTGCTTAAATACCCTTGAAACTGGAGTTCAAAAATCAACAGATGAATACTGGCTTTAGGGGATTCATTTCCTATGAGCTCCAGGTAATCAGACAGGTAGGGAAAGAGTCTACTAGTCCTCAGAGAAAAAAAAATTAGATGGTATTCATAACTTAATAGACAGCAGAGCATTTACACTGTAGGAAGTCCTTGTAAATATCCCAGCAGAGGAAAAGCTTTGGATGGACCTTTTGTCTCCATGGATTTCATAGTTAAGCCTCCAAAACACAAACCTACTGGAGAAGAGCTCCTAAGAAAAGAAAGCTTGTTTTGAAGCAGAGGGCTATATTGCTAGTAAAGTGATTTTCCAGCCACCTGCTAACTGTTGTAAACTGTCTCCCAGGGTTCCTGGATTCAGAGAGGCAATGTTCTTCCTTGTGGTCCATTTGCAACACCAGTGGGAATTTAGCCTTTGAAAATAAACCTCTTCTCTGACAGCTCATGGCTGAGAGTGACAGATGGGAAAGGGCGGGTAAAGACAGTTTAGGTCCTTCAAAATTAACTTTTGTAATGAGGATGTGGTGTAGGAAGTAGAAGTTGGCCACCAAAACCTGGAATGTAAGGATAAGGGTGTGAAGAGATCAGGAAGGTGATTCAAGGAGATCATGGCCTGGACAGAGCTGGGGCATAGGAAATAATTTTAGCAACTGTATTTACAAATAGTTATAATAATTAAAACTCTACTATCATCTACAGTAGTAACAGTAAAACATGAGGGCTTGAGTAAGCAGGACTAGCCTACTGCTGAAATACTCCCTTCCTTAAATACTGATAAGTGTTTTTAATTCCATTCTAGCCAGGTTAGTTATAAGCTCAGTGATATCCAGCTGGAGAGGAACACGTGGCCAGTCCTGTCATCTCTCACCTTAATGAGCACTGAAAGCGAATAACTAGAAATTCTACTCAGTGCTCAGCACAGCAGTTCATTATATAAGTTCTACATATAGTTAAATTAGTAGCTTAGTTGACAAGAAGGTGACATAGCTCAACTTATTTTTTAAATTGCTTAGCTTTATCACTCTATTGAACAGATTGTTCAAGTATTTATAGAATACTGTGCTACAGCCAATGTGATCTGCAATTAAGGCAAAAATGGTCAAGTAAAATGACATGATCAAGCAGTTTAAAATGAGTTGACCTCTGATTGCCATCAAACAACCAGAGTTTGAGGTCTGAACCACAAAATTGCTTTTTTAATTCTTTAAGGGAATCGGGTGCTGGGACTGAAATGTGTTTTGACTGAAACTTTAGAAAGGAAAAAAAAAGACTGTTATCAGACTAGGAGTTTTGTTACTGGCCGTTGTGGTCTATTAGCGTATTGTTGAGTTTCAGTAAGATGAGCTTTTGCTAAAAGCTGTAAACCTTAGAGGATTTACAGTTGCTGAAGTCCTAAGCCATAGATCTTGCTACCCTGAAAGTGTCATATTCCTGAAATATGTAGAGTTTAAATTTTGGGTTAAAAGGAGAAAGTAATTAATGAAAAATTCATGGAAATTAATGGAAAGCAGTCCAGTGGAATGGTCTAATAATTTGTCTCTAGGACTTTTGGTCTTCCAAGAGCCCTAGACTTCAACCCTGAAAGAATGTGGAAGTTGTATCTTCCTCTGTCAAGAGAGAACATGATTCCAGAAAACAAACAAACTCCAAAGCCTCCAAATGAAACCAACAAACAAAACCCCATCAACTTCTTTAGCCCAAAGATTTTTGTGTATTTGTATTTTATGAGGAGTTTAACAATATTTTCCTTTTGGGACCACAGGTGAAGAGAGAAGTATGAAATAAATGAATAGTGAGGAAGAAGGGTCAGTTTCAGCCACCCTCTTCTAAAATACTTTAGAATTATGACCAAAACTTCTAAAGTGGCTTTTTTCCCTCCTCTTACCTTGCAGTAAAATTTTGAGCTGGGGAGGTTTTGTATCACAGGAATCAGCTGACCTGTGTGGTTGGAATTGCTCCCACCCACTTCTAGCGCAGCCTTCAAAACCCAGTGTTTATATTCTGCTCTCAGTTGCGCTAATGGTAAAAATTCCGGTGATTTAGAAATCAGTTTTTTATTGTTGCTAAGCTGGTCAGATGTTCCCTCAGTCTAAAAAACACCTGGACGTTTTTGCCCAAGGCTTGATTTAAAGAATCAGCAATACATAATTTTTCAGATTGAAAGAAAGTTTGACTGTTTCAAATGAGCTTTTTTCTACAAGCTCTGTTGCTTTAATTCACTTGGAGGTTCTTCTGGCTTTTTGGAATAGTTCTTAGTGTTTAGGTTAAAAGTTCTTGAAAAAGAAGTCCAGAACTGTTAGCACTTCCCTCTAGCACAGCAGAATATATCTTGTTTCCCAATAACTACAGATTCTTATGCTGCCAGGAAATATTTCCAGTGGATTTTGTAATACAGGGAGCTCACTGGAGATGGGAAACAAAGATACAGGAATGTCTGACATAAGTCTTGGCCAGAGCACCCAGTTCTGTTTTTAACTGGCTCTTCCTGGTTAGAGCAAAATTCATCAGCACAAGATTAAATGCTACAGAGTAGGATGTAAAGTGCTCATCTGGACAGCCTGTGGTTCTTGTTCCAGATGCATCCATAGCTAACATCCCCTTGTTTGTCTCAATGCCTTGGCTTGCTCTTCTTTCAAGGGTATTTTGAGGACTTCTGGTGGAAGGCAAGGAAGAAGAGGCATCTCACGCATTCCTCTACTTTCCTCAGCAGGATAACTGATGTTATCACTGGGTGTCTTGGTTTACTGCTGAAGCTAATAGCACTGCATGAATCCCCTGCAGCTCTCCTCACTGATTACTCCTACCTGGCATCCAGGAGTCTTTGAAGGGCTTTTTGTGTTGCTTTTTGACAGGGGAAATTTGTGAGAGGGAGAACTTTCTGCTGCCAGGGGGTGGCAGGGCAAATTTAGCTTAGCAGTTCACCTTAATTGAGTCTGCTGGTGCCTGCCGTGCACTAAAACTTCAAATTTGATCTGGTCAGCATGGCTATATGTGCTGCATAGGTGGTTTGAAGTTGGATTTATCCTGCCATGAGAACTGTCTCCACCAATGAAAGGAACAGCCTGTGAGCCTAGTGGTCTGTGACAGCCTGGAACTCCAAATTGAAATGGGTGTGTTGGTGAGGGACGGGCAGCTGATCCTCAGAGCAGCTAATTCCACTTCTGCTGCCCCTCTCTTTCTGCACATAGTCATGCACAAGTCTACACAGGAAGCAGAAAGCAATATAGGTCTCCTTCACTACCCACCCCCTCCCATTTATTTTTGTTTGACCTCGTAAGTCACCCTCGCCCTCCTTTGTTTTTGTGGCCAGTCAACTTTGTAAAGCCAGCCATTCTCTCTCGCTGTACAAGCAAGATAAAAATTTTAGAAGTTGAAGTTCAATGCTGCGATGTGATTTAACTGTACCTGTCTAAACCTCCTAAGCTTGACATGTCAGTATCAGAATATGACATGTCCTCATCAGAATGATGTGTGAAGCCTGGGGCGCTTCAGGAGTGCTGTTTAACCACACTAGAACATTTAGTCTTGAAATGCTGTTTTAATATTTTAAGTTTTGGTACCCCGATCTATCTAGTTCAAGGCCAATACATAACTGTTTACTAAATAGATAATGATGAAGAGTCCAGCCAAAGAAACAGTGGGCTTGGTGCATGGATGTTTTAAATGAGGTAGGAAAGAGACTCAAGAAAGGTCGTTTTTGTACATGTTCACCCAGGCTCTGGATACTCAGGAGTGATGGGCAAGTGTTAGTGCGCATACACACTCAGTTTGCTTGTCAGTCCCACTGAAAGGCCTGGAAGTCTAAACCTAACCACTAATCTTCTTTAATGTAATTTTTTTTTTGGTTTTACCACTTCTTTTCAAGCAGGGGGAAAAAACCCCAAAAACCCCAACCTTGTTTTTCCCTTGCCTGCATCTGTGTGACAGCAATCCTCAGCAATCAAGCCCCTCCAAAGGTATAAGGCATTACATGCCAGGCACGGTAGCCTGGGGTTGGCCTTCTCCTTAGATGTCCATTCTCGCTGGGAACAGTGTCACATAGGAACTGCAGAAACGAGCCTGTCATCAGGAGATTGTTGCGGCCAAATTTTATTGCCTAAAGACAAGATGTTTCATTTCTGAGACAATTTGTCTTTTTCTTAACCCTAAACATTTTTAAGACCTTTCCACGAGATTTGATGGCCAATCTCATGCCAAAGAGGGGATATTTTTTCGTTTGCTTCTGTTCTCCCCTAAGGTCTCTTTCATTAACTTCAGCTGCCTCAGCAGAGGGTGGGAGAAATGCTTTTGTGTTTGGGCTAGAAAATGATAATTTTTCAAGACTGTTTTAAAACATCAGATGGGAACAGAAGTTCACAAAAGTATTTCTGCCTTTTTTTTTTTTTAACAAACTGTTTCATAGCATATGCACCACTTAATATGGCATATGTTAACTTCAGTGTTTTAATTGATTAGCAAAGTAAATAGATGTATATAATGGGAATAATCTGTCAGTAGCATCGTGAGGCTCGCCCAAGGTGAATTCTTTCTTAACTTAAGAATGTAGTTGTTTGGTACTCTGAGGGTTTTTGTTGTCTGTGATTATAAAGAAATTTGATACATTTTCTAGTGAACATTTTTCTTTCACCCCTGCAAGCTGTACTGTCTGACAGCATGCAAATGAGAGATGGCTGTACATACAGGGAAGGAAAGAAAGGGATTAGGTAGGCTACTAAATACACAGTGTGGAATATTGTCAGTGTTCCCTAGTGACCTTGGGAACAGACCTTGACCGAGAAGAAAATGGACTATAATTAATAACTCAAAGTTCCAGGCAACTGGGTCCTTGCTTTTCCAAGTAAGAGAAGCAAACTCTTTACTTGCTCTTAAAGACAAGTCTGAAGGGAACTCTGTGGAGGGACATGTTGCAAAGCTGGCTTCCATGAGCTTTTCTACAGGCTGTCAGTGGCTGCTTTGTCTTAGCAGAGGAATTGATTTTGGGTAGACTCATGAGAAGTGAAGGTACCAAAGCACTAAGATTATAGCAAGGATTGAGAGCTGCTAACTTGCCCACTTACCTAAGCTGATTTCAGGTTTATTAAATGTCTTTGTCACCTGAACTATATGGTAGTGAAAACCAGACTGGAGCATGAGTGTCTTTCTCAGTACTTGAGTTGCTTCTATTAAGATTCCCATGAACTCTAACTTCATACTGGATTTTCTAAGTTCATTGGTTTGAATGATTTGCTTTACTTTGGGGCTTGCTTTACTGTAGCTCTGATTTTCATTAGAAAAATTCAGCTCAGACAGCAATGTCAAATGCTCCATTCCAGCTCTGAGGAATCCCGTTCCTGCAGGCAAGCTTGCAGTCTTAGAGCTGCTCTGCAGGTGGGCCTCTCAAATCTGGGCATAACTCTTAAAACACAACTGTTATTCTTAGTTACTGCTCTGTGGACAGCTTTCCTGAGAGACACAGTCCAAACAACTTCTCCAAAATCAATCATTCTATCTAAAGTATTCCAAAAACATCTATGACAGCCTCAGATTATTTTAGATGCAGTAGATAAGCGCAGTTGGTTTTTAGCTTGTACATGGGATGCAGTTCTTTCCACAGTTTTGATAACCTCCAAGCACATAGCAGTTAACAGCTGAAAGCCATTTTTTTCGTTAAAGCATAGCAGCAAAATACAAAAGCGTACATCCAGTAGGACAAAGGCTTCGGGGACCAGGACTTCTCGTTGCTACTCTCTGCATGAAGCTGACCTTGTCTGTATTCTATAATGGAAGTTACTTCATCATCCAGCCTAGGGCCTCTCCTGAGCAAATACTGCCAATCACAGTGAATTGTGCCAAAAGGCACACCAGCCGTGTCATGCAGATGAGTGTCCACTGTGGGCTCAAATGCGACCACCGACCCTTAACCCCAACACAACCGAGAATTTGTTTTGTTTCAAAGAAGTGAAAAGTACATAGGTCTGCAGCCTGCTTTTGTTTTCACATTAGCTCTCGGTAGGTTTTCTGGGGATTACATACGCTACTCAGAAAAAAGGAAAAAAGGAGCTTTATTGGTTCTCACTGTACTAGGCAAAAACCAGTCACATTCAACACTTGAGATTTAGCTGACATGGAATATAAGCTTTAAAGAAATTGCCTGCTAATTTTGCTTGGTTATTTTTACTTTCTCTGTAGTTTGGTTTTGCATATTACATTTAAAAATATGAGGGATGTTTGTGATAACAGTATGATACCCCCAACATTTTGTAACATACAAAACCTGTTGAAGCTGAAGTTGCAGTGTAGCTAATGGCCCCAGTTTAATGTGGGAAGTTTGCAAAGATCCTGCTGCATAATGTTTTACTATTTTGTTAATTTTTGCAGCAATTGTTCAGGCACAAATTGCCATTTTAAGGTTTCTCCTTAACTACCTTCATCAGCCGCAGATCACAGGACACTGAGAATCCTGGCTGACAAAGCTAGGATAAAAGTATTTGGGTGACAATGACTATAAGCAAATTTTAAAGACCCAGGCCAATTACAAACCATGTTCAAAACCAAACCCAAATACAAACCCTTATTCAAAATCATGGCAGTGTTTTACCTCTTCCAGGGCTTTTCTGAGCCACCATCAGCATTCTAAATTTGCTGCAGCAAAACACTGCTTTGTCCCCACAGGAAAAATGCAAATTGATTTCTCAAAGTACAGTCTGTTCTCTTCCTTGTGCCCTCAAAGCCGTGTTTGGAGTACAGTGATGTCTGCTGAGCATTAGTCCTGATGGTCACTTGGCCATTAATCCTTTGGTTGTTGTATGGATAAACACTGGGTTAGCTCATCACCAGGAACCATCATTACCCTGTGCATCTTCTCAGGATTGGTTAAGAATGTTACTCATTAGAATCTCTGGCTTCTTTCAAAAGCCATGTTTCATAAAACTCTTCTTTTTAAATGTAGCTGTTATGAGAATGGAAGATCGGTGATGTAGCAAAAAGGCCAAATGCAATCACAGAATGGTGTCAGCATATGCTGGTGAAGATGTCAATTTATTGCAGTGTTGTAACAGATAATAAATCCTGTGCATTTCAACTCATGAATGTTTTTCCAGTTTTCACGTCACACCTGAGTCCCTTCTCTAAAGGACTTTTCCTATGCACAACTATTATTGAAATGTTTCAGTGTATTTGAACTGATTGCTGAAAAAGACATAATTCTTCTTTTAATAAGGCAATTTGCATAATGCCTGCTGAAAGACTATTTGAAAGTTTGTAAATTCTTTGATTTTATTGTTTTGAGATTCTCTCATCTTGGCTCCATTATCATGCCAACAAATTAATTAAAAAATCCAGTTTCTGTGTTTTTCTTCTTTAGCAGATAGATTATGGTGAAAGCCTTGATTTGAACTTCAGGAGCTTAAAGGTATTTTATTATTTATTTAAAGGCCCTAAGAAAGCATCATGTGATCCCAATCCCCACCCCTGCAAAATCCCTCCACAATCTAAACAGAGAAAATGGACAAGAGTAACTAAGGCAGTGGAATTTAATACTTGGTAGGATTAAATGATATTCAAGGCAAAACTAAATTTTAATGAAGTCCAAAGATCCATTTTGGACTCATACCTCAATTTTTATTTTAAAACCTAGACTTCAACCTGGTTTCTTGTAAGTATTTTTATTAAAAGCCAACAGGTACATTTCCTGTTGCCAATAAACCTTGAATTCTAGTTGTAGGTAAAGATATGCAGTAGTCCCATAATGGGATATCCTTTTATCTTTTTATGCCAGTTCTGCAGATCTTCTGATCATTTTTGTGCTTATTATGCACAATTTAGTTCTTCCTTGGTTTGCAAATGAGCCACAAAAAGAAATTGATTTTTACAGATGTTTGCTATTCAATATTGGTTGATAAATGTTTTAGATGTGGTGTAGAGCTCATAATTAAGGGTTTACATTCCATAGACCAAAACTTCTTAACATAAAACATTTATTAGCTAATATGTACCACAGCTGCTGGTTGATGTACTGCTCTTGGTAACTTCCTATACATGTGTTGATCTCTGAGCTCAAGTTACTGTTTCTGCTTCCCTGGTTCCTTGAGTAAAAGGCCTTACCTGCAGGAGGAAGGTCTGTGTAAGCTATTTGCTTGTTACAGGAGATTGAGCTTTACTACAAATACGTTTTCTCATGCATATGGATGGCTTGCAGGAGAGCTGACATGGGCATGGCTTTTGATTTTCATTTTGAGCCTTCCTGCCAGTTTCATCCTTTCGTACAGGAGTTGCAGAAGGCTCATGCTTCAGCTCATGAAATTAAACCAGATGTAAGTGGAGTAGAGGCTTCTTCATAGCCCTTGGCTAAGTGACCACCTAGAAATACTTCCTAAATGCAAGATGAAATCATATGAATTCAGTCATGTGGAATCCTCTTTCAGTGGGAACGTACCAGGTTGAAAGTCAGAGGCTAATATATTTTAACAGAATATGGATAAAAGAGATTATATCCAAGGAACTGAATGAATGCTACCAAGGAGTCATTTGCCATTTTAAAACTTCTTGCAATGAAATGAGAGGAAAAAAATGATAGCTACAGAATTCTATTTGCCTGCATGTTTTACTTGCCTGGACCCCTAGTTAGCAATGTCTTCATTAAAGGAACAAAACTCAGAATTTCACACCCATTTAACACCAACTTAAGTATCACTTAACCCCTTGGTATTGACCAAATGTATCCCTATTAAGAAGAGTTTTTGTTAGTACCATCCCAATTAAACAGCAGTCACAGCTATTCACTAACATTATACCAAATTAGTTTCCTGGGAGGTATCTTAATAAAGCAACCATCCCAATTAAGCCTGTCCTCATTAGATGGAGGATACAGTATTACTATTTTATTGTAATTGAAGAAAGCTCATGGTCCCATTTCGTATAGTTTAGCTACAGAATTATTAATAAACAACAGTCCCGACTAATATATTAGTGCTGACTCAGAATATAATAACATTGACCTATTAAATACGGCATTTGCATGTAATCAGTGGCTTCTAGCTGTAGCTTTCTGAGCCACTGGAAAACAGAAGAATTTTGTCTTCTTGTGATGTCCTTGTTCTTCTTTGTTGACATCATCACATTTAGTCTGTACAAAAGAAGTGTTGAAAAACATAGAAATTGCTGACTTAGGCTCCTTGGAGCTTTTGGAGGTGATGACTGTGATAAGCTGGAAATCTTTTGAGCTTATGGTGTTTGCAGTTTCCCAAATGTAATTCAGATACTTTGCTAGCTCTAATTTTTAGCTTTAGCTCCAGTTGTTTTCTAATACAATCCTGAAAGGGTGAATTTGGACAATCTCATCTTGGCCATTTTGAGCACATATGCTAGAACTAAGTCTTTTTGGCTCAGCTGTAGCTTGAATCTAATGAAAATGACAGATAATGCAGAGCGCTGTGTGCCTGCCAAAAAAGAGGATATTTCCCATGAGATAGCACCTGGTGATGCAGAAATAGACACTATAGATTTGTGATTGGCTGGTACTTACCAGTATTCATATCTAGTCAGTATTATCAACCACACAAGATCACATCTTGGATAATAACAGCAACAATGGCATGCATAAAAAATTACTGCAGCAAAAAAGGGAAAAAAATAGATCAATTATGTCAATTATATGGTAGCACTTTTTTTCCCCTCACAGTTTCAACACTGAGAAAAGGTGGCATCTATCTCTGATCTAATTATTCACATGCTTATTCATTTTTTTCTATCACTTTTCTCCTTTTTTTTTTTACACACATAAAGGATCTTCCTTTTAAAAAAAAACAGTGTAGAATCAAGCATGCATACGTTCTGTATGTGACTTACATTTTAGCAGCTGAGTAGTTGGCTACTTGAAAATAAAAAAAAGAACAAAACCAAAAAAAAAACCCCAAAACATAAAAAGATTCTTGTGTTGGCTTTCTCTAAAGGGATATATATTGAGATGACCTTACCTGAGAGCAAAAATGCCATCAGCCAGAAAACTGCCATAAATTAAAGCGCTATTTAAGCCCTGATTCTAGTAAAAGGGTCCAAATTTCCAAGGTGCCCCTAATGGGTCTCTGTTCGATGATAATGGAGCTTTTCTCTGAGGGAGTATATTCACACACACACACGCAGAGGAAAAAAATCACAAACACAATGTCAAAGGAAAAATCAGCCTCCTTTTATTAGGAACTGTTGTACACAAACTCCAGCCAGTTAGGGAAACTACAGCTCTGCTGAATTCAGCTTACCTAAGGTGAGATAATGAACAAGGTGATTCTGAAAAAGAAATACAAAATCATTAAGCAGATCTGTAAATTTTATAATGAATCATTTCAATTAGATTCAGGCAGCAGCAGATGTTAACTCATTTTGGCACGCCCAAGCTTTGAGGTTCTTAGGCTGAATTACTTTTTTTTTTTTTTTTGATGGAAACTTGATGAATCTCACATTTAGAACTATGCATGGAAAAATGTATTATGTAAAAACAGAGTAAATGGGCCCTTCATTTGCTGATTAATGGGTCAGGCCTCTCTTCTCATACCACAAGGGGGTTTTGTCGCGAGAAAGTGGTAATAGGTTCACAGAGACAACAAGCTGGGGCTTAATGCTGCTGGTGAACCCAACAGTATTCTGGTGGTTTACCTTGAGATTTCCTTACAGTGGTCCAGCTGTAGCACGGAGGAACAGGCATTCCCAGATGCGACACAGTCTTCGTGTGTTTGTAAGCGCAGCAGAACGTGCTCTTTTCAATGGATTTGTTGGGCAGTCTCTGGACAGGTGCATTCCTGTGGTGTGCTGAGAGAGGGTTTTTTCATTATAAAGGAGGGATCACATGAAATGTCCACTTATGTTTGCATAGAGATTTTAATGTTCGTGTTTTAAAAGTCCTTGTGTTAATTTAGGCAAAGGCTGTGCCACTACATGGGATTTAATAGTCTTATCACCTTGCTTTCTGCCTCTACCACCTGAATGGTCTGAGCCATCTCGTTTTCCTCTTGCTCACTCTTAACCTTGTCTGCTCTCATGAGAAGGATAGTGCTTGGTTTACACTGAGCAGCTAAGCAGATGTCTCTGTGATGGCACTGTCTGCCTTTGTACTGGAAGGGAATTTCTGCTGGCTCATAGCGCTTCCTGAAAGAGCTGTCTCTTTAAGGAGTTATCTCATATTTTCAGAAATTGACTGTGAAAATTCTAAGTAATGGTGTGACATGATCACACTCACTTTCCGTAGTTAATCCTTCACTAGGGGTCAGGCGCTTTCCCTGCTCAATGAGTCATTTGATTGTCATCTACCTTGCACAAAAAAACTACGAAGCCCCAAGCACTGTCTGGTAAGGATGACAGGCAGTCACAGTGCTGAGCTCTGTGCAGGAATAACTGAGTTAGAAAAAAGCTGCTGGCACTGTAATAAAGCGTTTAATGGACAGACAGCCTCTTTTACCTTCCTTGGGGTAACACTAAATCCCTTTTTATTGTAGTTTGCACAGATGTTAGTGAGTTATCCATTTCTCTAATCATACTAGAAGTTGGCACATCCATCTTAAGTAAGAAGACCAGCCCACTCTGTTTTTGAGAGTCCTTTTTCTAATAAACTTGTGTCAGTTTCAGGTCAGTTTCACCAATACAAATAAAATTCAAACAAATAAAAAGTATATTGTCTCATGATGAGATGTATGTAATTATGTCCCTTAGGTCAGTTTAAATTTACAGTGGGAGTTACACTGTGTATCACCCTTCCTGCAATCTAGATGTTCCTCCTGCTTTAAAAAATAAAATGAAACCACCACAATATTTAGCCAATATATTGTAGTTATGTGGTAGTCTCAGTTTTGGAGCTGAATGTTCTATATGATTAATTTTACTTTGCAATTATTTGTATATAAATGCATCATTGTGTTCTGCGGACAATATCTCCCCTCCTCCCCCCCATAAATCTTTGTGAATGGAATCCACTTGTTTTGTTTATTTCCTCTACAAAGTGATGCTAACTGGCTCTGTAAATGCCGAGTATTTATATTTGTTTCTATTCTTTCGCACGGTGCCGCAGCAAATTGCATCCTCTTGTTGAAGAGTTTATTTCCCTGCAAGTGGTTGCTCCTAAATGCAACACTGGTGTTAATGAAACAAAATAAAAAGCCTCAGTTTGGGGCTGAGTGGGGAGAGAGAAAAACCCACAGCCCAGATCGTACCCGCCAAGGTGCTACATGCTTCGACTGCCAGCGTGCTCACAAAGGTCAGCTAAAGTTCAGGAAGGGATAAATGATTGCTACTTTGAGGGGGTCCGTGGTAAGCCTTGTTCTTTTTTGCACCGAGTTGATGGGTTCACAGCGGTAGCTGAATTTTGATAGATTGGCAGACACTGAAAGGAAATGCTAAATCTGCCACAGGGACTCTAAGTAACTTCATTTTCTAGGGGCAAAGGGTAAAAAGACAAGGGGTACTGTTCAAGGGCAGGACATCATATGACCTGGTCAACAAAGCTACCAGTGTTGTTTGTTTGGATCCTTGCCTTGTTGTACCTGGCTTCTTAACAAAAGGCCTTACCAGCAGGGTGGGCTATCAAAATAAACATTAAAGGTTCAGGGGTTGATGCTTGTCCTTTGTGTATGTAAATTTACGGCTCTCTGGGGTCTCACTGTAAATGAGAAGGCCTGTCTCTGTTGTGTTTCCTGGTAAAATACTTCTAATAAATAAATCAAAGACTATGGAACATTAACTATTTCTCACCAAAATGAAAAAAGTATGCAGTTATATTTTTTTTTTTTTTTGGAGCAGTTTCCATACTTTGCTATAAAAAAGAAAACCTCTCAGCTTCCAAACACCTAGGGCAAGTTACACTGACAACCCTGCGAAACAAAACCCTAACCTCCCCTGTTGGCTGTTGAGTTTTACACCAAGCTGATGTGCTGAATACATCTGACTTTTTATACAAGCCTTGAAAGAGATAAAACAATTGATTAAGTTGAAGGCCATGTTTTGTTAAGGTCAGTTTTACGATGGGGTATGTACAGTCTGGGCACATTTGACATCCGGTGAGTACACGTAATTGTAAAGACTTTATTCACAAACTGGGTAATTGTGCACATAAATGCTTAATTAAGTGCATTTGTCCGGGTCATTAAGCTGGTTGTATACACAGTTGTGAAAACTCTATGTTTCTACCTTTTTCTTCTTTTTAATCTTAAGTTTTCTTTGTGATCTTCTAATGCCTTCTAGAATGAATGAAAGAATTTATGCTGTGAGAGAATGAGCAGTTTGAAATGTTTGAAAGGGAATCTGAAACCATGTGAAACCAGCTAATGTTTGAGATTTCATCAGAAACTCAAAACGCATCAGTGATTCTCCAGGTTTACAAACCATATGGTGAACCTGAGTCTGACTTTCAATGACCATAGTCTGATTTATAGTTTTCCATGGCAATTGGTCAAAAACTGTGATTTTTCCCAGGCTTCAAAGCAAACTAGACAAGCTTAAGTGATTTGACTGAGAGTTGGGTTTAGTCTGAAATCACCGCTCAGAAGTTGACTGGAGGTTGGTGTTTCCATAGCTTCTAAACTAGAAACCCACGTTATCCCTATGCTAAAATTAAAATCGGCTCCTTTACTGGCTAAATATTATTAGAACCATCGGCTTCCTCTCTTTGTTTATCTTCTAAGACCACTTGTGGAAGAACAGAAAAATCCCATTTTGATTTGCTTTTTGTTTTGTCAGTGTTTAACAAGAATAGAGCTCCAGGAGTCAACCTCTGGACCAGTAGGAGTTAATTTAGCTTTGTTCCCGTTTCTGGAAACTGGACAGTACATATTGGAGGGATTTTTATTTTTTTTTAAACTTCTTTTTTTTTTTGCCTAGCAAGGAGCAGGTCTCAAAGCACTTTACCTCACCCAAAACAGAGCACTGGGAGCTTTCTTCAAATACCACACACACCTTGAGCTCGGCAACCCAAGTCAGGACACACAAGACACAGTATCTGTTTATTGGGATAAATGAGAGTTGGGGAGGATTAGAAGGTGAATCAGATTGAGTTCTACAAGAAGGGCATAAAGGACTGTACAAGGCTTGAAAGGAGGTTGCTTTCTCGTATTTGTTTTGTTGTTTTTGTTTGGGGTTTTTTATTATTTTTTTTCTAACAGGAAAGAAAGAGGGGTTTTTACCTTTTTTTTTTTCTTTCTTATTTTTCTCCCACCTTTAGTGAGATATTCTGTATAATCCTGGAGCCAAACACCATGCCTAAATGAAACAGGAAAAATGACTTTACTCAGCTGTACATCCTTCTATGCTGCAGGTTGAATTTCTGCTCAAGCTAGAGATTTTAATGAATTTTAGATGGAAATTTTAAATAAATTATATAGGGGGAATTTCAGAGGTTATTCTAATTTGGCATGTTTTGGTTTAGTTTAATTTAAAATTCAGACACTGGGATGGACTTGAACTGAACAAACATTTTGTACAGCCAGTTCAGCTGCTGTATTTACTAAGGTTGTTGATGTTGTTGCTTGATTTCTGTAGTATTGAATGAATTGTGATCTCCTGTTCTCCTGTCTTAGTTTGAGGGGGTTTTTTGATCAAGAGGGCACATCAAGATTGCCATATTTAATTGAAACGTTTTGTGGATAGGATATAAGCTCTGTCATGTGCAATGTAATCAGATGTAATAATCTTCCATCATTACAAAATCAGGCTCTTTTAGTGAAGTGTGCAATAAATAAGTGATAGGTAGCACTCTGGATTCATCAAAGGCAATGGGTAATTTTGTCCAGCTGAATTCTTCATGATGTTGTAGCTTAAGGTGTGGTCTTCAAAGATTGCTAGTTTGCAGTATCCTGGAATGTGTTTTCACATCTGTTTCTCCCCAAAATAGGAGCATCTTTCTTTTGATAAACACATCAGCAGTTAATCACATGTCTTTGGGGAGGTGTGCGTAGTCTTTCTGCAGGCAGATGTGAGGAAGGGCTGCCTGAGTGGTGAGCTACAAGAGGTGTGACTGTGAGCAGATTGGAGCTAAAGCATCTTGCTCAGGATTGTTGCTGGGCCTGCCTCCTTCCTCTAGCCTCTAGGCAAGGAGGGGAGTGCACAGGAGCTGACCAGGGCTTGCAAAATATGCTTCAGAGCTACCTCCAAAGAAGTAATCAAGCTCTAAAGCACCACCAATTCAGCTATTCAATTATTGCTGTTAGGGCAAACATCACTAATGGAGCAGTGTGGGGATGGCTGTGATCTCCAAAGCCTGCTGGAGAAATTCTGTCTCTAAGTGATCAACCTTTCAGACCCAAGAACAGGTATTTCTCTGTCTTAAGGTGAACCAGAGAGTCATGCAAGAGGAACACACAGGTTGTAGACACTCCAGCATATACACAAAGCTGCTGGCATGTTCTCCTCGAGATGTACTCAGTGGTACTGAACCTTTTCCTTCCTCCACTCCCACTCATCCTAAGATTTTCTTTCACACTTTTTTTTCTCTGAAGGCCAGAGAGGAAAGGAGCTGCTGCTTGGTTGCATGGTAGTCTTTTAGTTTATTTTGCTAATTATTTGAACTATCTTTATGGTTTCAGCAGCTGTCAATAAGCATCACTTGCAAAAAACTGAATTTTGTCTTATCCTCTGAATTTTATAGATAATCCAAGGGCACTGAGCTTGATATTGCTAAAACCAGCAGTGTTTTAGTATAAAGAAACAGATGTTTGGCTCCAGAACATGGACACCACCTTCTAACAAAGGTACTTCCCTAAACACAGATCCAAAGGTCAGGGTGTCTCTCCTTGCTTCCAGAGCACTGATGGACAAACATATCCTGAGGTAGTCACATTTTCTGGCTCTATTATACACAGAATATTTGTTCATTCCAAGAAGATTCAATAGTGAATGGTGTGACTCTGATAAGCTTGACAAAAAGAAGGCTCTTGTGTTTGCTGGAAGAACAAATATACTGGTTTTTATAGTAATATGAATCCGGCAGGAGAAAAAGGCGTAATTAATTGCATTTGAGCCAGTTCAGAGCAAGAATGTAATGTCTCCCACATTTCCATCATTACTCTGCAACCACTCAGAACTCCAGGGCGCCTCCCAAGAGCACCCTCAGGGATATGGGAGTCAAAAATGTGGGTGTCAATTTTGCATGCTTAAGTCAAATGAGGAGCTTGGCCTGATGTTACTTTCAGCTGGCCTTGCTTAGAAACAAAACTCCTGCAAAACAGGAAAGTTTTTTGCAAATGGGAATATTCTTCATAATCTTTACCTTCCTGCTACCTCAACCGCTATTTTATGGGTGTAAGAGTTTGCATCTACTGTGACTTTTTTTTTTGGTCTTTCTGTCTTGAAGGGAGGAACATTTATTTGAACATAGAGACCTTCATAGCTCTTTACGTGTAGGACACTGTGAAATCTTTAACTGGTCTTGAATCTGTCTTTTCAAATCTGTCTTTTAAAATGTGAGCTTAACAGAGAGAAAGACCATTCTGATTGGGCCAATGGATCAGGCTGCCATCATATTATCCCTGCAGGTTTTCAGGCGCAGCGTTGGAGAAAACAGTAAATCAAAGAGTCAGCTGAAAATAGATATAGCATATTATTACTGAGTTCTAATTCTCTGTGTGACAGACATTTTTGAGAGTTTTTATTGAGTGATAACCGGGGAACAGCTCCACATTCCCAATCAGGAAATCTAGTTTAAAACTGCTGGCTCTTTGGGCGCCTAGGCTTGTCCATTGCCAGGGGAACAAAATGTACAAAATACATGGAAACAGAAGAATTGGTTGAACAGGATGAATCATTATTGCTTCCTTAATAGGTGGTTCTTTGGAATCGTTTTCTATTTAAATGCACTACAATTATAATTTGCTTGGGTACTCACAGTCTTTGAGTCAAACTCACATTCCTTTTGATTTTTCTATTACAAACACTAGAAACATCTTCCTCACAAAACACTTGACTACATTTAATCTAGATTTAGTTTGGGATATTGATGGCCTCAAGACATTCAAATGTATTCAGAAGTTGGTGTTCAAGTAGGTTCTGAGCACCATTTTGCAACTTATCATAAGCTGTATTTTTGTTCTCTGCTCACAGTATTTCCTGTAATTCAACAAGGGCCTCGGTGGAAAGTTTGGAAATAGCTTAGGCAATGTTGAGGTCCATTGTTTGAGGACTCTGACTCAGTTTTTAACCAAGTGGGCCCACTGCTCTCTATTGCTAGTAAAGTCTGTTCTCCACCCTCAAAAAAAAAGAATTCCTTCCCTGTGTTACTGCAAGAGGAGAGACTTCCATAGCAAATTGACTTGTATCCACAAAAACAGTGTGGCAAGATACCATATGTGGTAATTGTATGCACTGTTCAAAATATTTTAAATGAACTTGTTCTTACAAAGAAATAAGTTATGAAGTTAACTTTTATATGTGTGTGAATAATTAAACTATTGTCACTACTCTAAATTATCATCTATTGTTAACTTACATCATTAAATCTTGCTTCTTTGCTAAAGAATAATGAAAAATACACTTAATTAACAGTTATTGCAAGCTTGAGGCCATTGATAACACAGTTCTCAGACTGAATTTCACAAGTGTGTTTTGTACTTGACTTGAAATTGCTGCTTTATTCTAAAGCCCTGCACAGTGATGTGGGCATAACAAATTTTGTATCACAAGAACGAACTCCCTTAGTAAATTATGTCACTGTTGGTTAAGATTAGGTTGCTACAAGCAAACAACTCGAGTGTTATTTATTTTTTTTCCAGTGCAGAGGGAGGAGTTATGGTTTGAGCCTGCTGTTTTAGTTGCTTTCAGCAAATTTATGAAAGGCTTTTGCTGTGTGCCAAATCTGACAAAACCCCACCCCCTTTGCCTCGCAGCTTCACTGTGCCCATCCATCGGAAGATTTTGGGGGGTTCTGTAACAGTTCCCTGAGGAAAGCGACTCTGGTTAATTTCCTTGTTGTTTCGATTACAGAGGTGATAGGGTTTTTTTCCTTGGATATTGTTAAAGAGGCTTGCCAGCACTGTAAAGAATGTGCTGCATTCTTCAGATGAAATAAGGCCAATCAGTGGAATAATGAGGAAAGTAATATCTCCCTAGAGAGTCTGATTGGGTTTTCATCAAATCAGCCAACCTTTTCCAGTCATTTACACCAACGTTCACTCCATGCAGGGTGTTATGCTGTCTCAGATTCTTCCCTCCTTTTAAATCCCTTGTGATTATTGCTGATAACTAAATAATTGGGATGAGGCAAATTTATGTATATTGTATATGTTCTTCTTTTTAAAATTAATTATTTTGCTCTTATTTTTTCACATATATTTTAAACAACTCTGCTACCCTGAAAGCTATTCTGAAGAGAGGGATATGTAAGAACTGGAGGATTTATTCCTTTGTGACACTGAATGTCCTTTTATTTTTAATATGTGGGATAGTCTCCTCTGAATGGAAGGTTACCTACTGCTAAGACTACAATCCCATGACAAGATGCCCAATTCTTGTTGTTAATTAGAGCTTGACACATTTATTTTTATTTATTCATTAATTTGCCTTTCCAAGATAAACCTCTAAAATGAGCCATTTAATTTATTAGGGAGTGTGGAGAACAATAGTTACCATGATCTTCCCTTCTTTCATGTTCTTTTCTCTGTCAAGAGCAAAGCATTACATGCATGAGGAACATCTAGCTACTGAAACAGAAACACTCCTCCTGCTCTTTCACTCACACAGAATTCAAACTAAGGGTAGGAATACCTTCTGCAGGTGGCTTGCTGTACCTACAGACATCAGTAATCTGTTCTGAAAAATGGAAAGATTGCAGCGTTGGGCCAGATCCTCCCACGGTGTAAATCAGCTTGGTTCCACTGACACCAGTGGCTGTCACCCAGCATGAGCCCCTTCGGATACACAGGGCAAGTTATTGGCTCACCAGGGCTACTGCTCATACATCGCTAAGTAGCCCTTTCCTGTGAATCCAGTACCTTTTTGTCATCAAATGAGAAATAAGCAGGAGCACAAAAGATGCAGCATACTGCAGAGCTGTGCTATTTCAGTGTGTTTGCAGACTAAATGTTGCAGTCAGCCTGTGCTGGCAGCTGCATACATGACTATGCAGTACCTCAAATAAGGGGGGGTTCTGATTCCCGTCTATGCTGGGTAGTGCTCTGTTCTGGAGCCCGGGCTCCAAGAGAGCTGGTCTCCTGTCCAAGTTATCTTCCTTCAGTGGCTGGGAGATTGAGAAACAGTGCAGCTTCGTTATACACGAACACATTTATGGCATCTTTGACAAGCTCCTGGACCACATCAGCCATGATCTGATTACATCACTAAAATTAATGCGGTCTTTGGATGTTTTACACAACAATCTGGGAGGCATTTATTTCCTGCACTTGGAGGGGGGGGGCATGTTTAGCATGTGAAAGTTTTCAAAATTAACTGAGTTCCATTCACACCAGTCCTCCCACACCGCTCAGCAAATGATTCAAAGCCTTCAGCGTGATTTCATCTGTGCAGACTCTAATCCACTTACTTAATGAAATACATAATTAACATATTATAATTGCAGTAAAGATGGTTTTGACAGAAATCATTTCCCGTATCTAATACCGTGGTAATTTAATCTGTTCCCCACTCCCTAACACGACCCTCCGTGATTAAGTTTCATAAGAATTTTTTTGATTGATTGATTCATCTGACGTGCCTGGGCCCTGCTAAAGGAGTGTCTGTCAGTTTACAGAGCTACGTGATGTTGTGGCAGATGGTTGTGGAGAGGCTCTTTGCGCTGTCTCCCTGTGTGGTCTTTTTTTTTTTTTCCTCCCCCCTAAATGTCCTGATAATCCAAATACAGCAACCCTGATCCACTAAATCGCTGTGTGTTTTTATATGCTGTCTTTTAGTTGTGTGTATAGTTATTAAACTAGGGAAGGCAGGATGTGTTAAACTAGGAGGTCTAAATCCTAATGCTGTCATTCACTTCCACAATAAAACAACCCACACAGATACTTTCTATTTGATTTTTCTTTCTGTTTGTTTTCAACACAATCTCTCTAGTCTGTCATTCACTCTCAGGCAGTTACTTGAGTTAAAAGGGCCAGCAAGCCAAGTTATACAGACCTTCTCAGTTAAATATCACTTGTTACCTGCAGGAATATATGGGGAACATTATCAACCACTCGCTTTTCAAGTCAGACTCAAACGGCTGCTCTCTTGATATGGGTCATGACTCATGAGATAATATCCAGCAAAAGGTCTGTGGCAAATGATTACTTCCTTTTCATAGACTGAAACCCTATAATTTTTTTTAATGCTGTCAGTCTCCAGGAAACTGTGTCCTAGTGACATTATGAAAAAACAAACCCCAATGGGAGCGATGCTGTATGTCTTCCCCTGAGACAAACCAAACCCTTCGGAAACACGAAACATCCTCCTCTCACCGTCATTCCTGCCCCTTACACCACCCTGTGCTCCAATATACCTTTTTCCATCTCCTCTTTGCTTCTTCTGTGGTAGGAATTCAGCCAATACTGCTCATCCCTGTACTGTGTTTTCCTTTGTCAGTGCCTTGCATGCAGCTAGCCAGGTCTCCAGCATCTCCAGGGAAAAGCAAGTAACTGTGTTTGGGGCATATGATAGAAGGACAAAGACATGTCCCTGTCAAGTCGTCCAGTCATTGTCAGAGTTTGCTAAAGCAGACCATCCTATTGCAGGTTTGGGTGTTGGTGCCTGCAAATTTTGTTATCCACTGCTGGGAGGTTCCCCGACACCCTGAGCAGCACCAGCAGCAATGTTTTCTCCTTGTGGCTTGATTTTTTTGCACAAAATGGGCTGCACAATAAAGTCATACCACATGTGAAAGAGCACAGGGCTGTAGTGTCTGTGTGTCTGGACCTTCTCCTGGGACCAGGCAGGGGGGACAGACAAATTGTTATGTGTGAGCTGGTTTGCCCCAGAGCCAAGGTAGGCACGGATTTAATGGCAATGATCAAGCCTCTCTTCATAGCCAGGATGCGCCAGCACTGCCATCCAAGCAGTGAGGTGGTCCCTTAGGGGCACATTTTGCCCAGCAGTTGTTTTAGTTTCTGCCACCAGTTGGTGCCAGGCAGTGTGGCACTGGGAGCAGTGTGGCACCAGGAGCAGTGTGGCACCAGGAGCAGCATTGCAGCCAATTCCCAGTCCGGTAGTATGTGGGATGCCCACATCAGTGGTTTATGGCTTGTAAGAACTGAGGCATGCTGCAGGCTCAGAGACCACAGTCAGCTTCTGTGTGCTGTCATGCCCCAGCTGCTGGAAATGTTTTGAGTAGCAGTCCCTTGGCTCTGTTGGTCAAAAGGTGGATGAAGGTGGTGAAGTTATGAACAGTGAGCAAATCTTTGCTTCCTGTCAGCCTGAGTCTCAATTTTTTTTGCTCTCCTGTAACTGCAAATAGTCTCAAAGGAGATGGTGGGCAATGCTGCTTTTATGTCACAGGGCAGAAACCCTTGGTTTTACAAAAAATTGATGGGCTTGGTTGCAAATTACAGCATTCATTCCGTTTTACACCTGAAATGTGTGAGTGGGTGTACTCACTGACAAGGAGGGTATAGATAGTAGAAAATAACAGAAAATAATTTACAGCCTGTCTTTGCTTTGCTTTGCTTTGTTGTTGCACTTGATAATAAGTCAAAGGTGACTTAGCCTCCAGCCTCTATGATGGTGGTAATGCACCAAAGGGACTGGAGGCAGAGCTGCCTCACCTGTCCCGCTGCCTCAAGTCCTTCTGAACATTAGTTCTTGGGCAAGTGCTTCTGACAGAAGCCTCTGTTCATGAAAGGCTCAGTCTTCTTCCTAGTGGGAGGAGCATGAATCATTTTTGGTGATGCGAAGCTGCTTTTAATTGCATCATCTTTCATAAACTGAGTTGTCCCAGTGATTCACAACATACTGGGCCTGTGGAGTTTTGTCAGGTGGTATGAAATACAGTATATCCATTCATTTCAGCAGTGTTTTCAATGCTAATAGGCGCTTAGGTGCCCAATTTCTGTTGATGAGCTGATGCTTTAGTTATGGTTTATTTGCCTACCAGTTCTCACTGACCTATATAGTAATGGCGTGTTTGCATAAAAAGTTATGCCAACATGATCCTATAGTAAGCAAAGGCTTTCCATGGTGCATCTAAATCTGCCTTTCCTCCCAGTGACAGATTGTAAAGGCTCTTATCAACAAAAGCTCTGCTTTTCCCATTGACTTGTGAAACACTTACCTGGGAACAGCTTGAGCACAGAATGTGAGACGAATTAAGAGGCATTTATGTAAAAGGAGGACAGACATTTTGAAACAGAAAATGAATTCATATGGTCAGTTTTTTTAAATACTGGCAGAAAACCAGAAGTGTGGACAGTATATCCTCCTGCCCCAGCCCCATAGCCAAACCCATACTGAGTTCAAGGAGGCCACTCAAAAGGATGCACACCAGCTCCTACATCCGAGTCAGTGAACTCATTGAACTTGACTGAAATTCCTGTTGGAGCATTTTCTTTCTCCTATGACTGTGAAGGGAGGGGGAGGCTCCTTTGTGAGTGGCAAGTGTACATGAACACCACCACATCAACTGCCAATATGTTATGAGGCCTTGGTAACAATCTGGAGTCTCTGGGGAGCTCTGCTGCAGTTCAAGTGAGTATCAGACAGAGAGAAAACAATTTCTGGTGCCAATAATGCAGCACAGATGAAAAATGTTTTAATATTTGAAGCTGCTTTATGGCAGAAGCAATGACAGTGATGGAGTCAATGTCAGCTTTTTTCCTTTAAATGTCATCTTTCGTCTATGAGTTTTTTCTGCTCTGGAGGCATGCAAGCCTGATGCTGACTGTTTGCAACCATTGATCATTGATTTTATTCTAAATGGAAAGCTTGCCAGAAGACTAGAAATTCTGGAATTTATTAGGATTTCTCTAAGAGGCACTTTAGCTCAACAGTTCTCATTACTGTCTTTACAATGTTACTTATTTTTCTTTTTATGTCATATGATTTGTAAAGGGTTAGTACTCAGAGAACAATATACGATTAAACCATTGTGCATGCTGGAGTTGCAAGCTTAGAGGCAAAAAAAGGATTCTAAGGGAGGCTAAGCACATATCTGGGTGTTAAACAACAACTAATGTCTCTTCAGAACCAAAAGCTCTATTTTGAAATCTGTGAACATGACTTTTATTAAACAGCAGTTTTGATTAAATAGGGTCACTCTTAAATTAATAACTTTTAAATACATAAATAAAAGGGGTAAACCATCTTTATATTCTGACATTTAGTGCATAAACAACGTACTGTATGCACCAAATGTCAGAATATAATGAAAGTTTGTCCTGTTAAAGTAATACTACTGATGGGCAAAAACGTCTTGAACTCTAAAAGCTCTTCAATGTATTTATTTACAGTGACATTACTCGGAACGTGCCAGCTAGGAGTGGTTTAAGGCTTTATTACATATTAACATTTAACATATTTGTGTACTTATGTATAAGTGATTATTCTTCATTTGGTTAAAAAGAATCCATTTACGGTTATACAGTAGGCTAAATGTTTTCAGTTTGTGATATGTTTCCATTGGCACAAGACTAGTTCAAGCAGGTATGTTAGCTCTTGGCTGACATGCCTGACATTCAAGCTTTATTATGGAGCAGTGTACCCAGGGAATGTGAATTATAGTGAGTATCAGCCTTGGCCTGCCCAAAGCATCATTCAGCCTAGTTGATTATGGAATTTGCTCTGGAGTTTGGGTCTGAAGATCCATCTACTGAACTGATGCTGTTTATTTGTTTAGTCACAAATACATCGCAGGCCAGACAAAGGGAAAATCATGGTGGCAGACAGGCTGGTTGGATAGCAATGACCAGTGAAAAGCAAAATCTTTCAGAGTAAAAAGCCAGTAGTAAAGTTTATTGCCACTGTTTAGATAAAGCTAATTCTGGCAAACCCTTTAATAAACCATCAAGTGCAGCACTTGAAATGTAAGAGAAAACTTTCCGGAAAATAAAATGACCATCTGCAATGTTACCTTAGATGCTGTAAATGGAGTTTCTGGTGTAGTGGTGTCTGTTGTACACCATTGATCACATTGCTTTTAATGTTTATAGTAATGGACTGTCCCGATTTCCAATGCCACATGTAATAATACAATGGTTGTATTGTAACCAGGGTGGAGGAGCAGCAAAATATTGTCTGCTTGGCTCAACACCATTTTTTCTGCACTGGGCACATCCCCACATACTCATTCTCATACTTGTTAACAGGAGTGTTTCTGTGTCTGCAGCAGGGAAGCTCAGGTAATAAAAATGGCATATTTTCTCTTTACTGTTGGATAACCTACATTTACTTCTGCGTACATTGCCACCAAAAGGGCTTGTTTAGAGCTGTTCTCTACCCAATGATCTGTTATTTCTGGCAAGGTTTTAAAGATTCTCTGAAGAGATGAGACTCTTTGGCTAGGTGAATAGTTGGGAAATACTGAATACTACCCAACAGCTATTTCTTGAGAGTACCATATAAAAGTCACTGCTTCTAGGAATATCTATATCCATAGAGTGCAGCACCATTTGCATGAACCATTTGTGCACTTTTGGGAGGTGAATCTTCAGAGATCCTCCATCAAGCAATCTTACATTTTAAAATCCTAAAGAACATTTGTTAAATAACTATGAATTTACCCTAATAGGAACAGCTGGAAGCTCATCTGACAGTTTTGATATCTGTTTGTGAACCAGGGAATCCTAAAAAGCTATTTAAATATGAAGTGGTGACAGTGTCTTATGCTCATGTGGAGTAAAGATCCTCCTTATCATTGTTAATTTGTGTTCTAGCAGAATCTAGAAAATGCAGTGGATTTAAGGGTCCCATTGTGTCAGTGTTGCACACATACATTACAGATATTTCTTGCACTTAGGAACTTAGTTTCAAAAGAATGGGAAAGCAGAGGCAGAAATGGGAAATCATAGAATCATAGAATGGCCTGGGTTGGAAGGGATTTTAGATATCTAGTTCCAACCACCTTGTCATGGGCAGGGACACTTACCCCATCCTGGGTTGCTCCAAGCCCCATCCAACCTGGCCTTGAACACTTCCAGGGGTGAGGAGCCTCAGCCTCTCTGGGCAACCTGTTCCAGTGCTTCACCATTCTCACAGTAACGAATTTCTTCCTAA
This sequence comes from Sclerurus mexicanus, assembly GCA_013396755.1. Lineage (NCBI taxonomy): Eukaryota > Metazoa > Chordata > Aves > Passeriformes > Furnariidae > Sclerurus > Sclerurus mexicanus. The sequence continues at coordinate 536,509 of VWZF01004469.1, read as the reverse complement.
TATCCGATCCAAACCTACTCTTTCAGTCTGAAGCCATTCCACCTTGTCCTGTCACTCCAGGCCCTCATAAATACTCTCTCTCCATCTTCCTTCAGGCACTGAAAAGCCACAATTAGGGCACCCCAAAGCCTTCTCTTTTCCAGGATAAACAATCCCAGTTCTCTCAGTTGTTCCCTATAGCAGAGCTGCTCCCCCCTCCAATCATCTTGGTGCCTCCCCTGGACTCGCTTCAACAGCTCCATGTCCTTCCTGTGCTGGCCCCCAGAACTGGAGGCAGCTCTGCAGGTGGGGTCTCACCTGAGGGGGCAGAGGGGCACTAGTAAAGAGCTCTTTTACACTGGGAATCAGTGACTTTAGCATTCCTGTGCTCAGCAATCCACAGCTTTGTGCATTTATCCATCTTTCTTTAAAAATATTCTGCTAACATCAGTGAAAGGAGTCAGTTCCTTCAGTGAGGAGCTTAGCCTTGCAAGAAACCTCCTCCTGCTAATCCATATTCAGAGAAGCCCTGAGGGAGCTATCAAGACTATTCTGAGAGTAAATTACACACCCAGGAAAAGATTACAAGATTCTGCCCCTGCTCAGGATCCCCATCTAGAACAACACATGTCAGTATGTGACAAAGGTTTATGCCTCTGATATGTTCAATATGCTGATGCCCCACCCAGATCATTGCTTAGAGACCTCTGGGTTGAAAGACTGAAAAGCAAAGGCGTGATTTTGGAGTCAGGGAAAGCAACAGTCACTGGTGACTTTCATCAGGGAAGGATCAGGCCCCCAGTACCCTTTGGAGTGACCAGATAACAGAAACGGAGGAGAGTACATAAGGGTGTCCTGTGACATTCACACTGGCATGACTTCTGCAGGTTCTCTACTGACAAAGGAAGGGTTGGAGTTCCAAGGCAGCCTTTTGCTCCTCCATGAGCAAGATGTAAGGTGCAATAGCTCACATCCTCATATCAGCTCAGCTGGGCTGCCGCAGGGCTTGGAGACACATTTGCTCCATGGGGTCAGTCAGGATGCTGATCCCACCATCCTCCTTCTCATCTTCCAGATGATGGAGAGATGGGGGAGTCACCTGGCTTTTCACAGCAGGCTGGGACACAGCTGTGATCATCCTGTCACAGTCTGCACCTATGTGACTAAAGAGAAAAGTTTAGCTGCCAAGATACTCAATCTGGAGCGCCTCATTAAAAAAAAGAAAAAAAAAAGGATAAGAAAAAAAAGAAAAGCTATTAGATGTTATATCTTTAATAAATGGACTATATATTATGACATAATTTAATTTAGTGCTCAGAATATATTATGGCCACCATAACAATTTTACATTTATAGATTTCATAGTTTTGCTTCTATAAAACAACTGCAATCTGTACCCCTTCCAGCTAATTACAATAAAATGCTTCCATTCACATTTACAACGTAAACTAAGAGCAGAGGCATGTGAATTCTGACTCAGGTTTGTGCTTCACAGGCTGCTGAGATTGCCTTGGTTTGGGCCCCCCTGACTAAGGTGTTTTCTGGGGTCAGGTCCTGGGGGAGACCTGCCAGGACAGACCATGCCCATTGCTAGGAGATCCTGGGGGTTACTGCTGAGGGATCATCTTTGTAGGGATGGTTGAAGGAATATCAAAAAAATGAAAGAAGTTGCGAATAGATACTCATTTTGGCTGACCTGGAGAAAAGAAAGCACCAGATCTGAGTGTGATAGGACTCACTGGAAAGAGGAGAGGAAATCAGCTGTAAGGGATGCAGATTGAGTGAGCAGAATGCAAGGAAATGAAGCTTTGGAACTTAAATGATGGGTTCAAAAATCCTGTATGTACCTGAGAAAATGCAAAACGTGGTGAGAGAACAACAGACGTGTTATAATGGGCTTCATTTTCTTATTTATTCAAGAGCTTACAGAAGACCTGCTAAAAGCAATGCTTATTTTATTTTATTTTATTTTATTTTATTTTATTTTATTAAAACATAAAATCAGAGGTCCCTAATGACTGTGGAAAAAGTGAAAAAAATCATGTCTCACTTCAAAATCCCCAAACTTAAAATAGCCTTGTGTCAGGACAAGCAAAAATTTCCCAGTTAACAAAAATAGGACACAATACTTAATGGACTTTCTCTGTTTATTAATTAACAAATAGATTTCCCATATCTGTAGAAATCAGTTAAAATGAGCTAACACCTACCTTTGATACCCTATTTGTTTAATCATTCCCCATCTTGTTTATAAACTCAGCATGTAGGAGTCTCTGAGAAGGAGGAGCCAACAAGAAGGACTTTTGTTACTGTGAAAATCCTTACTCTGGAGCCCACGTTCTTAGCAGTTACACTGGACAGGAGTCATTCCTGATTTTCAGCCATGCTGAAGTTTTGAGCTTATTGATTATTTGTGCTTACACAGTAATCAAAAATGCTCTAAAGCCCTCAAACAGTTTCTGGGATGCAGCTTGGTCAAACAGTTTTATGACCCTTTCCCAAACTTTCTGGTTTTGTGAGGGTCTCTCTTTTGAGGAGAGAAAATGCTACATTTACATGGATCAGAGGTGGCCAGTGTTTGTATCAGCAACCACCAGTGCCACTGCAATTCCAGTGAGACAAATGTAAAAGTGAGTTTCAATTTGCACATAAAATAAAAATATGTCTGAGTCCACATCCACACGGCATCCCAAGCATATTTAGCAACCCAATTTTTGATGCTTTACGATGTGGCCCCAGGTCTAATAACCTTCTTCTGCAGATGCTGTTTTTGTATGTTTTTAATCATGAATCATTCCTTATCTATTAACCAATCATATTTGCTAAGTGGATTGCTTGTGAAGACCTCTTATTGTAATTAGCATGCTTCAGTTGAAGAGTAAACAAATATTCTAACAAACTACTATGACATAAGTTGATTTTCTGTTCTCAATCACTACCATTGTGGATACAGCAAGTTTTGAATTAAACATCTCTCCAAGATTTAATGATCTCAGTCAAGAACATTTTAATTAAATTAAAGGATTGAAACTTTTATTTTTGACAGAGGATGAATAAATCAGCAAAAGGTGAATCTGGTTCAATGAAAAGCTTGATCCAGAGAAATAGTCTGAGAAATAATTAAAATTGTGTTGACCAACTGTGCTCAAATGGAACAATAAATATTTTGTCAAGAGAGGCTAAAACATAGTGTACTACAGGGAGTTTGCGTATTGTTATAGGAAGATGGGCATTTGCCTGTGTAGCAAAAGTCCTTGGATGAGGAGGTGATGTCTTTCTGCAGCACCAGACCTCTGCTCTGTCATCGTGTGCTTGAGCTGACAGATGTGAATGTTGGGGTATTTCAAGAACTGTATTTGCTACATTTTGGGAGGTCTACGTATAGTGGGGGTCTGTCTGACAGGACTGGTGCAGTTTGTTGTCTGCAGCTTGCAGGCTCTCCTGCTGATACTCACCCACGATTATTGGAGCTGTGATTCACTGCATTCACTATCACCTTTTATTTTACCTGCAGAACAGATAGAACTGGCTATCAGTCCAGAGCAACAGATTTATGTTTACAAAAAATTGTGTGACTAACCAAATAGCAACTGTCTGGCTCCTTTATTTGAAATTTGTACCTAGTTTTCAAACACACGTGTGCAAACACACACAGGTATGTCTGGGTATTTAATCAGTCAAATTACCTAGGAAGTAGATCTTGAGTATTGAATATATTATGAGCTACCAATAAATATAAGTACGCAAAATAACTATCTGGCACCTGTAAAAAAATGTCAAGGTTAAAGGGACTCAAGGATCCAGACTATGGAAGCTCACTCAAACACTAGACAATATCTCTTTTCGTATTCCTTAAGCCACTGCACACAACTCTCCTAATCCTAATAGTACTCTGGAGAGCGTGAAATGGCCAAAACATGAAACAGAATAGACCCAATATACAGAAAACTGTTACATTTGCGTTGCAAAACATTGGCTTGGGTTTCAAAATGATGGAACGAGAGTTTGTCCCTTAAACAGTGTCCAACCTCCTTAACCTTTAAGTGTCATCTGCCTAGGCAGCCCTCAATGCTTGTTTTTACAGATGAAAATAGAGCCCATAGAACTTAAGATAGATCAAATAACTGGGCATTAACAGCTGGGCTTGTTCTTAAAATAAAAAAATAAAAAAAACCCACCCAAGGCAAAATAAAAGAGGTCTGATTTAGAAATGGATTTATTTGGCTACACTGAAACCTGCAGGATAGAGAAAGGGAGAGCAAAAAGAATGTAACCTGGTGGAGGGAATAAAAGGCCATTAAAGATGGGCACTTCCCAGAACCATACCATGGAAATCTTTCCTTGGTCATGTCCTGGTGGCAGTAAAGTAAACACTAAATGGGAGAATGTTCTTCCAAACTCAGTTCATGTTCATCTGAGCTCTGTGTAGATCGGTAGTCAGATCTCCTGCAGAATATGTGGGAACTTGCACATCTTGTCTTCTCCTGGCTTCCCTCCTCTTCCTCCAGGAAAGCAGCCAGCTATGTGGTAATTCCTTGTGGAGTACACCTTTCAGTTTGAATGCAGCATAAGAGCACAATTCTTAATTTTTTTCTCAATTAAATAAGAGGAATACTTTTTTTCTGGTTCTCGTTGCCACAACTCCACTTACAGATCATGTCTAATTTCTCTTTCAAGTCCAAGATTTTCTTCCTATTCTTGCAAGTAAATCTCTTTGCCAAGGCATCATTGTTTCATGTCACAAGTACTACAAGCTTCTCCACAGCCTGTTTAACCCCCTTTGCCCTCCAAGAAATCAAATGACACCAAAAGAAAGGTCTAAACAGGGGTTTCAATACGTTGTGTCAGAAAAAGTGGCAATTTTAGTCTGTGAAATGACACTATAGAAAGAGGAGGGGTTTTTCTTAGGGTATTTGTCCAGTTTTGTTGAAATAGTCAGCATTGGCCAAGGAAATGTTTTCAGATCTTCATGGTAGGAAGATGCCTTTGCTCTCTTGATAAGATTTGTGAACACTAATGAAAAATTTGGCTTTGTCTCCCAGAACTGCTTTCACTGGCTTTTCCTTCCTTCCTCATAGGATGGAGGGAAAAACATAGCTGGAAAGTGAGACAATATTATTAAGTGTGCATAGGAAGAAATGCTATAAATATTTTGGTTGAAACAGCAGCGACATTAAAGATAAAAGTTAAATGGAAATAAAGGCAGTCAGATGGTTATTATATGTTGCTATAAAATCCAAGAGCTGTTAGAAAAGGTAGATCAGGATTTGCTTTTAAAAAAATGACAGGCCTGTAAGAAAGCAATATTTTTGATTGATAGAGATTTTAATTGCTCTGATATTTATTGGAATGACAGCTATTAGGAATTGAAGCAGTGATAAGGGATTCTCTGAAGCTTGAGGGTATTTGGATAAACACCTCAAATTTGAATGCCTATCAGAGGCTTATTAAACTTATTAAAACCTTGAATTTTTCATTTGGGCTAGAAGTCTTTGAAAAGAGGTTTGCTTGAAGAATTTCTTATGAAATGATATAGATTCTGTTAGTGATGACTTTTTCTTTCTCTCCTCTTGAGAAGCATATGCAAGCTAGACTAGGCAGAAATTGCTGACATGTATATCTGCAGAGATTATAGTGTTAAGGACAAAATTCATGTGGGTAAAACATGTTCCAGAAAAATGTGTAGCCTTGGAATTAACAAATGGTGTTACTTCCCCTTGCAATTTAGTTTTTATTTTTAAGAAACCTAATCTGCACATGTGCTGTTTTCCATCTATGGCAACTTGTGTTTTTAGAAAGTTAATTACTTGCTTTGGATATGTAATTGGAAAATTTAGTCCTGAATTATTAACAGTTCTATTCTGAATGCCTGACTTTTCTGTGGTCCAAAATGATTTTCAGAACTGTTGAGTATCCACAAGCTGATCCAAAAAGAGGAGGAAGCTGTCATTGTTTCAGAGACCAAGGGATGTGAGAGCTCCAAGTGTGGTCATCACATCACAGCTTTGCTGATCTATGTGTCTTTTATTATCCTACTGAGATGAAACACAAATGGAAAAGTTAATAAAATGGCCATTCATTATCTTTCATGCATATTTCCTCTTTTTTAATGTTTTATTTAGTCTTTTCCACATTAAAAAGCAAGAGGGTAAAACTCTAGTACAATTTAACCTCATGACACTGGTCATATGAGTGTAGGAATTTTCTTTCTTTTCCCCTGCAAATGCCATCCCAGTAACATGATTGTCATGACCATTCATTATCATTAGCTATACCAGTTTCCTGGGAAATGTGACAATAAAATATCTATTTATACATTGATTAAGTGCATATGTTATACACTGATGGCTGGATGTAAAGTCTAAGTACAGGTATGCTTTGCAAGAAACATTTATGTGGTATAATATTCTTATGGGTACTTTGAATGACTGGGATGGCTTATAATTGTAACATATTGGATTGTTGTTTCCAAGAGTATTGGAAAAGGATAGTGTGAGGAAGCTGTCACTATTTCTGGAATGATACAGTCTAGGATGATCCTATCAGGTCGCAAATGAAATATAACTATGCTTTGCAGAATAGAGTTTACGTGGCTGAGGATTTTTGAGGAGATGTGGCGAAAGGTGAGGGAGCGGATCCTTCCAATGTGCGTGTGTGTTGTGAATCAACAGTGCCATAAACTGCTACAGGAACCCCCCCCCCAAAAAAAAAACAAACAACAAACCAAAACCAAATCCATGTAAGAATAAAAGTAGAAGTACAGGCAGCTGTTGCATGAGTTTGGGAAGAAAATGGAGTGCAAGGGGAGATTTTGAGAGACAGAAAGTGATACCCTATATTCTAGGTGTAGATGAAAATGTAACAGAATTAGCTGAGAGACACTGAGAAGAGTTAGGCTGGGAAAGTAAGGACTGACAGAAAAGTAGACTCAGTCCAGAGAGTTTCAAATACACATGTCTACTTCGGAGATGTTATTTGCAACACGCTTCAGTTCTTTCACATGTGGTTTTCTTTCTGTCAGCTTTTATCCAGTCAGCTTTCTTCTTTGCTGTACCCCTTTAGAATTTCCTGTATCTCTTCCTCCTTCCCAATCTCTTCCTCTTCCTGTCCTCTTCCATTTACCCCCTCACTGTGGGACTCAATTCATTAATGCTTACATGAAATGCTTCTGAAATGCTGCACTAGAAGAAGGGCAGAGTCTGTCTACTAAATACATACAAAACCTTTCCACTGTTTTTGGTACACAGCAGATTTCATCCAATGTACTGCATATATATTATGCTATTTCGTACTCCTGAAAATATCCAGGAGAATGTTTCCTGGAGGAAATATAGGGAAATGTTCCTATTTGAATTTTAAGACTAAACTCAGAGCTGTAGCTTTGACTTGATTTTATTCTCCCATGCGCTGTGAGGATATACCAGCCAATAATTAAGAACGTGAAAAACAAGCTGCAGTGGAGAGTCAATAATCCAAATACTTCTATATATCACACATCCTGCAGATTGTTAGCAAATTTCTCTTTGATAAGAGTATGTTTTCCTTCACACTGGCAAAATGACATGACATAACCCTTGGCATTTGAGAAGAATATGGCTGGGTTGTTTTTCAGATGGATTAGTTCAGGTAAGCAGATCTGATTCAAATATTTAACAGATTGTCCATAAATCTGACATTCATGGGAAGCTGCTAATTCTGAAGTGATCATAAACACTTCACAAATGCAGAGACTGCAGTTAGCACATAACTCACTGAAAACTAGAAACTGAGATGGTTGCTTCTGACAAATCTTTCAGTGATGTGTGTGTCTAACCATCAAAAATGAACAAAGAGTCAGCTTGCTTCATAAAATACTCTCCTTATTTATCGTAATTCTTCTGTAAAAGTATTTGACATCTTTTTAGATTTTTTCCTTGGATTTACTTTTTGTTGCAATCAATCTTGATTCAACAAAATGCTCTTACCAAAACATTTTTAATAATGAAACAATTGCAGCAGTAAATTTGCATAACCAATGAGTTCTTTCATTGTTTCTTTCTGCTATAGTATTCTTCTTCTTCTCTTTGTTTCAGAGTACTGTCTGCATGTCAGTGTGGACCAAAGAAAATACTTTGGTTGAAATGGATTGAAATTCTTCATTAAGGCTTAAAGTTAAAGCAGTTTATTGGATAATTCTTTATGATTGCAGTGACTATAGTTCTGGGTTAGAGCTAGGGGCAGCAGCACTGCAGCAGTTACACTGCTACAGCAAAAATTCCACTTTGGAGAAGGAAAAGCTGGGCTGTCTCCACAATAATAATAATTCTCACACAAATTCTTTGCACCCCTTAATTTTTTCCTGCCCATATGCCATGTCACTGAAGGGACTGTGGGCACTTAGTGCCAAATATCTCTGTGAAGACCTCCACAGCAATTCTTGCCACGTCCACCAGAATAATCCTCTTCACTGGTGGAGTAAATCAAGGACCAGCCCAAAGATATTTTAGTCTGAGATCTAACTGCAGAGTCTGACCACTGCCCATCTCTGTGGCTGTGACACAGCCTCCCCACGGTGCGGAGCTGGGACTTGTGTCCAAACCACTTTGCACCTCAGGCCGAGCCACCAGGGCTCATTTGGAGGTTTACAGAGCACTGCACTGGCCATGTCAATGTGACTTCCACTGAAGGCTTAAACTACGCTGCTGTGGTGGGTGGGTGGACGGGCATTCAGCTGTGAGCTCCCTCCAGATGGGTGAATTCAATCACTTTGGTATTGCTTTCCTGTGCTGTTTGGGGACCTAACATCTTCTAAACTCATCCTATCTCCTTCCAAAATGTGTGGCACTGGCTTATGATGCCAACCACATCTTAGCCTTAAAGAAGTCTTGTAGCAAACTGTGTGTGCACAAGGGCTGGATTTGGTGGTGTCCAGCAGCTTTCCCAGCTTCTATTTCAAAACATACTAAATGCTTACAATAGATTTTCCCTGAATTTTCCCATCTGTATTCTAATCAGGGGACCTGAAAGAAGGCTGGTCATTCACAGGGTATGGGCTGTCCCACGTCTTTTACAGCAGGCATGAGGAAAAATTCCTGCTCTTTTAAATACTTTTATTTTTGATTCTTCTACTGAAGTCACTAGGAGCTCCCTTCATGTTGTCCAAAATAGTGGCATTTTGAAATAATCCAGATCTGTAGGTACAACTAATGAGGAGAGTAAAACAGAAGATGCAAACTTCAGAAAAAGATTAAAAATATACTATGGAAATAGCCTGTCTAGGTTTTGACAGATGAAATTTGAAGACAAATGATTTGTCTTTCAAGGAAAGGCATTCTTAAAAGAAAATTTAAATGTAATGCATGAGGAAGAGTTGTGCTGATCTGAAAGGAGGATTAACTGGCATGATCTCGATCATAGGGTCATTATACTGCTACCTTGGAAAAAAGTAAAGCAAACAAAAAAGTTAACAGGAGGTCAGGGCAGTGGCTTTTAGCAGCTTAGACCATGGGGGGAAAAAATGTAACATACAGAACTGCAGAATGTAGGAATCGCCTGATTGTGAGAGATTTATGGGCTTTCTGGGGAGCAGAGGGCCATGTTGTGTTTCTAACACAGTCCTGCAGTCCACAGAGCTGGGGAAGGGAGCGCAGCCAGAAACAGCCTTCCCCAGAAATGTTTCCTGAACTGGGGGCTGCAGTGAAAACTGTGTGGGTCTCTGGTTTGACTTAGCAATCAGGTCATGCCGGAGCTGTGACATTCCAGTCAGTTCTGCAGAGAAAATCTTTGTACAGAAATAAAAAAAAAAAAAAAGGCATTGCTAGATTGATAAAATGTGCTCATCACATAATCTTGTAGCACTGCTCCGACAGAAAAATGTATAACAATATGTGCAATTTATTGATAAATGTCAGCCTAAATAGTCTGCGAGAGAAGGGGGGAGCAGAAAGCTATACATTTCCCACAAGCACCCCCTCAGGCAGCAGCTTGAGCAAATACAATACATGCAATGCAATAAACTAAGATTATGGGACTTCACCGCAGACAAGTGTGGCCTTCACCGTAGGCTAAGTAGGCAGTCACCTCAGCACTATATTTAAAGGGGCACTGGAATAACAGAGATAACATGGTCATTCCCCAGTACTCCAGTTCGGACCAACTCCTCTATGACTGTTTCAATAACACTTGTCTTCCTGTCTGATGGGATCTTTCTGTCATTTTTATGTAGAACCTCAGGACTTGCACGTCTTCAGCGTCGTTCACATGCAGGGTTTTCAGCAGTGCAAGGGTGAGCAGGAGCGTGAGCTTGATTTACAGCGCAGCTGCTGACTCCAGGTTCCAGCCCCTCCAGCCTGGGGTTGCCTGCTCTAGACTCCGCACGTGGGGTTTGACCCCGTGCTGTGGCTGCAATCCCACATGCCTAAACCTGGCGTTGGTACCTGGGCTCACGGAGAGCCCCACCGCAGCCTGGGGTGGCCCATTTTGGCACCAGGCTGCAGACCAAAGAGACTCACTGCAGGGAATGAAGCATTAAGAACTGTTTCAGTCTTTTTCGGCAGCACATGGCCGAAGACAGGCTGAGGGAGTTTTCAGACAAAGAAAACAGCTGCAGTCTGAGGGTAGGAATGCCACTTTCACTGTAGGGATGATAGGACTTATGCTATTATCTTGGTCCAGTTCAATGCCTTCTTGTTGCAAGCTGCATTTCAGTAAGTAACACAAAATGACTGCAATCAGACTCTACTTCCTGCAGGAAAACGAAATTTTGAGGTGACAAAATGACATCTGGCCTAAATAACAATTCACAGAGGATATTCCAGGCTTACACTGCCAGACCTCTCCTGAAACGCAGACTTTCTCACTGGTGGCATGTGTAAGCATCAAAATGCTATAAAATAATTTTTTTTCTTTTTACATGAGAACTCTTGTCTTGTAAATGAAAGACCCCTCTAAAATCTGGCTGAAAATGAGGCACCTCAAAGAGTTAAGAAAGCATGCAGTTATAAGGCAGCTAAGATTTGGAAAGGATTGTACCCGTGCATGTGAGATTTGGGGTGGTTTATAATGACACATTCAATAAATCCCTAAAATAAAAAAATTGCAATATAGATAGGTTGTTCTCTTGTATTACCAGAGCCTAAGGAGACTTTGCCATGTAGGCCTGCTAAAATACATATGAGCTGAGGTACTTGTTTTTGATACTAAGCTGAGTACACAGAGAAGCATAAATCACTTTTTTCCCCTTTACTGCTGTTTTCCTCAGTCAGCTTTCCCATAATGCCTCCGCAGGAGCTGACAGCTGGATGCGGCACAAGACCCTGCTGGACAACTGTCAGGTTTGTTGAAGGATATTAAAGAGAACTTGATCATGTGTCAGCTCTCTTCAAAATACACTCACATTGGAAAAGTGATATATCTGTCAAAGCAAGGACTTCAGCATTTGGCAGAACAGGCCATTTTCACAAACAAAACTGTCCAATTACATTAGGGGGCATGAACTTCAGGTGTGTATGCCAGGGACAGAAAGATCTGCAGCCACACATCACAGAGACTGTCTCCTTAAGCCATATGGTGGGATGTGGGCTGCATCTCAAGCATAGTTTCTTTATGCTTCATAGATTAGGAATTAATTTAAAATTATCAGAAACATAAATTGCTGCTTTGAACTTCTACATGAACTTTTTTTTTTTTAATTTCACTGAAGGCTGCCAAGAATTCATTTTAGGAGAGAGAGAGAGTGGAAAATTTATCAAATTTGATTAGATGATTAAGAACTAAGCTATGGAACAGAAATGCTTCTTTCTTGTTTTGTTTTTTAAATGCTTTTAGGAAGACTAGCGCGAGTTTTTATTAAATAGCATCATTGGTTAGGAAACAAATTGTGCCTGAGAGAATAACAGCAAAGGCTTTTTCTTGGAAATATGTTATAGTTGAGTTTAGGTCTTTCTTGGCTCACACAGAAATGCAGACATTTGGTGGGAGTGAGCTTTCAAGTTAAAGCCGCTTGTATCACACACAATATCCTGTGTGTGGGGAACTGTTACATCTAAGTTCAAGAAAACCATCAAGATTCAGTGATGAGGATGGAAACTGTCTCGATCACACTGTTTATGCCAAAATGCTCATTTTTTGTGTACAAAAAATTTCAGACTTCATCTGTGTGTGGAGGTAAAGCACTGCAGTGTAGTACAGTCATATAGTCTTTGACAGGCGGAGTTTACAAAGGATGAGTTCAGTTTTGGGAGTAGTATTAGGAGATCCTAAGGTGAATTTAGCTTTCTTATGTTGCTTACAACTCTATTAAAGAACTGCAAACATTTGTACAACCTTTAAAATGTAAATTATGTTAAGATTTCACAATGGAAATGTGAAAAACATGACATTAGGACAAAGTTTCTTATTCCAACTAAACATCTGGGCTAAATTGAATTCTGATTTTTACCTTGTGCAATCCCACCAAAGGCTCTTCATTAAAATGACAGCTCTCAATATTGGTTTTTTTCCTTTTCTTTCCAAATTTGCAGAAGCAAAATCCCACTTTGATTAGGAAACTGATTTTTTTTAAAGAAAATAGCAATTTTTCTTTCTTCTCCTCTGGGACAGAGAATTCTACATGAGCGTTCATAGTTCCAGGAGAACAAGGTACCTCTTCTTTGCCTCCTGGTTACTGTGTGCTTCCTTAGCCAAGTCCCCACTCAGAAGCAGGAAAACTCACAAATAGTTACAGTTTTTTACATTGTCAAATAAGGAAACATATGCATAAATATTCAGGCACACACACACACATATGCACACATGCATATACAAAAACGTGTTCTCCCATCTTGCTTTGCTTTCTCCATTAGCAAAAATGTCCTTTTCCCTCAGTTTGTCTTCACTTGCAAAAAGATATGAGTTTTCACAGGAAGGTAATACACACCTGCAGGTCTATCTGGCTTTAAATCTTGGGGGAGACAAATCTCAAAGAGGTTTTCTATGAGACATTTGGGCAAGATTGACAGTGTGCCTGTAAGAGCTGAGGGTTTGAGTTTACCAACTTTGTAGTAACTCCAAGAGGTTGGGAATTAGCCATATTGCATGCTTATAGTGTAAGCAGAAAAGCCATCACAGTTTTTGGCAACTTGGTCCATGCACACTAATGTAGATGAATGGCTCTATACCTTCTTTTCGAGAATCTCTTCAAACTTAGAAAGACATTTCTGCCATTGCAGTACTAATTGTATGTTTTCAGGATTTTTTTATTCTCAGCTAGATTTGTCTTTTTTCTTGTGAGGCCTCTGGAAAACAATAGAAAGTACACTCCCTTGTCTCCACCTATTCTTTTGTGTCATTGCCCTGATGGATGTAACCCACATTTTGAGAAATAGGCACTATTCTGTGTTATTACATTTGTTTCAAAATCCTCATCTAAAAGTAGCTTAATTTCTGCAGAGCTGACATTATGATTGATAGGAATTTCTACATCACAGTCAGTAATCCTTAAGAAACTAAATACCTAAGTGGAAACAGTTGTAGTAAGAGCTTTTAACTGTGTGTCCATGATAGCTGCACAGTAAAGTGGTGACATGTCACCATGACAATGATGTGACATGTCATCTCACACAATGACATGTGACAGCCACAGAGTAACTCTGGCACTACGGGATAAATCACAGTTTGTGTGTAACTGTGATCAGCTCTCTGGCTGCTGATCCAGTTCTGGTACAGACACAACACTTCTGACTTCTAATTAGCTCCAAACCTCACTGTTTCCAATCAACTGGCACACTCACAGTAGGGTGGGTGGTGATGTTAAGAGAGATGTGAGGGAGGTGAATTGTTTGTATAGAAATCATCAGTGTGGGCCTGGTAATGGGCTTTTCTTCTTGTCTGCAGCAGGGCACAGGGGAACTCATGGTGGGGGCCCACATGTGTTAATTCCTGCCTCTGTGCAGGCAGGACAGAGGGGTCATGAGTGGACTGATCACTTCTGCTTTCCCAGTTCTCCAGCAGGACACATGAATTAGAGTGGATGCAGTTATGAAGGGCATCTGGTTCTTGCCATGCAAGGATCACAGTTACGCTGAGCTTTGGTGGGACTGGGAAGCTTCCCAGCCTCACCTCTCTGCTTCTCAGGAGAGTCTGCTGGGACTATCCAAAAGAGCCTTTCCTGCCTGCTTGAAAGCATTCAAACATGCCATTTTTATAAGGGCTGTTACAGTCAGACCTGAAGGAGCAAGTCTGAGCTTTCACAAATGACCTTGTGTTTTAACCCTTCCTTTAACAGAAAAAGTGCCCTCCCATCTCTCCAGATCCACTGTATCCTTCCCACCCCTCTGGTGCCTGCAGACTTAGAAGGTGATCTTTGTGTGAGACCCCCAAAATTTTTAGTCTGACGAATGTGACAACTGATTTAATTTTTTTTTTTTAAATTCTTTATAATTGTCCAGTCCCATTCAAGGACTATATAACCGGAGTCACATTTGAAGCTCAGGGTTTATGTAAAGAGTGGGGTCTATTGTGATTGCTAAGAGCTAGATCTGAAGGAGATGTAGATGCTGACATGATGACCACTGGAGAGCTGGCACATGAGGGGTCTCTCCCTGTGGACCCAGCACCTCCTGCTTGCAAATTCACACCTCAGACAGAGCTGTGAGGAGTTTGGAATAAACTCCATGGACAGACACAAACAGTCGTGTTTGACTGTGAGCCAGAATTACAGTGGAATTTATTACAGTGCATTCAGTGTCCAAGCTAACACACTGTGAGTCTCAGCTGCAAGTGTGGGCACAGCAATGGGCTAATTCAGCTTAATAAATTTTAGAGAGGCACTGACTTTTTGCCTGTCTGGCTTGTAGGGTGGGTGCACCATTGTATGAATATTAGCAGTCATGTCTGCAGTAACTTAAGCTTTCAAAAAAAGGGTTTAAGGGCTGCCATCAGCTTGTAGAAGCCAGTTCGCTACAGAGGAGTGATTTCATTCTACAGGAGATAAGGGTCCAGCTTGAATATGGCACGGTAGCCCACATCTGAGATGAGAAAAGAGGAACATATCTTCATTCTGATGTAAAAAAACCCCACTTGTATATTTTATTGAGTAGTGAAACTTAAGATTACTTCTACAGTGTTGGATAAGATTGTCTAAGGGAAAAATATGGATAGGGCTTTGTTCCCACAGGCGTGGCTATGTTTTATAGAATCACAGACTGGTTTGGGCTGGAAGGGACCTTAGAGATCATCTAGTTCCAAGCCCCCTGCCATGGGTAGACACACTTTCCACTAGATCATGTTGCTCAGGGCCCCATCCAACCTGGCCTTAAACACTTCCAGGAATGAGACATCCAGCCTCTCTGGGCAACCTGTTCCAGTGCCTCACCACCCTCTGAGTAAAGAATGCGTTTTGAAGCAGAGCACCGCTGTTGCTTCTCCCATCAGGCCCAGTGTTTTGGGAATGTGCAGGGTGTGCTCTGAGAGGAACTTTGCAAAGGCTGGGGAGCACTGTCTTCAAGCTGGCTGGGTTTGTACATGGGATAGATGCTGAGCTCTGCGTTTCTGCCAAGGCGCACACAGTTCTGCCTGTATACACTCACGCACACATACACACTCACAGTATTTTGGTATCCAAAGGACTTGGAAGCCCAAAAGTAAAGCCCAGCTGAATCAGTGAATTCAGCAGTGTGCTTAAATTCTGTCTGAATAATTTTCTTTCTCTAAATTTTCCACTACAATATTTTTAAGTAATTTCTTTGAGATAATTGCCAATATAAAACATACTGTATGTACAAATAACCCCATGAAGTTCTAGTATGTATATTCTATTGACCTTTTTGGTATGTGTATATAATATTTGCTATCCACAAATAGGAGAACATACCTAAACTTTCACTGGTAAACTTTTATACTTCTTTTTCTCTTTCCCTCCTTATCTTTCTATCTCTATAGGAATCATGACAATAGAGAACTCCACTGCCAGTACAATTTCAACTTCACAGTAACCTCAGTTGACATGATGATTTGAGATATTCACGGTTATGGCTATGTCAGGCTCTTCACAAGCTTCAGTTAGTGGGATGCCTCCTCCAGTTGACAGATGACTTGCCAGAAAATACATGGGGATCTTAAATTTTAGTTCTTCCTCTGCTTTGTTCCATAATTTAATCTCTTAATTGACATGCAGAGTATGCCCCTGTATTTAATGAGCTGTGTGGTGACCTACACTGGATTTTAGTAAAGATCTTGAGAAAGGTTCGCCATGTGAGAGCCCAGCAAAGTGCTGAGGGAAGGTGAGTGAAGAACAACAAAAATCAAGGTTAAAAGCAGAAAGACTTTTTGTTAAACCTAAGGCATAAGACCTGCTCTTTTACTAATGTAAAAAGACTTCGAGACCTTTAGATTTACCAGGGTATACTCGAGCCGAGGTGGTAGGAGAGGACAAGCCGATCTGTCATCTGCAAAAGCTGAAAGTTCAAATCTTTCAATTCTTCTTCCACCACATTCTGGATTTGCTTCCCAGTAAAATGGGTGCCTGCTGAGTCTTTGCTTCAGACCGGTATGTCCACCAGAAGTGGACTTTTATCTTTAACGTGATATCTACGAATGTCAGGACACGGGAGTCATTTTTGTCTCCTGGTCAGGCTGGTGGATTCCAGGTTGGAGGGAGGGGAAGTTTGCAAACAGACGGTCTAGATGGCCCCACCTTGTGCTGCGCGGCTGGGAAGTAGTTACCTCCTGAAATGTAGGTAGTGGTCACTGCTGTGAGAGCTGAGAAAAATCTGCTTGGTAAGCAAGCACTCTAAAAAAGTCAAAGCATTAAGATGGTTTAATTGGCTTAATTTACTTCCTGTTACTTTAAAATATGCCTGTTTGAGCCTTGACATTACAGCACTTCAAGATGCTCCCTCTCTGATGCTGCATCAAAGCAGTGTTGAAACAAGATGGGCTGTAGTTTAAAGTGGCAGCTCTAAAAATTACGGTTCTCCTCTTGCCCTCCTTAACTCCCAGCAGCAAAATCCCAGCCCGATTAGCAGACTGATTTATTTTACATAAAAATAGTGATCTCCCTTTTTGCTCGTCTCCTCCCAGTTGGTGAATTCCATTCCTGACATCTGCAATTTCATCTGGATACTGTTCTATTTTCCCTCCACACCCCACCTTCAATGCATATCAAATTGCTGGGTGCTGTTAAGTATCTGCTATATTTCACTGCAGAAGTGGGTGCATTTGGATGATGAATTGAATATTTCCTATATATGAATAATCTTCAATATCCTGCTTATATCCTTTGGGGTGAAGCACATTATGGGTCACATTTTAAAACTGTTTAGGTGCTTTGTTCAAACCAGGCATTTAAATAGCTTTAAAAATCTTCCCTTCTGATACTGACTTTTATTTATTACTTCCTCACCGCAGTTTCTAATTCAATTAATTAATTTTATGCAGCAGTAAAGGAAAAAGATTAAGACACAATTAGCATGAAGTCTTCTACCCCTCAGTACACCCAAGACGAAGGCCATCTCGAGGGTGTTGGCATGGCCATGGCAGTGTAGTGCCAGGCCTGATGGCAGCAGCCAGAAGGATAACATAGTGTCTGATACCAGGGAAGAGGTAGGAGGGCAATATTTTCCTCTTTACATTCCTATGGTTCTTGTGTGCGAAGGAAAATGCTTTCCCACTTTTCCCATCAAACGAAGCTCACTCGCTCAGATTTCACAGTGTGTGAAAAATCTCAGAAATTTCAAAATGATTTTGTGAAACCTCCAATTTTTGACTTTTTGAGAAAGTGAGGGGTTTTGCTTGATCCTGTCTTCCTGAGCTCTGGGTCATCGGTGCATCCTGGTGTCTGTGTCTCCAGTCTCTGATGCCAGAGGTGGCCCTGAGGGGCAGAGATTTGTCACCCCATGGAGGACAGGGACAAGAGCAGCTCTGGCTATGTGTCATTTGCTGCCAGAGTGGGGCCTGAGGGTGCCCTTTGAAGAGACCATACTTTGCCAAGGTGATGTTTTCTTGCTTTCCTCTCATGAACTTCAAGCAATTTTCCAAGTTTGCTTATATTAAAGTGTAGTTGGACCTTAGACTAAAGCAGTGATGACCGTTTTTCTTGTCCTGGTTTCTAATAAACTCAGGTGAACGTGCAAAAAGCTCCCTTGAAGACCCTATTGACTATAAGAGCATCACATTTCATGTTTGCTGAAATACTCTGTCACCCCCTCGTGATCAAAGTGACATTGGAGATATTAATGGGGTCATTCAACTTGCCAAACATTTTGGAAGTGAGAGTGAAAAAGGCTTTCCTTTTCAGAGGATACTTAGAGGTGAAAAGGTAGAGAGCAGCAGCTCCTGGAATCACATCAGTGTGGAGGTGGTGTTTCAGGAACACAGGGTGAGGGATCTAAACTTGGAGCAGGACTGGTTGAAATGCTTTGTGCATCCCAAGAGGAAGAGGGGGAGAGAGGAGTGAGAGAAAAAGGGAAAGAGGCATTATATCAAAACCAGGTGATCTTTGTCTAGTATTGAGCTGAAAGTTTTGCTCAGCATTAATCATACTAGAAACCAATTTTCATCCTCCTGTATTACAGATTTCAGGAAAAAGGGCATTTGGAAAGAAGAAAAATGCAAAGAAACTTGACTGAGCTATTTAATGCTGTGAGTATGTAGTGAAAACCAATCAGTTCTTCCTTTTTGTGTTAAGTTCTAATATAGCAACAGCCTGTCATTCACCAAAATTAATGGGAGGAACATTTAGAACAAACGAGAGGATATCTTTCTTCACCCAGCATGTCCCCAGCCTCTGAAATTCACTACCACAGCAGGTCATAAGAACCACTGGTGTAGCTGGAAAAGCTACAGAAATTTATGTCCAAATACATCACTTATACTTGCTAACCATAGCTTGTGTTCAGAGTCTGCAGTGATCTCTTAACTAACTGTGAAAATATTTGGTCCTGTAGGTGCTGAAGATGGCAGACAGTTCTACTGTTCTCAGATGGTTCCATAGTTTTGTTACTCTTGTGGTTTTTGAGTTTCATTTTTTAATGCATCTTTTCCATTTAAACTTCTCTTTGTCAGGAATTTTTTTGCTCCATGCTGTAAACAGCTGCATGAAAATTGAATGTAAGATGCTAAAGATTGATAGGCACAACTGATTGCTGTTCCAAATGAGAATACCAAGCACTAAGACACTGAGAAATCCAATTGATGACCTGTAAAAAATAAGTTCCGATTAAGAAATATCAGGTTGGGAGAAATTCTTGAAAGCAAGGAGACAAGGGGAGATGAAATACTTTGGAGAGTGAATGATGAAGTTGTTGGTTATGAGTAATTCTGAATTCCCTTTACAGTCTGTTACAGCACATCAGATCTATGGCTGATCAGAAAATTATCCTGTATTGTGGCCAGGGATGTGTGAGCACTGGGGTGATTAGTGAAAATTTGTGTTTGTTCTATGGCTTTTCTGCATAGGCAGGTACTGAACATCTACACGTTCTCCTCCCCTAACTGCACTCCCAGCAAAGCAGCATCTTTGAGCATGCACAGGAATCATTCCACATGTTCTTATAGAAAACATTGCATTGTTATCTTCTTCAATAGTAGTTCTATTTATCTAGGACATCTGATTGGCATACTGTACAATTTAGAATAATGCTTTATAAAGACTCGCTGAGGGGAGCTTATGGCCATGTTCTAGGGCTTGGTTTCAAGAAGCTGACCCTGCAGACATTTACTGGCATGAATCTGAAGTATATGAGTGTAGCCATTAAGGTCAATAGGACCTTTTGCATGACTAAGGTTCAAGGAAGAAATTATTGCAGGGCTGACTCCTCAGCTTGTTCACTCTTTGGTAGACAGGACTCATATGTCCTAGGCATGCTATGGGCCCTTGAAAAGCCAGACCATGGTCCAGGTCTTCAAAAACAGGCTGTGTCAATGCACACTCAAGACTTTGTCTCTTTGTTTTTGTGATAACTGCAGGAGCAAAAACCCTGAGAGCTGGAGAGGTAAGAGAGCAAACCTGACTTTCTTGGATGCCGTTTTGTAATTTACTTGCTTTTGCTTCTGATGCACTGCTTGTCCCTCCAGCTGTATCAGTACAGCAGAAAAACAGTGTAAATCAGGCCTTGATGTCTTCTGGAGAAGGCGCCTGCATCTGAATTTTGGTCTCAAAAATGGCTTAAGAGGAATACAAATTGAAGATAAGTTCCTTTAGTCTGATATGGATTTTCATTTGATTTTTACTGTATGTTTTCAAAAAGAACTGTCAGTGTGTTTGTTCAACTGAGTATATATGATGTTATAATTGTTTTGTTTAGTACTGTAAATATTATGTGTGATTAATCTTGTTCATGCTGGAAAGGTATTTGAGTTTCTTACCAGACAGTATATATTTAAGGTTTGCTTTATTTATGTGAAGAAAATGACAAATACTGTAGCTGAGGGAACAGAAAAAAGGAGAGTGGTGCACTAAAAAAGATAAAAAAAAAAGAGGTTGGAAACTGGGGAGCAGTGCTGCTGTGCTGTGCTCAGGATTGGGGTGACACTGCGTTGTGGAGGGTCAGACCTAAAGATTGCTGGCAACTGTCACATCCAACCTATGATAACAGAGAAACTAACAGGAGCCCGATGAGCAGGATGTGACCCCAAAGGCTAAGGAGAATAAGCCAGGGAGCCTGGAGGAGACGTCTTCCCCAGAGTTTAAATCTTTTGTAAATAGCTTGTTCCATCACAAGTACTGATATCATGACCCTGAGCTATTGAAGTTGCTGCTTTCAATAGATCCTGGAGGCTCCATTAATACTGCTAGATCATTCACACAAGATGACATGATATTCCTTTCCTTTTTTTTTTTTCTCCTTTTTTTGTACTTCCTGAGCAGTGTGCACTTAGGAAAAAAGAGGAAGAAAACCCAATCCAATCAGCCTTCTCCAAGAGTGCATCTACTTAAAATGTAATAATAAATTGCACCCCATTAAAATGTAATAATAAATTGCACCCCATTAGGGTTAAAATAAACACAGCTACAGCCCTGCCATACTTTTGGGAAACACCGCTGTTCTATTTTATTTTAATACTGCAGGACTGTTTTGCTCTCACTCCACACCAGCCTCACAAATCACTGGTGCAGTGCTCTCACTAACTTGTCTGTATTATGTTCATTTTCTGGGTGGCAATAAATATTAGAATAAAATAAACTAAAGACTGCTGGCTGGGGCTCTGTTAGCTATCTTTATGGTTTCCACGGCAGCTGAATGACAGCTCAGGCTGGAAGCAAGCAGCCCCTTTTCACCAAGTAAATTTAGCCTTGGGAAGGATGAACATCTTCTAACTCTTGAGCTGTGATGGTTGATGCCAGTCAGTAAATCAGTCAGATTTTAATTATCGGACACATGACAGGGAGCAGTGACAGGCGGCAGTCCACTGGAGAGCATTCCTTCAAAGCAGCTTTAAAAACAGAACAGCACTTGAAGAGGAAAACCAAGTGAACAGAACACAGTCACAGCTGAATTGCAGGACATTAATAACATGATGGAATTCCCTTCCTAATAATTTTAACTGCTTCTTGGCCACAGCCTTCCAGACCTAATGCAGCTTTACTGGGAATTTATTTTTTCTGAATTCTCTTTATACAGACCTGTGGTTTTTAGCAGAGTTTCACACAGTTGCTTGCATGAGCAGCTGTTTGGTGCAAAGAAAGCAGCGACAGATTTATAATGCAGCAAAACCTGCTAATTGGATAGATGAAATTGCATTTCTGACAGTGGCCCCTCTATGAAAATTGGGAACATACCTCACAATGATTTGCACGTGTAAGAACTTGGTTATTTATTGTATTTTGCCTTTTATGTTAATCCTATGATTAATTCTTGGGTAATTACCTACAAACACCTCCCTGGAAGCCTCTTTAGATAATACGGGCTTGGTGGTTAGTGAAAGGTTACGGGAATTTTACAAAATCTATTTAGACAATTCTCAGGATATTTAGAAACACTTCATAGTTTCAATGTGTATTTGGGGGAAACTGGGGAATTACTAAATACTAGCTAGATTTTTTTTTTTTAAAGAGCCATTAAGGGAATCAAAGTCATCTTTGGAAAATATCACTGAGCTAATAAAAAGCTTAAGAGAAAATGTAAAAATAATAATAATAATAGTATCAATTACAACAAAGCTCTTAGCTCTTCAAAATATATTAATGAGCTACCTTCCTAAGTGGGCAGCTTGCCATTATTTGTTAATTGTAATACGTGAAAAGGAAACCAAAGTGTGGCCTTAAACTGTTCTGCTGTTTCTCTTGCCCTGGTTTAAGTTCATTGTTTAGGCTCCCCGTCTGAAATGGAGAGGAAGCCTTTGATCCCACTGGGTCGCATGGGCTGCTGTACAACCTCCCACAGTATCTCCACCCTGCCACGGTGCACAGGGATAACCTGTCCCCCCACACAGACCCATCCGATGTACGGCTTAGACTCTGCTGTATGTGGAGCTGTGAAAATAAAGCTGATATTTGGCTTATTCTCAGCGAAGATCAATAATTTTTCAATGAGTAACCCCGCAGACACATACTAATAGCCCATGCTTTAGAATTGGATGTCTCTTCTTCTGCAAAAATTAATGTCTTTTCTACTGTCAGAAAAATCACTCAGCATCTGTAAATGAGTCCCCTTTTCCCAATGGGAATCATACTGTGCACTTGAACTCTGCGTTGGTTTTGATGTTCTAGGCTAGGCTTCAAAAATAATTTTAATTTAAAGGCTTCTGTGGGAAGAGCTTTATAATAGGAATGCAGGTTTTCAACGAGTACATAACTGCTCAGCATTGTTGGAGTTTCTTGGTAATCATCTTCACAAAGCTAAAAAGCTTCATTTTTGTTATTTGTTTTATAAAGAGAAATCTGTAGATTGTCAAATGTTCAGGTTTCCTTGTTTTGTTTTGTTTCTAAAAGAAACAGAGGAAAGGAAAAGTACCATTTTTTTTTTAATGCCTTTATTTTCCAATCAGGTAATTCAAACATCCTCCCCAGCTGACAGGAACTGAGACTTAACCAGTACCTCCCCAAAATAGGTTTGTCTAGCAATTGTCAGGTTCCATGTCAGTTGTCCATCATTCTTGAAGTGTCGAATATTCAATTAGTTCTGTTTAAATAAATCCTGGGCCAAGGACAGGGATCAGAGCCTGCTGTGCAGGACATGGCACTGCATGTTCTGGTTATAAGAGGATAACTCTGCATTCATGGCAGTGCAATTTTCCCACTCAAAGTCAGTGGAAACAGACATGAAGTGCCATAACAGAGGATAAACCCTTCCTCTGGCTCTGTACCTGTCTTCTAGCTGCTAAACTGTGCTGGAAGACAGTTAGAAATACATGAAATACATCCCAAATGCTCCTTTCCCAGGAAAACAATTGCTCCAATTGCTGCAGTGACATTTTCTGGCTGTAGATGGGAGGCCACGAAGGTGTGTGTTTTTGGGAAAAGAGAGTCATTCTGCTGATGGTGAATGGAGGAAGACTGTCCCCGAAATGAAGACAAGTACGGCTCACTGTGAGGGTGTTTGTGAACATCCAGGTTTAGTCGGTTTAGGAGAAGGATTCATGCCTCATTTGCTTCCATTTGTAAGGATATATTTGAGATTGACATTAGTGAAACACAGAGCAGAATCTGGACCACATGTGTTAAGTTCACTAGAGGATATTCATCTAGTCAGGACGAGTTGCTTCATTATGTTTTTCAGATGTATAAAGCAGGTTATTCAGGTGACTTAAATAGTAAGCTGTAATTTCTACAGAAAACAGAGATTTGTAAGCAGACAGCAATATATGCCAGTGTTTTACTGCGATTATTAAATTCTGCAGGAAATGCATCGCATAATCCATACCTTTTGTGGGTTGTTATTTCTGTGTGAACAGGAGGATGTTATGGGTGCAAAGACAAAGAAAGAAATAATCCAGCACTCAGTTTGACGTAAAAACACCACCCCTTTTATAAGGCAGCACCTTCTGGCTGGGGGACAAATAACGCAGACAAAGAAATAACCCTTTCAGAAAGGTGGGAAGGTAATGAAACAAGAGAAAACAGATGAACTGAGGTCTTTTGCTGGCATAAGTCAACATAGCCTCATTGAGATGGAATCAAGTAGAGATACTTTTCTGAGAATTCTGCAGATTTCAGTTAAGGAAAGCCAGTGAGACTGTGAGGAGACTCCATATTTTATTGGAAGCATATGACATCCAGAAAAGATAGCTTTCTTTAACCAACATTTAATATTCAGGAAAGTTTGTGTGGATTTCTAAGGTAAACACACTACAGTGAATGGCAAAGTGATATTATTCACTAATACCAGATAAAAGATAAATTATATCTTACCAAATGTGACAACCAAGTCCTCTCATTACAGGCAGTATTTTCACAGTCATATTTTCCTATTCCTGGGGTTTTAGTTGACAGTGAAATATATAATCATATGCTTGAGTATTCAAAGACCTGCTTATGATTTGCTGTTCCTCATCTGTGCAAAGAGGAGGGTTTCTGGGAGTTTTTCTTCTCTTATTGCAGTATTTTGCAGTAGGTAAGGAGGGAGAACATGGGAAATCTAAGATTAAGCCTCTAATTTAAACTAGAGTGTGCCTAACTGCCAAATTTGGAATAGAGTCTGAGCTATCCAGGCAAGGTTTGGTTTAGAAATAGGCTCCAGGAACAACAACAGCATACAGATTTAGGTCTGAGCCTCTCTCAGATGTCAATCTGCTTGAATGTGTGCTGGAGAGGGAAGACGAGGTCTTGGACTGGACATTTTCCTGGTGCCAAGGGCAGGGTGGGAGCCACTGCCCGTGACAGGGATCTGATGGTGGTTATCCTGACCTTGATCCATACATTGGCCAATGCAAACTGAGCACAGATTACTATTTTAATAAAGATTTGCAGCCACTTTGTACCATGGATGCAAATGCTCAAGGCACGTAGTAAAGGAGGGCAGAAGCCATGTCTGTTTAACAAAATGTTTCCCGTGGCTGTCACTCAGGTTGTTCACTTCATCCTTTTCCCCTTCATCTCTGCCTCTTAAAAGAGGTTCTTGGGCTTAAAGTGTGTCTGTAAATTTTAACTAACTAAGTCTAATAAAAGCCTTTGAGAGATAGAAGTTCTCTTCACCCACCACTAACGTGCAGCTGCTCTTTTAATAGTGAATGCTACTGAATAGTTCTGAGCAGGAAATAAACGCTGTCTTAGGCAGTTGCAAGTGTAGGTAGGCAGAGAAGAGCTGGAAAGTGTCCAGAAGCTGCTGCACAGAGAAAACGGCCAGGAACTCTGGTTTACATCTTATCTGAAGGCTTATTCCATTAGCAATAAAGTTCCTCCCTTCATACCATGCTTGGTCATATTGGCCCATAAAAGAAACATGAAACCTCTTGAATCACTCTCCCCACTTCCTGCAGTTTTGGAGATGTAGACTGGACTTGACACCACTTAAATCTGAATTCTTATAAAGTCTTAGGACTTTAAAAATCACCTTGACAAAGGAAAAAACAGTCAGTGACTGAATCTGGAAATTTCAAGTTTATTGCCAACCTCAACCATGACAGTTCAAAAACTTTCTCCTAACTCTAGGTTTATCAAATCAAAGCCTTACTGTTTCCAGGATAATCTGCTTTGGGAAGAATGAAGTATCTGTGAGACTGCATTTAGTTGGGGCAATTTAGCATTTAGCTCAGCAAATCTGAGCTCAGCATTAGTGCTTTTTCAAAAATGGAGCTGATCTTTTCTGGTTCTTAACAGAACAAATACCACCCTTGTTAATCCAGCCACCACAAAAGTTTTGGGGAGCTCAGATTTAGAGTGCGAACATGTAGTTGTGCAGTGGTAATGCCACTTCTCTTTTGTTAGTCTGATAACAACATCAGATGGCAGAATGCAAGGGAAAAGGGCTGGAATTGCAGGAGTCTCTGCCCTCCGTAACCTCCACACAGTCACACCGTGGTGCAAGAGGAGGAGGTGGTGCCACACTTGCAGTAGAAAAATATCCACTCTATTCTGTCCAAAAGAGAAGGATTTAATCCTGCCTCTTGCTATTATTAAAGCAAAAACTTTGCAGAAGCAAGAGCAATTGTATGCTGCAGAACTTCATGTATACCTGAGCATTTAGAACGCTTCTGAGACAGGAATAGGTGCCAGAAGCTGTCTGATATATTTTTGGGTGGCATTAAATTAGCTTCACTTGCAAAAAAAGAAATGATTTGGTAGAGTAAACTCTATCCATCAATGGAAAAGAAGTGGTCAGATGGGAAAGTATAATATGACTGGCTTAGGCAAAAGGCCTTTTTTCCCAATTACAATTAATTTCAGTGGACTTGGGCCTACAAGCCCCTGGCCTTGGGCACTTTTCACATCATAACAGTTGTGGGGAGGGAAAATGCAGAGATGAAATGCAGCCATTCAAAACTAGCCCAAAGCTGTTCTAGCAAATAGACAGACTTTTCTCATTTTCATGAAACCATTGAATATATGAATTTCACTGGATTCACTTTCTTGTGCCAAAGAAGTCAACATAGTTCATCCTGGCATGTTCAAAATTGGAAGGATCTGATTGACAGAAGAGGGAGATGGCAGATTCAGAATATTCAAATCTTGCTGTTGCACAGTTCACTGCAATACAAAAGATACACACACAAAGAAATACTGCTGACAGTCCATCCCTTGCACTGTGCCATATATAGTTTACATTTTCTTTAAAATATTTCTGTGGTTTTCTATTTTACTGCCTCATAATTATCTTTTAAACTTCATATTATATTTTCATATTTTAAACTATTGATTCCTCATGGATAATATTTTTTTTTTTTTAAATTAGAGCCATGCAGTGCTTTTCTTCTTTTTGGGAACATATCTATATTTTCTCTTCCAGAAAAGGTCTTTCTCACAAAGTTTTAATTTTCTGGACTGAGAGTGTCCAAAAATAAAACCTACCTCAAATCAAGGGTGTTTCTTGAGAAAATGTGGGATTTTAGCTTGGAACCAACAGAAGCAAACATGAAGCCCCAGTAAAGAGCCTTTGACCAAAACCCACATTTAAGCAGTGCACTGAGGCATGGTATACAGACATCCACATTATCCTTAAACAAACTGGGGGGTTCAATGGAAGCAGTCCTCCCTTGCCCATGGTGTTGTGATTCTTCATACAGGTACTCTACCCTATTTCTCCACAGGATAAACACTCCGAGACTTGCCACAATCCAGAGAATTGGCTGAGCCTGTAAAACCTGCCCAGTTTCTTTGTGAGGCTAAACAAAGCAGTGCTATTCAAGGCAAGAGAGATGCTCGATGTGCATGTGCCCCTGTGACAGTCTCAGGTTGTGATACCCCACGGCCCCTCATGTAACTCCACTCCTTGCAAAGACTCATCCTGTGCAGCTCAGCACCATTCAGTAGTTCATGGAGGAATGGGGCAAACATGTGACTCCTGTTTGTTCCCTTATCCTCATCCCCAACTCATCTGCTGAGGGAGTGTTTTGCTTTGAAACTTTTTGATAAGAAATAGGTACACTGCTATGTGTTTATGTCAGTGAGGGCCAAGCCAAAGGCAGTGCCTTGCACTCACTGCAGAGATGGATGTCAATCCATAGTTGTGGGGTTTTGCAGTCAGACTCATTCCTATGGAAAGGTGATTGAAGTAGCCCTTTGCTTCTTCTCTTCTTTGTGCAGGTGACACAGAGACCTTCCCTGAGTGCTCACCTGAGGAGGAAGCTCTGACTCACCCAGGGAGGCCAGCCCAAAAAGGACAGGTGGAAGACAAACAGATCTCTACCACACTCCTGTCCATGTCTGGGGTAAGGGTTTTCAGGTAAGGTTCATTCAGAGAACTGAACATGAGTGTGCATCCAGGAAGCACAGGGAATCAAATGGGTAGGAAGTTCCTAGGTTTCTGTTAAATCACATGATCCATTTGGTGTGGGGAAGAAATGTAATTTTTTTTTTCTCCAGAGGAATGAGAAATCAGGAACAAATTTCATCCCAATGAAGGCAGTGCAGGCAAAATAAGCATTAGGAGAGCACGTGTGATGCATTCCACATATGTATAAATGTCTTCCTTCAAGGTTCCTCTCAGCTGACGATACACATTTCCCTAAAAGGGGAAGCCATGATCAGTAAAGGTTTCATGTATGTTATGAAATTAGGGTCTGTATTCTTGCATTTCTTAGCTCTGAGGCACTCACCAAGTAACTTGAGTCACAGCAGTGTGAGTTCTCAAAACTCAGTCCAGCAGTCACACATCAGCAGATGATGAATGAACCCTGTCTGGACGCCGGCTTTGTAAGGAAAGCAGGTGAGTCCTGTCTGGTCTCGAGTACAGTTAGAACACTTCAAACAGCACCAGCTAATACATCTTCTCATCTCCTGCTTTATTTGCCATTAGGCAATCCTTCCTCAGGCTTTCTTGTGTTCTGCATAGTCGTTCATTTGAACTGCCATTCTCTTTGGCAAGCTGCAGGATTTTCAAACGCAGGTTAAAGCAGGTATTTCCCCAAGCAGATAGTGCACATACTTCTGGGAGCCCTTTGTAGCATTTACTTTACTAAGGTCTAGCAGCTCCAGTTTGCCATTTGTCTCGTTTCAAGCTTATGATTAAACATTTTATCTTAAGCCATCAAAAAAGCCCTCCTTAAAAGACTAAATAGAACACTTCACATGAAATCTTTTCTATGAAAAGAAGGTTTCTGGATATGAGATATACAGTAATTAATGCTGCTTGATAGAATCTATAAATGTACACTGTAGCAATCCTATTTGCTTTAAGTACTACTTTAAGCAGAAAAAGGCAATGAATCCCCCTTCCAGTGCCTGATTTTATGTTTAAGAGCTAATGAACTGAATTCTTCGTAAACATTGGCAAAAGATGCAAATGAACAGACAGATTCTCCAAATGCAAAGGGACACATGAGAAAGAGCTAATTTTACACAATTGACACTCTAACCTTTTTGGATCAGTGGAATTAGAGGCTGATTAATCTGCCATGATTAGCATTTATTGAAGCTTTTGACACTGCTGCATTGTTTTTCTTTGCCTTTTCTTTTGTGTCTCTGAGAGTTAACAGTTTATAATACATTTAACTACCAGTCCATCACCCTGACAGGGTCATAGCTTTCCTTTATGGACTTTTAAAATTAATAACAGACAGTTCTATTTTGACATGCCCTTGCTTCTGCTGCAGAACTCGGCTGTTTAATTGTAGAGCTGGCCTCTTGTGGCCAAATGCTCCCAATGTTTAGCAAGGGTTGAAAATATGGATGTTAGGAGAAAAACTGGCAGATGGCTGACAAGGCATTTTTACTCATAACACACCAGTAAAACTTTAACTCAGAAGATTTAGTGCTAGAGCTTTGCAGTCAGCAAGCTGCAGCCATATGCAGATTTTTTTTTCAAACTTTCAAACTGATGGTTTTGCAAAGTGTGCATAAGCAGCCTTTATTGATTATGATGTTAAAAATTGAAAGCGTCAGTATCATTTAGCTTGAGACACTTTTAAAGAAAAAATGAACATTCATTTTCATTATGAATTCCTGATAGGCCAGACACTAGTAAGGTCTATGGTCTTTATTTTTTAAAACTAAAGCGAGGAACACTCTTACTATGTTTTTTCTTTTCCTAAAAGAAATGTTGTATATATGAATCAAACAGCACCTAACATATATACAGTAACTGTTGGATCTTACACATTCATAGACTCCAGATGATGTCCCGACCCATGAAAGTGACTTGTTAGCTGGATATAAAATCACAGACACCATAAGCCTGGGTGATAGCTTCACAGCCTAACTTTCAGACACAAGTTAGTATTTATAACACTCTCAGTACCTATCTATCACCGCAAAAAGCGTGTTAAATAACTTTAAAGGCCTGACAAACCCACAAAACTAGGAAATGAAGATTTATGGGTGCACAGTCCATGAATTCATTCTATTGTGCCCAGGTGTTATGGCACACGCTGCAATGACATACGTTTGCTTTAGTTTAACTGTGTAGTGATGCAAGTGCATTATCACAGGTATCCTGCAGTGGCCAGGGAGCACTCCCCACCACTTTCTCCATTAAATGCAGCCAAACTTTGTGCTTGGTCATGAAGCATGCTATAAAGGGGCTTGTTACTTACATCGTTTCTGTGCGTTTCTACACCACAAGACATTAATTCACATGTATCAGCTATTTATAAGTATATTTTGTACTAAAAAGCTAGAAAATATGTTTTCCTTAGAAGCTCAAGAAAAAAGTCATGTCCCTTAGTCTTAGTTCAGGAAGAAATAAATGAAATTTTTTCAGTGAGGCAAAAAAAAAAATGAATAGAAAAATACATGTTTTCCATAGTCTGGTGAGGCAGCTCTCTTTCCTAAACACAGCATTGGTACAAAAAAAACCCAAATCTGCATTTTCTAATGCAGCTGAGCCTCAAATTTATCTGTGTAAAACTGCATTTGTAGGTAGAAGAGGAAAAATTTTGCACCTAAATATCTTTGCTCAAACAGTGAATGAGTCTGCAGTTAGATGGGTGTTTTGCAGGATGGTATATCCTTTGCAGACACATCTCTTGCAGTGGCCAGGGCAGCACTCAATCCCTTGACAAAATTTTACCTGAAATCCCTTTTAGGAAGATACATTGGAAATGGAATTCCCTTAAACCTTCAAGCACAGAGGTGCAATTATACCATGAATCAAATTAATTAAACAGAGTTTACATCTATCAGGGCCTCCAAGAGCTCTGACAAATTCTGCCCCATCTGCAAGTCAAGAAGGAAGCTAAATGGTAGGGACAGAGGTCCCCTCACAGCCATTACTGGTCAGAGCAGTCCATCGTTTGGGATCTGCTTTTGAAATAACGAGGCTGGAGACCTCCTCTAACAATTCCCTCAGGGCAGGCCTTCCTTATTTTCTCATCTTTCCCACCTGGAGAAGGACTGCTTCTCCTCTCCCCCAGTGCCTCCACCCTCAGACAGCCAGAGAGGGCTGTGTCCTGTTCCCAGGCACTGAGCGCCCAAACCCACCCCTTGCTGTACTTGGTGCACTCATTTTCCTAATTGCACTCCCACTTTCAGTTCTACTGAGCCCACTTTGGGCATCTGGCACAGCCATCCCAAACATCTGCTCCACCTCTGAGTTGGAGAGCATCCTGCCAAAGAGAAGAGTGGGGCAAGGAACCTGCTGCAGATCCATCTCTGCTTCTAAAAGAGAGTAGGTGAGAACATGACCTTCTCCAATTCCCAAGGTCAGCCTTACAGGATATTTTTGAGAAAGGTATGCCATTCTCCTGTCAGATTCTGGGAGCCAGTGAGTCTATCTGGAGCATTCCTAATCTCCACATTCCTCCAATGCCCCAAGGAGGGGAAAAGAAGCCCCATGCACCAGGGAGGGCTGAGATCCAGCCTTTTAGTTGGAGGCTGTTGTGAGGACAAGGGTGGGAGAAAGTGAGGTTGTGTGGGAGGAAGAGATTTGTTGTGTAAAGCAATCAAGAAAACCAAAGGAAAGCCTCCTTTGTGAGATATTGAGACAAAATGGGGACAGTATTTTGAAAACACTTTTGGTTGCAGCAGCAGGCTGATAAGCAGCAGTGGGTCACCTGACTCTGTAATTTCATGTTACCAATTACTGCAATCGAATTGATTACGTGATCTAACTCTATGTGTATTACCTGAGCGTGTGGCCCCTGGTGTTTTGAACACTTATGCATAAAGATTGCTATAATTCTTGTTAATAGTCATTGCAGTTCATCTATCGCTCATCTATAATCTCTTGAAGATATAATAGGAATAATTACCATGAGGCACAATGGGGAAACGGAGTCTAACACCCTGGCTGGGGCTGAATCACACCAGAGCCTGCATTAGTCAAGCTTTGCCTGGGGAATGCCCAAAAAATTTCCAGTGAGTCAAACCTGCTGAAAACCTGGCTGAGTTCCCTCCTTTATGAAAACTTTCCAAAGATTAGCCCTGCTTTTTGCCACAGAGTTATTTCCTCTGAGGAAGATACCGCAAGGGCAGGAGTTCATTTGGCCAAATAAATATTATCCAATACTATGGAAGTATTGGCATTTCCGAAGCTAAAGCAGAAAAAAAAAAATCCATTTAATACTAGGAGTCAGGATTTCTTGCTCCCTTAGTACCTTGCCAGCTCCAGGCTGTGCCAAAGCCACTATTGCCAAGGGGATAATGAGGTAATGTGCCTGGGTGATAAAATTCTGGCTTTCTGGCTTGTTGCCTGAGATAGAAGATGGCACACACCTATGTTCATATGAAAAAGCAGTGTGGGATCTTTCAGGAGGCTTTCCAGATTAAAAATAATGTATCAGAGAGAAAAAAATAAAGATCCAGGAATTAGACAGATGAAAATATCCTTTAACTGCTTATAAACCGAAAGGAAACTCCAGTTGCAGAATACTGGCCCATGCCTAATCCAAAGTCTGCATTAACTAATGCTTGTTGGATGTTGAATTACAACAGAAAGCCTATGTTAATGCATGTGAGAGCCACATGAATATCAAACAAATTCATTACGATCAGTGCTATTACAGTGAATACCAAATGAGTTCGTAATGATGGAACAATGAAACTGTTACTGATAGATTTTATTTCTGCAACAAATCCTCTGTATAAGGGTCCACTCCTGTAGTATTAATTCTAATATAAGACTGCATCTGAATATTAGCATCATCAGATAAATTATACCTTTCAATATTCTGAACTATACAGTTCAACCTTTTTTTCCCCATCAGTACATAATTTTTTTTTTAATCTCAATTTGTCCTTAAAGTTTGATGACTATTGTAAAGGGGTAACACTTTATTTTAAGTATCCAATCATTAGGAATTCATTTAGTATTCATTGCAATAACACTAATACAATAGAATCGAATGAATAAGAAATTCATTTAGAGTTCATATAGATGTGATACGTACTTGTAGAAGAGTTCCACTCTAATTCAGCATTAGCTTAGCATTATTTAATGGACACTTTATTTTAAGTGTACTGGTAAAGATGACTTAATTGCTACACTAAGATATTTAGATTTTTTTTTTAATAGAAAGGCTTAAGATATATGGCACATTCATCAGAATACAATGCAAGCATTTCAAACCTGTGCAAGAGCATCAGTTTTCTGAAAATGGTTAAAAGAACGTCTGAACATCCTTTTTTTCCTGATTGGTATTGATGTATTTACAGAACACGGTATTACAGGGGTGGCAATAATTTTTTGATTGTACAATGCATACCTGCTGTTTGAAGAACTGATTTTTGTATTAGAACATAAAGCACAATTCTTTTTTTCATTAGCATGAAGGACTTCTAATGTATAAATTGCAACTGTAGGAACAAAGGCAAGTCAACCTTTCCTCCAGATTATGATCTTCAAAGTTAGAAAAGAGCTACATCAGTGTTCAACTTCCCCATACGGTGCAAGTAAATCGAAGAAATGCCCCTATTCAGCAAGGGCAAAGCCTTACAGATAACCTCGCCTTCCTCTTTAAGCTTACTGCCTTCCATCCATTAGTGATGGGTACTGCAAACTGCAGCCACATCACTGAATCTGACAAAGTTATGCTGAACCCAGAGGGATTATGATGATTTGCCTATAATTTCTGGACTTCAGCAAACACACAAATGCATTTATGAAGTACTGACTATCCTTTCAGCTAACTCTTCATTAAAATGTATTTAGATGTCCTTCAAAAGAAAAAAATCATCTTACAGTGAAACTCAAACTGGCTGATTCCCAGGCTTACAGTTACTTTCCTATCAAGAATTAATGCAATATCATGCACACACCATTACTGAAAAATTCTACGCTGTTTTTTGCCAAGTGTTCCTATATAACAGTTTTATCACAAGTCTGACAGCCGCCATAAAAATTCCAGGCATTCTATATCAACAGCCCTCTTTGTACTAAGTTATTAAACATTAAATTTTTATTCGTCATTTGTATTCTGTTATGCAAAATAAGCTCCTTGATAAGATGTGTCTTCTTAATTGGGCCCTTGATGCTTCTTGGATCGGAGTTGTCAGATTAGCTGGAAGAAGAGGCTCTGCATTGAGCCAGCTCGCTACCAGGAGACCAATAGCTTTGTAACAACGATATTAAGTTAGAGGGGCCAAATGGAGGGCAGCACTAGGCTCAGGTGAGACTCTACATCTGTGCATGTCTTATGCTCAGGCACTTTTCTCATAGCATCAGCAGGGCTGATGGAAATAGATTTGTTTGTTGTTTACAGCATGCAGCTGTGGATGCTGCTGCATGGGAGTTGTATAAGATTGAAGCAAATTTGTACTGAGACTAAAATATTGAGCTTTTCTCCAGTCAGCAGTCTCTGGAATCTTATTGTTGAAAACTTTATCTAGTTGTAACCCTCCCCAGGGTGATTTTCGTTTGCAGCTGCCCTGCTCTCTCTCACTGCCTGTCCCACACTGCCTTTGCATCCGCCAACGCAGGAGTGGGCTCCTGGTGCAGGAGGTACTGGCTGGGCCAGGCAGAAGTGATGACAACTGGGTCAAGCATTTTGTACACAGGGTTTTCCAGAAAGCTTTTTCATTCCCACAAGTCCCTTGGACAGCTGTCATTAGGAGACATCATTATTTTCTTCCCTTTTAGCTACAACCTGAAGAAAGGGCTCAACATTTAATGTGGCACTTGGCGGCAAAGTGTAAGAAATCTCTAATCACATGGAGAAAAAAAAGAAAGCCCTCATCAAAATGTAGCATTTATTATTTTCATAAGGTAGACCAGTTCTAAGAGAAGTATAATATGTTTCCAGGCTGATGCTAGAAATTTAATTGATTAGGGCTTCTGGTATTTTGGGGTTTTTTTTGACTGAATTATCCTGCAATTCTGAAAAAAAATTACTCCCTCATTTTATCAGTTATTGCCTGTCTTACAGCCAGACATGGAGACCTCACCAACATTCATGCTTTGAGCAGGAGCAGAGCTGCTGCCTCATTAGAGCAGCTGGACCAGGAGAGCATGAAGGGAGTCACCTTTCCAGTTTGCAGACGGGAATCAGACAGTCAATGGTATGACCAAAGTCACACTTGAAGGCTGCATTGGAGGGACACAGTGAACTGAAACTTCTCACATTTCAACCATCAGACCTTTCTCCTGTCATAATTAAAAAAGGTTGATTTGGTATTTAGCAAAATACTACACCTCAGGGTGTTGTGTGACCTGCCAGAGCACATTGCTTTGTTTTCCTAAACATTATAAATCCTTCTGTAGTTTTCATCTAAGACACTCTGTGATTTTTTTCCCCCAGACTTTTGGCACAAAATAACTTACTGGCATGCAATATTATGGGGATTTAATAACCTATTGCTGTGAGATTGTTTTGGATTGTTATCTAGGAAAGGTTTACAGTTTTTAATACGGACTTTTTAGAAAGAAGTCTTTTGAATGAGTACAAACCCTAATCCCATGAATGTACTGGTGTACATTTTCATTTCAGTACACCTGCTGCAGTTTAGCTTGTGGGCAACGCAGAGGAATAGAGAATAGTCTCATCTCTTTTACTAACTTCTCTTTAGCCACGGTGATTTTCTCTAAGCATTTCATCTCTACAGAGCATTTGACTGAAGTTTTGATATCCATCTGGAGAAACAATTTCTCTAGAAGAAAGGTGTAACACCAAGTGCTGTATATTGACCCTATGCAGAGCTGTCTAGTTTTGAATGAAGGCCTTCTGCAAATCCCCCTGTGTTTGCTCACACACATCCCCACACACGCTGCATGACTACAAGGCTGTTGTGGATCACTGGCTATCAGCAGCAGGACTGAGAATATTAGTTTGCACCTAACATGCTTTGTGCTTTTAACTGAGACAAGGGTCAAACAAGCAGAAGCACGGTAGGGGAAAAAGGCAGCTGTAACATCCAAAGACATTACAAAGATATGTCGAGACATCCTTTCTGTTACATGTGTGAAGACCTGCTTGCTTTTTTTTCAGGCTAAGGACAGCTGTTCTTCCTAAGGAAGCAGTGCTTGCTTCCCATCCTAAGACCACCTATGCCAGACCTGTGTTCAAAGGCAAGAAAAAGTCACGGGGATCCTGCCAAGACAATAAAAACACTCAGTGACAATGGGGAAGATGTAGTTGGTTGAGGCACATGTCCCAGCATCAGCATCTCACACAACTAAAGGCTGAGGGAGCAGTAGGTGTTGGCAGTTCCTTCTCCACCTCTACAGTCAGCTGCCAAAAGAGGGAGAACAGGACCAAAGAAGGTGTGTGTTTCTAGCATTGCTCTGTTATGCATTCAGAGCATTTTCCCTAAGGCAGGGTGGAGCTGCTTGCTCACTCAGTGCCCTGTGCTCTGCCCAGCACAGCTGCAGCAACCCTGTTGATGCAGACAGCACTGAATTTCCTAGATGTGACCTCCACACCTTCCAGGAGCAGAATTTTAAAGGAATTTCTGTGCCTAATTTCCAGATTTGAAGCATTGTTCTACACCTTACTGTGTTTAGAAGCTGAACCTGTGGACACGTCCTGCAGGTCAGTCGTGGGCATGTGCCCTTGTGTGTGGTTATTCTGTCTGCCTGTCCTTCCCTTCCATCTCCAACTCAGGGTGAAAGACACTTGGGTCAGAGCCTGGGAGCTGACCAGATGATTTACCAGTGCCAGGAGAGCGTTGCTGTGGCAAAGTAACATGCCAAAGGGCACACTCTATTAGGTTGGTGGCAGAGTTAGCCCTGAGCCATCAGCTGCAGGACCATCTCAGCTGAGACAGCACGTTATCTGCAGCCTTCCCTTGAATGAGTTGTTTTAGCTGCCATTTAGCTTAGAAATATCAGGCTCCTTCCTTGACTCAGAAAAGTCTCACAGCACTTGAAACAGTTTTTGAACATTGTTTATAGAAAATTACAAAGATTTCTAAAGGAAAAAAGGGAGAGAGTCTTTAAATTCTGGGGGAGCATACTGTTATCTGCAGAACTAAAACCCACAGTCCTGACTGACTAAATGGATATCTTACATCTATAATAATTCTTTCAAGATATACCAGCTAACCCATGTGATTTCAGCAGCCATGGCTCCAGCATCTGGCTGTGTTTTGACGTTTCGAAGATGTAGAGGTATTGTGTGGAATTGCAATGTTTTTGCTCAAACGTCAGTGATAATATTCCTGGCATGCTCAAGCAGTGGATATTCCTGTACCTCGGTACCTCATTATCTGCAGATGCCATAATGAGAACATGAACGCTGTCAATCACTTTGAGACACTTTGTAAAAGCAATAACAGGAAAGTTTTCCTTGATTTTCTCTTACTGCCCTGTGTTGGTTGACTGGGCAAATCACTGGGATGTAAGAAACTGGATGTTTGGCCTGTTCTTAACAAAGTTGGATCTGTCAGGTCTCAAGCCACTCTCCTTGAATATGTCCAATTCTTTTCTTCAGAAGGGTCTAATGGTACACAGGGAACTCTTCTGGAGTCTTTCAGACAGGTAAGACAGGTTGTGAGGGACTTTCAGTTGTTCATCCCAGATATGACCACTGATGCCAGATAATTCTTAATTATAGCATTAAGGTTTATGGACACTCCCTTCTGTTTACTTCAAGAGTGCATAGGCAGCTCAGGTTCAAAGCATTAAAATCACACTTTCTAACCTGAAAGTATTCAGAAAGCTTGAGGAGAACAGGCTATCCCTGGAAACCATCTTTTCATCCAGAAGGGCTTTCCCAAGCTGGATGTATGAAGGTTTTTAATAAGTGTTATGAAATCCCTACAGAGGTAGATACAAAACATCTGCAATAGTTGACAGCTTCACAGATTTATTGAAGTTATTTCTGAAAGGCATATTCAGTAAGTAAACATCTTGCAGTTCCTAATTATCAAAAGGGGAAATAGTTTGACTAGTCTCTCCTTATTTTTTGCTCATTTCAGTTTGACATCCATGGAATATTGGGTAGATAATATTAATCTTCCTTGACTTTGATGTCTAAAAGTTAGACAATTAAGTCTGAGCTAGTTACCCTTTAAAGTCAGTGGAGTGAAACAGGGCAGTTTGTGCTAAGACAGAGTCTTAGCATTGGTCAAATGAATTGGATTTATAGTCTCCACTGATTATAAAAAAGGATGTAGCTTAGCGACTAGTGCAGGCTCAATACCTGACTTTATATATTTAATACTGGCTGAGAGTGATTCCACCCATCACTGGCCAAAATATTGCACCATACACTCGTGTTTCCTACACATCTGGCAAAGAACCTCCGGAAGATGAGGTGGCTCTCTGGGGGTGCTGCCTGGGGGGGTCTCACCTCACCCAGCCATGGTGCAAACCAGCCCAGCAAAATCTCCTTTCACCTCAGCAGTGATGATATAGTGTGTGCTGGAGAGGCAGAGATAACTGTGTTAAGCTGGATGAAAATCCAAGCCAGGCATAGGGAAGCACCCCTGTTTCCCTGAGGAAAGATCTCTGCATCCTTGCTCAAAGTCACCAAATGGAAACCCAGATTTTGGGTCTGTTCTGCTCGTGCAGGATGAAGTGAGAGCCAAAGAGTGCACAGCCATTTCTGGAAGTTGCTCATGTGTTCCTCTCCTCTCTTTTAAGTAATAAATCAATTAATTCAGTGCTGATTTTGCATTGCCCTTTCGAGTGTTAGAAGGCATGATAAAGAGTAATCATGAGTGTGTTGGTGGAAGGTTTAAAGTGGCTTCGGATTCACAGATGATGAGGAAGGTGCTCCCGGGTGGGAGGTGACACAACTGGGTAGCAGAGCAGCAGTGTTGGGCTCCATTGCTGGGTTGGTCCCTGGCATTCTGTGCAGCTTCTGGTCTTACCACTGCACCCTCCTAGACTGATCACATTTGAACAATTCTGTTAAGCTTTTTTCCTGCAAACTGTTTGGACTTTCATTCTGGACATACTTGAACCCCTTTGTATTTTACATCTCTCTTGCTACAAGTCTTCTGAGCATGGCTTCTCACATCCTACCCTTGCATTTCACATAAACATAATTTAGCATAAAGGTGAACTTGATTTTATCATTTCATCAGGGCTCTGCACTGAAATTCAAACACGGTGTGTGTTTTTGCTGAATTCATTTTACTCGTATAAACTCACATTAGAAAGGTATTGCCTTCCAGAGGGTCACTGCAGACTTGCACTGAGATCATTTTGTCATTGCAAGCTTGTGTGATAATAGGATTACCATAGGCATGTTTTGAAATCATTCTGAGATTGCTGTGAGGTTGTTAAGTCTCTATGCAAGAGTTTGCCTCACTAAAAGCAGCTAGAAAACCTGAGAAATGTAAATGTGTGACAAAAGGGGATACACTTGACATATCTTGCTCACAAAAAGAAGCCATTTGTGTTTCTGGAAGTTTGGCAACAGGCATAAAAGTAAATTAAGAATGCGTGAAAGAAATTAAATATTTATTGCAGGTCAGATTTACATATATACATGAAAGTACATACACAAAAATGCAAATGGAGTTATTATCAGTGTCTATAGAAGCAAATGCTGATATCAATACCCAGTTAAACAGCTGCATGTGGCACTGTGTTTTATCAGAGCGATAATGGTGTCTGTCTGCTGGGGCTGGCCAGTTTAGAATCACAGAATAATTTAGGTTGGAAAAAGCCTCCAAGATCATTTAGCCCAATCTTTAACCAATCCCACCTTGTCAACTAGACCAGAGAACTGAGTGCCATTGTCCAGTTGTTTATTGAATTCCTCCAGGGATGCTGACTCCACCACTTCCCTGGGCAGCCTGTTCCAATGCTTGAACACCTTTTCCATGAAGATATTCTTCCTGATGTCCACCCTGAACCTCCCCTTGTGCAACATGTTCTTTAGTCCTGTCGCTATTGCAAAAATCTTGTCATTATTTTTTATCATTAAGTAAAAATGTCCCATTACCATCGTTCCCACTACAACAGTGAGTATGCTGTTGTGTATATATTCATGTGTGATTTCTTGTTTGAAATGTTGGTAACTATTATATGCAGAAGTTCTGATCAGATAGAAAGTGAATGAGCCCATAAAATTAATGTCATGGAAATAAAGAATTATTACAGCCTACTCAACTTTTAAACAAGTAATGGGAAGTATTTAATTTCTGATTATCACTTTTGATGCTGTTTGTGTTCTTAAGGCTTATTTAATGAAAGAAGAGCTTGCATCTCCTTTTGGGAAAATAAAATACCTCTACCCAGAGAGGTGTATGATATTCTGTCACCTCCTTGGGTTTTTTTTCCCTTTTGATTACAGGGCATTATTTGTAATGTGATGTAGTGTAGCAGTATTATTTAAAATATGGCTATTAAGCTTACCTACCATTCTGAAAGCTAGGCAAACCTCGTGGCATGAGGTACCTCTGGGCTGCCCATGCACAGGGATGGCTGGAGTTGTGGGACAAGGGTTCAGAGCTGCAGGTACTTTAAAGGCAACGCTGCCAAGGGCTGCAGTCATTGAATCATGGAATAATTTAGGTTGCCTGGAACCTCTGGATACCACCTACTCCAGCCCCTTGCACAAAGCTGTGTTAAACTTGTAAAACACCTTCATCTCTTTACTTAGTGTCTGATCTAATTTCAAAATTATCTCACCTTCATTCAAGGGTATAAATGCACCTTTGAAAATGAAGTTTTATTCTCAGTTTGCAGAAGGGCAGGCTGAGGTAACCCGCTTCAATGCTGCTGGCCAAGACAGATGCACAGATTTCCCACCCTGTGTCACAGCTTTGTGCTTTCCTGCCAGGAATGCTGCCTGTCTGCAGGACAATTGGTTATTATTTACATGGAGCACAAGATCCTTGTAATAAAATGCCCTTCAAAGCAGCAAAACAGTCATCAGTGTGGGCTCATTTTTTCTCTTGGTATCATTCAGTGTTGCGTATGTGTGTCTCCCATGTTGACCCTTGCTGCAGAAATTAGAAGAGGTTAGTTATTAAAGCACCGTGGTTTGAAATTGCCTTGGTAGTTGCTAAGCACATCTGTGATTACATCAACTTAGGTTTACCTAAAATTATAATGCTTTGAGTGAAATATTAGAGAAGAAAGGAAAAATAAGGCTTTCATGTGTAAATGACATATTCTGGAAAACCAAAATAAAAAAGCTGCATGTGGTTATGTTCTGGGCTCCCTTTTATTTTGCAGCTCTGTGTGTACTGGATCGAGGTCTACAGTTGCTGACCACTGCTTTGATTATCTCACTGTAGCACATAATGCTTTGTACCCGGAGAATGTATTCCAGCAAGCTCCTAAATTGTATTTGGACAAAGAATAATTGAACACTGGACAGAATAACAAATGCTATGGTCAAGTTTGCTTCATGGGTTTATCGTGTTGTATTAACATGATAGAAATATGAATACTTAAATCTTATCTCAGGTATAGTTTATAACTGCATTAATCATTTACCGTATTATATATTTTTCATGTCACTAAGATTGTGAGGAAAAGATTCAATTTTCCCAGTGCAGTCAGTTGAATGTGGTTTAGATAAGTTAAAGGCATTGCATTAAACTGTTTCAACATGGTTTTCTCTTATAGATCCTATAAAAGGATGGGGAACATATATCAAACAGTAATAACTTATATTTTACCT
Source organism: Sclerurus mexicanus (assembly GCA_013396755.1). NCBI lineage: Eukaryota > Metazoa > Chordata > Aves > Passeriformes > Furnariidae > Sclerurus > Sclerurus mexicanus. Next base: position 495,022 of record VWZF01004469.1, on the reverse strand, counting down.
TTTTTAAAGTCATATAGCAGCATATTTTCCATTTTCATTAAAATCAGATAAATGAAGTTACTAAGTTTGCCACTTACAGGTAAATGTATTCAAATTGATACAGGAATTTTTACCTGCTATATTTACTTCAAATTGTTAAGGGGAAATACTCTCCTATCAATTAAAGTAGCAGTTTGATAGACACTGAAATTATCCCAAGATATCATAAAGAGCAACAACAAATACCTCCAGTACACCCAACAGTGTTTCACTTTCCTTGAATTTACTGGTGATGTGAAACACGAACGTTCCGAATAAGAGTGCAACTCACCAGCACACCACAAAGCATTCCCATTTTATTCCACATAAAAAAGGAATATGTACCAGCATATGCATTATGCACTGCTAACTGCCTTTTTAGATCATTATATGAACGTTGCACATTCATTGCCCATGAATTATACGCAGATTCTAATTTGCAAGAGAGATACTGATTCATTTCCTCGAAATCAAAAGGTGGCCAAAGGAGAAAAAAAAGTGGATGAAGAGATGAGGGACACCAAGGAGGCTCCCCCTCTGCTGCAGATGTGCTGACCTCTGCATGGAAAGTCAGTGTTTGTAAGAGCCCTTCAGCAGCCAGTTTGGGACAGAAGGGTGAATATCGAGCATTTAAGTCCTTTTGTGGTGCCTCTTATTCCCACTCTGATACAAGGCCATGGGGCTCCCACCCTGAGCAGCTCCAGCTCCGTGGGGAAAGGGGCAGGGTGTCGTGTCTGCTGGGCTTGGGGCTGGTTGGGATCAGGTTCTGCACCATGGTGGGACCCCCGAGGGCAACAGGCACACTGAGCTGGGCAGGGCTTTGGGCAGGGCTTTGGTGGTGGCTGCAGAATGCAGGTGTGGGGCTCCCTGCACAGGCTGCAGGGTTTGTAGCCACGGCACAGGGTTAGTGTGACCGCAGATGAATTCATTGCTTTTCAGCAAACTTTCACAACTGCTCAGAGCCTTGTTTCGGAAAGTCGCGTTTAATAATAAAAAAAAAAAAAAAAAAAAAGGAAAAAATTAGAAGACAATTACACTCCTCTAGCTGTCATGTTTTACCATCATTCATTATTATTGCTTTTCAAAAGTTTTGTGCCTGGGAAACCAATTGAAATACCAGGTTCCTTATGCTGTGACAGTTCTTTTGGTGCAAAATTCCCTGCAATCGTTTGTATCTATCTGATGCACTTCAACATCGTGCTCTGTTTGCTTTATGACTGTAAAAATAAGTAGGATATTTTAAATATATTGTACAAGAATAACAACTTATTTTCTGGTCAGATTTTCTCTAATTGAGAACAGTTGAAAAAATCTTAAAGAAGTTGTACAATATGGAAGATTCGCTGCTATGGAGGATTTATATGCCTAGACTATTAAGTGGTGAGTGAAGTGTTTGCCAGCACTCAATTAGTAGTTTCTATGTCATTAGTGGATTTTTAGAGGGTTTTTCTTAAACTGCTTTGAATTACAGTGTCACAAAATGCTAAATCAATTACATATGTGTCCTTGTAGCTACCCCATAAGGATACCTGCCATGATTTTTTTAATGGCACTTTTAGACTTTTTGTTTACTTCCATGAAGTGAAGTAAAGGTCATAACACAGTGTAACTTATTTCTTAAAGTTTAGAAAAAAATCAAAACAGCAGGCCATAGAATAGAAAGGTGAGATTCAAAGACACAAATCACTTCACAGTCACAAAAATTGCCAAAAAATAGCAGCTTGCAGCTGTGCACAGCAGGGACAGAAAACATTAAACACATGTTAAATAACAAATAGGAGACTTAAATATAGCTAAAAGTGGACCTTATTCTGAATAAATCATGTAAACTGCATCTTAATGGTTCTAAGGAATGTAATGGATCATGTGAAATATGCTAAATTTATATTGTTAAAAAATCAATAGTTAACCCACTCCCTTTTAAAAAGGAGACTATTGAGTCCATGAGTAAATATTTTGTCTTTCATTTTCTTTCTCTATGTACAGCTGGATTTGTGAAAATTCATTTCAGTTAAGGGCAAAGCAGGACTTGCATTCAAAGCAGTTTGGGTTTGGGATATGAAACTATTTAACATTCTCTTTACAGAGGCTGGACTTTTAATGAAATTGTCCTTTTTCCCTTTCTCCTGTTACAAATGCAAAGAATGTGGATTATCCCATTTTTTTATATACTCCTGGTAAAGTGTTTGAATTGGCCTATCCACCATTCTGCATTCATTTGTGGTGTCTGTGAAAGGGCAGCCATTGCTCAATGGGCACGGAGAGCCTCATCCCATCCTTCCTCCCGCCTGGGAATGAGCGAGAGAGCGAGGGGGAGAGGAGGGGACAGAAAGGAGCTCTTCTTTTTATGAGAAGCATGAAAAATAAATCACCAGTTTGAGTATTCAAATCAATCCTGCTGGCCACTACCCTTCCCTTGAAACGTTTGTTGCCTTCTATTTCTGCCTTCTGAATATTTGCAAGCCTTTCTGCTTGCCTTCCCCACCGAGGGTCACGTTTTAGTTTCCCTGTATATATCTTCCTTGAGATTAATGTACCTTAATGACATCATTGTGCGCGATGATGGGAAGGTCCCCAAGTTTGCTTTTCTTCCCATCTCAGTTGCACTTCCGAACAAATCAGCTCTCGGGCTTTGATGTTTTTTCCTTTAGGGCTTTCTTATAGGCAATACAGCTTACCTATACATTTAGCAACTCTGCAGCCTCTCATTAGATGCATTTTTGTCATCAATAATAAGTTCCCAAGGAGCCTAATGCAAGGGGTAACGGATACAGTGTGGAACGGAGCCATTGTTTGATAATGCAATATCTCTCATAACAATGTAAAAAAGAGGCTGAATACATTTCAGGGTTCCTTTGTGTTCCACGTTATTAGATGGTGCTCTATTTCCAATCTGAATATTCATAATATGCTCCTAGAGTGCGGCATCGAAGTAAGTGGCTTTGAGGAAAAATTATTTTTTATTTAAGTGGAGGGGAAAAAAAAAAAAGAAATGAGGAGTGTTCTAATGAGGAACAGTTGAGTACTATGATTTAACATACTTCTGAGGTTTCTATCAGCCTGGAGCCGTTCTTTCTTGGCTTGTACACTGTGCATTTACATGGAGCTCTGTTTGGATGAGTGCCTTCCAAAGTACTAAATGCTCTAATGTACTGAAAAGCAATAAATATGGAAAATGCACACATGCATACTCACACACAAAGTGCAGACACATATACGAACACATATACGCACACCTCCTTCCAGGCACACTCACCTGCCCCCATACAGATACTGACAACACCTCTATGGGTAGATGGGTGACATTTCAAAGGCAAAAATAATAAAATTGTATATAGTTTATTTATTTATTACCTGGCGTTGCATAATGCTGAGGTTCTGCTTAATGGGATGTGCTCCCACCCCTTCAGCATGGGACCAAAGAATAAGAATGGAGAAAGGAGAAGGAAGGCTAAGGGAAAAAAAAACCCTATGGAATAAGACCCATGTGAGTGTTGTCACTTCCTCCCTGACCTGCCTGACCCCACTATCCTGAAAGTGAGCGAGGAAGGGTTTAGGTGCAACCAGCACAGGCTGCGTTGCTGGGTGTGGGGTACTGTCAGTGCAGACAATAAGCTCTGGAAGCGTGTCACTGTTTACCAAAGGGCTCTCTGCAGTGACCTCATGAGCTAATGACAGTGTTGGGAGCAGAGATGGTAATTGTGATTTTTATAGCGCAGTCTTTGCTAATTACTTTCGGTTCATTCCTAAAAAAACTTAGACCACAAAAGAGGAGAAATAAAATCCTGAAAACAAAGCTGAATAGGTTAATGAAATGACAATAGAAAAGTGTCCTTAATGGGGATACAATTGCTGCCTGAAATATTTATTACTTACATTTATTTAGATCCTTCACGAAAAAATGTGTCTGTTTTCCTATACTTTGATTTTTGCCCTGAAGTTTCGAGGAGTTTTTGTGCTTTTTCATCTAATATTCCTCCTCTAACTCTCCCAACGTGATTCATTTCTTTAAGATCTTGTTTTATTTTTAAGTCATCAATTACTCAAACTTTGTTGGCCTATCTATTCTCTGCCATCTGGACCCCATACCTTATTTTAAAGCATGTTCAAATAATGACAACCTTCTTTTCTCAATTAATTTATGGGCTGTGGGGACCATTTTTCATTTGTTATCATGCACTTCCATTTGATCTCTCATATCTTTCTTCTGCATCTGCAACCATAGTGTATAAATCTTCCTCTCAAGCATTGTCATGGTGCCCAAGATATATAGGTGTAACTCCCTATTAGTTCCACAAAACTGACCTTAATTTCTAAAAATGGTATCAGATGCGAATAAAGTTTGGTAAGATGATTTGTTTTGATTTACTTTGTACCACTTATCTTGGAGTTTTCTTCCTACTTTTCTTTTATCTAATTTAGACAGTATAGTCTTGCAAGCACAGTTGCATGTTTATCCATTACCTCCCTGCCAATGCTGCTCCTTAGAGAGATGGTGCTGTAAGATTTTGGATGCTAAGAATAATAAAATGGCATTTTTCAGTAACCTGTAGTAAGTATGCAATTTCTTTCTGCATTTAAAAATGGTAATTTAGTTTCCAATAAAATACCAGGATTTTGTAGGGCTGATTGAGGTGACATTAGTCGGGTAAAATGAACAGAAACAGACAAATCCAAATAGCTTTCATTTTATTCTGCTGTGTTGACAAATGATAAGACTTAAAAATCCAATTCTCCCACCGAGCACTTACAAGAAGCTGGTTTGGACCGCTGAAGGGCTGTGGCTCACAAAACAAAAACCTCTTTTTTTGTTATTGTTATGAGGGGGGAGCAAGAGAGAGTGTGTGTGTGTGTGTGCCTGTGTGTACGTGTGTTTTGTTTTACATAAACAGACTTCAGTCCAAACTAAGGATTGCTAATTAAGCAAAAACCATGACCAGATGTTTATTAACACCTCTCAGGTTCATGGGATTTGGATAGTGTGCAGTTTTCATGGACTAATTTGAGAAGGGAAACACCTTTATTGGAATAATGGCCAATTATAATTGCCTACTTTGCCTATTTTTCTTTTATCTGGTGTACAGGGGAAAAAAAATAAGCCTAACCTATCATCCTCGTGCAGTTGATATTAATTCTGCACATTATTTGGTACATATTATTAATAATAAATACATAATAATGTACAGATGAAAAATTCCTCAGCCATTTACTTTACAGCAACTTTTTTTTTTGTGTGCTGTTATTAGTTTATCACACGCCAACATTGTTAACCTATTTATATGTAGCCTGCCATGAGGTTTGCCTCTGCCAAGGCAACGATGCGTCACTTTGATGCCAAAAAGCACTGAAACAGGAAGAGTTGCTGTTGGGTCCCAGCATGGTGACTTCATCACAGGCCTCAGCTTCAAACTGTGGAGTAATAAAACTGAATAGCACAATATAAAACTCCATGTTTCATAAGACAAATATTGCTTTACGCATTCATGTCCCTTGTACTATGTTAACTGTAGGAAGAAATGGAATACAGTTTTAGTGACCCCCTGGGACCTATAAAGGCTATTTCTGAGTCTGAATCTTGCTGTTTAATTTAATCATTTATTATATTAATATTCAAATGGGCTGCATCTTATTAGCTACTGCAAAGATGTTAGTATGTCTGAAATAAATACCTAATTATGCTTTTGAAGAGAGAGGTTCTAAAGACTTTTGTACATTTGTGCTAATAGAACAGTTCATTTGCAGATTTTTTTCTGCAGAAATCAGCAGTCTGAGCGTTTGTTTTTTTCTCTCCTTACTTTGAATAAAATAAGAACACAGATCAAATATACCATTGTGATGCCTAAATAGCACATATGAGTTTTCCCCTTTGTACTGCAAGACTTCATTCTCCAAGCGAGTGAGTTATACAGTAGCAAACTGACCAGTGCCCTCAGCCTCTAGCTCAATAACACATTAATAAAAATAACTGCTTTAACCAAATGACCATGAAATTAAGTATGTTCTTATTCAAATTAAACAAATGGATATGCTTTTGAAAAACATTTTTGAGCCTGACATGGTCGTGTTTAAAATACATTGATATTTTATTGTTTTAAAAGCCCATTATTATTTTTTTCCCTTGAGTGCAAACCGGAAAAGACGAGCACTTTGAATTTCACGTCTTCAAACAATGAACAGCAGCCTCTTGCAGGAACACATACTGTGATTCTGCATCAGATGGGTGGCAGGATACAGGGACATGGAGAAAAAACCATCAGTGGATTTCCAGCGCCAGCTCTGAATCTGCAGGATCTCCAGAAGAAACCTTTTACTAAATCTGCACAAGGATGACTTGAACTGCAAATACTATGTATGTAAATGGTGCTAACATATTTTAAAGTAAATGTACACGGTGCACTTAGACCAGTGCAGAAAATTAGTAATAAATGCAAAAGTTACCATGTACAAAACTCAGAATGACAAGTTACCATCTTTCAAAGGATCACCACAACCACACTTTGAATAATTTTGTTTTCAAGTCTCTAAATCTAAGTTTCTTACTAATACAAAATTATTTCTTTCATAACTGCTTTCTGAATAAATGATGATGTTAATAAAAGGTTAAAGGACAGAGACTGCTGGAAGTTGAAGTCCTTATTTTATCCACCAGCAGCCAAGTTAGCGAGCTGCAGGACGAGATCTTATGGGCTGACCTGCAAATGGGCCTTCCCTTCCTCAGCTGCTGTGAGAGCCTTGGCCAGAGCATCTCCTGGAAGAGGGGACAACCATTGTCGCAACTGCTGCTACTGGGGACATGATCAGCCTTCTTGAACCCAAGGGGGAGAGGTGAGTCAGCTCCCATATTTACTCAGGGAAGTTTTGTCTGATGCTTTTAAGTCCTGCTACTGATCATGGAAGTATTGCCTGGGAAGGCTGAGACTAGACCCCACTCTGCAGTTCATTCTTTAATTTTCCCAGAGCTGTTGGGGCTGCACCTCATCCCATTCACCTCGACGAACTCTTCACTCCATCCAAGCCATCCTTAAAAACCCGTGTGTTTTGCTGTGGAGAACCTGAGCCAGTGAGACCCCCCTATTTGGTTACCTGAAACCACTGGCAGGAGCATGAGGATTGATGTACATTAGGGCATGGAATGCATTTTATAACATTTTATAACCACTATTACCTTAGCGGCCAACTGAAATTATTAACAATGGTCACCTGAACTGTCCTGCATATGAAACAATAGCCTTGGTGGTGGTGTAGTTAATCGCTGGAATGTTTCTCTCAATGAGTAGCTGATGCATTTCTCTATTGAAAAATATTTAAAAAATATACATTTTTATCCACTTTTGCCTTCTTTTTTCCTGCAGAGTATGTAAAGATTAGATTTTCCCTGTTGATTTAACGAGAAGAAGCAAAGCTAGGGCATCAATAGTTAACCTTATATTACCCTCTGCTGAACAGACACAGTATCAATGTAGGGGTTTAACTACCACACCACTAAAAACACATATTCCTGCAGTTTTAGACTAGCTGTAAGAATGCTGTGTATATGTTTTCCTCATTATTTGGATGTGCTGTTTGAATGTTGTGATCAGTGATTCAGAGCACATGATTCATCAGGAAGACATTTGCTAGGCAGACATGTGAGGAGCTGTCTGCCTCTTCAATCTCACTGACAGGGCAAAAATGCTGATTTATAGTAAATCATTAAAATCTGCTTATTATTGCACTGCTTGTTCCTCTTCTCCACTTCAAGCCAGCATCTTGATCTGCATCATGTCTCTTACAATTTTATACTACAGCAAGCAGTTATTTAAACAAGAGAGAAATGATCCTTAGTCTTTATTAGTGCATATGAAAGGATATTTTGTTTAAAGAAGACTAATTAAGAAAGCAGACTCTATTTTCTTGCTCAGTTTAGGGAAAAATAAAGATTTAAAACACGTAAATGCAAAGAATTATTGCAATAAAACATTATTTTAAAAGGATTATTGAATAGCTTGTTTTTAAAAAAAAAATCGTGAAGCAGCAGCTCAAACACCACCAAAAATATTTGAAAGGAAAGAGACATTAGATGACTATTCAGTTTGTGATAGATCTCAGGGAAGACACAGCTAAATTTTATGTGATTATTGATGGAAAGAGGGGAAAAAACCCAAACCTTGAAACTGGAACCAGGTTCCTGTTGAGTACAATGACAATGGGAACATTAAAATAATTTTCAAGAAGGGAGGAAGTTTTGTTTACTTTGAAAGAGGTGGTTTTGTGAAATAATACAATATGTAAATACGTTGTCTGATAGAAAAACAAAGAAACAATACAAAAAGGTCTATATTGTGTATGTGTTACTTACAGTAAAAATTTTAATTTGATGCCTGGGGACAGAAATTCTTGCCACTGAATTACAAAGAAGTGAATAAACTGACTCAAAATTAATCCATACAGATCTGTCCCCTTAATAATACTAATTCCAGAGAACAAAGCAGTGCATAATGCATTTTAAATTAACTTGGAAAATGCATAATTTATATTTGTTTTATTTCTTAATATTTGAACACAGGTACATTTTAAAATGCTAAGGACAAGAAAGGAGAGGGCAGATTTTGTCCCTATATGCTCAATTTAAAAAAAAATATAACCAGATAATATTTTTCAAGCTCTCTTAGAAAAGGACTTCAGCTGTGAAATATTACGGAGAAAGGATAAACACAGTTAGGAGAGAGAAAATGATTTTTAACATGCTGTGAAATGAATATGTTTGGTTAAAATATAAAAAGGGTCCTAATTCCTAATAAAACATTCTGAAATAGATAATTACATATTAGTTTGGATCAAAAATAATGTCCTTACTCGTGAGAAGCAATTGAGAGATACGCGGCGGGGTGCCCTGTTGGGCATGGCAGGCAGCTGGAATAGGGGATGTGAGAGGGCAGGGGTAAGGCACTGCAGGGAGATGCTCCATGGAAAATGCACAGCCTGCGTGGGAAATGGCAGGACTTGAGTCTGGGCCTTTATTAATGCTCCTTGCCTCCACATGTAACGTCGTCACCTGCCTTTTACAGACATCATGTTATTTACCATCTGGGTGTGCAAGTAGAAAAGCAGACACCCTGTGTCTAACCTAGGAAAGCCATGCCCGTAAGTCAGGCACGCACTGATCCTTCATCTGCTGGAGTGGCTCAAGGTTTGCCTCACCCCCTCCAGCCCAAAAGGGGAACCTTCACTTACCTGGGCACCGCAATAACCTGGGGAAGAGGAAGCAATTTCATATACTGGTATATCAGTGTCCTTGCAGGCTACGCCTTTTGGACAAACTCATCAGGGCTTCAGTGCCCCACCGTGCTATGGCTGAGCTGCTTGGTTTGGAAGTTTGTTGTTCAGTTTGAATTAAAGAGAAAGGAAGGAAAGCAAAGGGTTTTCTGCTACAGTACAAACATAGGTGCAGATGGTAATGTAATACAAGGAGAGAGCATCTGGATTTAAAGATTCTTAGTCTGGAAAATTAGTCTTCACTGGTTTCCTCTCTCCTCTTCCAGGGTAACTTTGGGTCTAATAAATTGGAAGGGTGCTTGGAGAGGGCCGAAAGGCAATCTGTGTGCCCTTTGACTATGCATGGGCAGAGATGGGCCATGCCTACCTGGCAGGCAGGGGCACCTGCACCTCTCCTCTGGCTTACCAGTCTGGGTTGCTCCTGAAAAGAAAGACCAGCTTCAACAGAGACAAAAAATTTTGCAAGCACTTTCTTTCCTATATCAAAGCTATGACATTCGGTGAGGATGGAAACTGAAGTGAAAATTGAAAAAACTGGTCCTGCCTGACTATTTTTACTCGGGGAATGTTGACTGACCCACATTTAAAACAGTGGTGGCACATGTGCAGCTGATAATCAGAAAGTATTTTCAATAATTTTGTTGGTTTGAATGTCAGTAATTAATACTGCTGATTGTTAACTCACTCTGAGTGGTTATTGTAGGAGCACACAAAGGGTAAAGAGAACCTTCTATGGAGATTTTTGTAAATAAACTTTATGATGTTCAAAAGAGGTGAAATTTGCCTGAGACCAGACTTGCTTACAACACAGAAATTTAGCCCCCAGTTGCTAAGTTATAAATCTTTCTGCCAGATTGGGTAGAACATCACATTACCTTGAACTAAATTTGTAAAGAATGACCATTGTCCTCACAGCTGTAAGAGAAAAATGTAGAGCTTGTCCCAAACCATGGGTTTTAATAGGCTGTTCACATGAAACTAAAAAGTGAGGCGATAAAACCCAGCCAACACAAATTTATCCAAACTGATTACTTCCATGGTGACAATTTGTTAAAGAATGACTTTACTAGGAAACTAAATTGATTACATTTTGCACACTTTTAGTATTTTAACTACCTGGGAAAAAAAAAAAATCAGCTTGTATTTACAGAACAACATTCCTAGTTAATTCCTTCCTTGGTGCTATGGTTGCGAGTTATTTTCAATAACTCAATTTACAGGCTAGCCTTATCGTGGGCTAATGCAAATTAATGCTTTGAGTCATAAGTGTTTCCCTTGGAAACAGTAATTTCAAGTTAATGTCTCTTGATGTGAAATGGAGTGCAGTGTCACAAGCTCTCTCTCACCAACCTACAAATTAACTTCTGTTTCCTATGTACGAGAAATATGGGTGGCATCCTGCATTGCTTCCTGTAAAAAGTTACACCCATGCACATGTGTGTGCATGTGTCTGTGTGTGTGTGTGTCAGGTCACTCTCCAACGCACTGGTTATTCTGGCTTTTCACTGGTGCAACCAAAACTGCGTGAAAAAACCATACACAGCCATTGGAAATGAAACAAAATGCAAAACCCAAGTTACTATCCCTTCACTCTGCATAAGTTAAGTTAAACAAAACAAGCTTTGTAAGCGGAGAAATTACAAAAATCCAATCTTAAATACAGAGCATTTTCTATCTTTACATGGTCCTGAACTTCTGTTGGAGACAACCAGCTCCCTGTCCCACCACTCTCTGACCCCCACGAAATCCCACAGCCTTCAGCAAACTCAGTAATGCTATTTGCTTTCTCCCAGCAAAAGGAACCAGTCTCCAGACTTCTAAGGAAAAAAACCCCAAACAAACAAGGTAAAATGAAGGAGGTAAATAGCAGATCATTTAGGGTGCCCACTGAGCATCAGCTGAGACAGTCCCAACAGTCCTCGAGCTTCAGAGAGCACATGAATTGGCAAACACTGGGACAAGGATGGGCAAATAGGCGGTGCTGCCTCAAACCCTGCCCAGGCTTTGGGTCTCTAATGCCCAGAGGAAGGAACTTGGTCACTTCTGAAATTCAGGGATAGGATGAGTTCAATGAGAAGGGGAATAATCTAAATTGCATGCAGCTCTTGCTCCTGAGAGAAGTAGCTCTGCATCCTTGGGAAACACTGCCCTCATCTTGAGTACCAGCAGGAGAATGAAAGCAGAAGTGCCCATCAGCAGCCGCAGGCAGATGTGGCATTTCAGAGGAGAGGGAATCCAGGGCAATAGTAAGATCTGAGATAGAGAACAAGGTAGGATCCTAGCAAATTAAAGGGAAGGAAGAAGATGCAAGACTGAAATAAAAGGAATGAAAAATGGACAGCAGAGCATTGATAAACCAAGATGAACAAATGAGAGGGTAAAAACCAGGGAGGAAAAGAAGCAGTTTGCCTGATTTTCAGAAGCTAAGGTCCTGATGTCTATAGAAGGAGGAAAGAAATCAAGACAGAGGGGAGGAGAAAAAGGAAATAAAGACAACCTGGGCTGATAGAAGTAGCAGAGACAAAGAAAATGAAATAAACAAAGTGTGTCTGAAGAAACAGCAGCAGGAATGGAGAGCACAAATTCCTTCAGGAGGAGGTAAAAGTGGGAATAGCTGTGTGCTTTGAACAGAAGAGGATTGCTTTAGAAACCAATGGCAAAAGACAACAAAGTTCTTATTTATTAATGCAGACTGTTTAATGATTGTTTTTCTTAAGGTTTGAAGCAAACTATGGTACTCAGAACACTAAACAAAGAAGCAGAAAAGAGAAAAGGTTTAGTTTAGGTTGTGCAGGTGAGCTTTCGTTTTTGGAGTGTCTTGAAATAGCACATACTGAATAAAAGAGCAGAAAGTATAATAGCCTGTTTACAAGATCAAGGCCCAGAAGCAAATTGAATGAAAGGTTAATAAGATCAGAGTTCATAAATTAAGTTTTAAATTCTCTTTTTCTTAAAGAGAAAGATTTAGATGAAAGATCATGCAATCTATTTTAATTGTAGAAATAATTAGATGTATGGAACAGGAGAAGGGATAATATGTAATCAGTGAAAGGGCCTGGTCCTCCCAACCAAGGAAACGCCCTTCCAGACAAAGTCAAAGGCATTGCATATTCAGGTATCAATACATTTTTCTTTAGTTAAAGAAGTCTCCTATTGTCCATGTTCATTCAATTCATTCAATTTTAAATGGGTATACTTCTTCAAAAGAAGAAATTTTTTTTTAATGTTGTCACAGCTATTTCATTCTGACCGAAATGCAAAGATTCAAATATGTGTAAAAAGACCAGAAAGGCTACTGGGCAAAATTGTGTTTAGTATTTTGATTTAGAGACTTGAAAACAACTGAAAATATTTATTTTTCTATTTCCAACATAAATAGTGTCAGAATTATATTTGCAATCAAATTTATGAAGTGCACAGATATCACTTTAACGCAGGAGCATCACTTCTATTTTTTTGGAGGGTCTTTTTTTTCCCTTACACTCATAAGAGTGTGCAGAAAAAGATTCTGTAAATTCAGCACGTAAGAAAAATGATAATCAGACACTATCACATTTAAATCATAATGTTGCATTACATTGCAACACCTTGCTTTTCTTACAATTCATGGCAATTCCCTAAGGACCATCACTCTTTAGAGAAAGCAAAAGATTTCATCAGCAAAAATCCCAAAAGATTCTTGCACTTTGGAGAGCTTTGGGGTTTTTTTAAAAGACAGTTTACACACAAGAATATGGCTGCTGATGTGATAATTGAGACTCAGCTGACAAAAATGTTTTTCTTTTCACAATTATCCTCTTGGATTCCACTCTGCAGAAGGCTGGAACAGAAATCTTGGCAAAATTTCCATGATCAAATGGGAGAAGAAAAGTGGCTGCTGCTGGTGGGGCAGCGTTGGACCTGCCCTCTGGTCACCACCAGTCCCTCAAGCCAGGAGAAGGTGCCATGGCCACACCAGAAGCAGGCTGAAGAGCAATATTAACGGGAAAAGTCACCTCCTGCCTTCTTTGTGGATGAAACAGCTTGTTCCAGGGACTTTGTTTTTGAAGGGAACAAACGGTAACTAATCGGTAAATGTTATTTTGCATGTGTGTATATCACTGGCTTGCTCCAGCTCCTGTAATGTGATATCATACATCAGAGTCAAGAGGGATTAACAGCTCTGTCAAATGTCATCAGTGAAAACTCTGTATGTACAGTCGGCTCCTGTGGAAACACTTCTGAGCAGGCTAAGTTTAATTCAAAGAATTTTCACAAACATCTCCAATTGTCATAAATAGGAGAGTCCCTGGAGAAGCAGATGTTAGTTCTACCAAAAGCAGTAAAACATCTTGAGAAAAAAAAAACATAAATACGGGCAAACCTTACTCATAGAGGATTTGCTAGAGAAAGATCAAAAAATTTACAGTGGATGTCATTTGCTGTTTTAAAATACTATCATGTGTGTCATTAAAAGAAAAAGAATATTCTCTTAAATGTCTGTTATTTAGTTTTGAAATGAAAAATATCAAATAGTTAAACTTTATTATGTGTAAAATTGTTTTTAGATCATGATGTAAATGTTACATACAAGAAAGCAAACTTGAAAAGCAAGGAAAAGCAGCCTGCTGCAGAAAGATCCAAAGCACCAGAGCCAAACAGATGTTTTTAAGCTAATCTGATGGCAAGGGCCACATGCCATCATCTGTAACTGAGCCCTTATGGAGGGAGGCCAGGATTACTTGGGGTTATAAGTCCTGGTTCAGCTATTGAAAACCACGTGGAGATCATTGAAAGGCTGTGTGAAAAATGCAGATGCAGTTTCCATCTAACAAGGAGTCCTGGTTTGAGCTGCTCAAGATCCTGAGCTGCTGAGGGGTTGCTGTGGCTGGGTGAGCCCTGCAGCCTCCTGCCCAGCCCACCAGCCTTTGGCTTTTCCTCTCCACATTACACAGAAGCAGGACACAAACCAGAAAGCATTTGGGTGCAACCACAGAGGAGCCCTGACGCTCTTTGCTGTGCTGGCCACTCACCCTGCTGCTGGCTGGGAAGGGCGCCACGATGTTCCCCCAGTGCTGCCATGTCCCCTACAGGGGCAAAATCCACCATTTTCATGCCAACTTCAACTTCTCCTGTCACTTTCCAGGAGAGGATGCCCTAAACTTCAAGGAACTTGGATCGCCTGGCCAGGCCCTAAGATTTGTCTACACTGGGCCAAAATATTAAGTATAATATATCAAAATCCATAATTAACTCATCTGCAATATTTTTTCTAATATCCTGGACTCCACTGAAATTTAAAAAGTCAATCTCTATGTTCTTATTAGCTTCAAAGAGTTTAATTACTGTATAAGAATTAAAATAGTATTGAAGTTTTAGCTTTCTGAAGATTAATTAATGCAATAATTAAATTTTAGGTGTATTTTTAAGGGAAGACATTGCTTAAGTTACATTAATTCAACCTTCAGCACTGATGTCATGGCCCCATGGACAGAGGACATCAGGGCTCTGCTGGAGAAACTGGGAAAGCAATGGCTGGAGGACAGAAGTGACACTGGACAGGGGATTGGAATCAGGCTCAGTTCTCAGTTGTATTAAACTAAATTATGGGAAAACCTTTATTTGGATTTTTGTACATATATTGGCACTCTTAGCTTAAAAATCATCTGAGGCAACCCATGCAGTCTTGCCTGCGCTACTGAGCACTCCAATGCTTTCTGAGCTGGGTCCTGCCATTGCTGGTGATTGGTTTCCACTTGCTGAATCATCTGACCAGAATCCACATGGAAATTGGGCGCTGAAGGCTCTGCAATCCGACTGAGCTGTTTGGGGGACTAAGCAATCACAGTGCCCCGTTTGCACCCTCATCTTCACATACTGGGGTCCAGTACGTGTGAATGCCTCTGATACCATTCGGGAAGGTGGACAGAAATGTATTTCCTTTAAGAGGCACGAATCCATGGTCAGAATGGTGCTAAAATGGTTGTTCCGCCAGGGAGGACAGGCTCCCGAAATTGTCTTTGTTTCACAGCATGATGCATTATTTCAACTTTTAATGAAAACACATGGGTTAATGTTATTTAAAATGCATTTAGTATAAAGGCTGCATATGAAACAATGTCAAAAGGAAAAAAAATTAAAATCATCAAAACCCAGCTTTCTTTCAGAAATATTGCGCTGCATTTATTTAAGAAGGACTCGATATTTTCTGTTTGGAGAATTTTAATAAATAAATGTTATTCCTATTTATTATTTACAACTTTCAAAATTTAATGAATAGTCGTGGTGATAATTTCTTTATTTCTATATTTATAGAATTACAGAATTTCATACATACTGAACTGTGTTATTATCTACACATGTTCCGCCTTTCTGTAAATACAGGAATTTGGTGTTTGCCAGCAGAACTATTCATTACAATTTGAAAGTGGATAAATAATGAATAGTAATGCCATTTCTTCATTAAAATTCTACAAAAGGGAAATACATACTCGTTATTCCTTTCATGAATTCGGCCCATTGAAGGTTCATAAATAATTGTGCTTCACAATTGTGTCTAATTAGCAGTGAACTTAATCCAGTGCATCCAAAAGCCTGAAGCAAAGGGAGGGATTTTTTTCTTGTTGTTGTTTTATTTCTCAGTCTTAGTGGCAACTGCCTGATTTTTGAATGCACCTTTGCTGATAAGGCAAAACAATGCATCTTCAAAGACCAATGCTACATATACTTTTTGTTTTCCCCCAAATTTCCTCTTTAAAGTGCCAGGTTCATAAACACTGTCCCCATCGAACTTGAGGTTAGCTCAACAGGAGATCAGCAATTAGCAATACAGTGGCTAATAAATGAATCTCAAAAAATACTTCTCTACATCTAAGTTCTCCTAGAGTGCTTTTGTTCCCTAACATGAGCTTCCCTGCCGAGCTGTGCTACTGTAGGCATGTCTCGCTCCGAAAGAGTTACTCCTGGAGTGAGCTCAAGCCTCGGCATCTGCTGTGGAAACACCCTCAAGGAAGGGTTGTGCAAAAGGCACAGGGTTGGTTGCTCCCTGCCAGGGAGAACTCGTAGGTTTTCAGCACATGGGCAGAGTAACAGCTCGCTCTTTCTCTGCACTGGCTTCAAAGTCAATATACAAAATAAACTGATCACATTGTTAGCAAGTATTTCCCAGCAATGTGCCCTGAAGAACTGTTAGAGAATGATTTATATTTAGCCGTCTCTCCTCTCTGTATAAACCATTTTACTGTTGAGCTAGACATACTAAGTGTCCCATATTCTTCAGCTTTCACTATCTCTAGTTTCTGTGATGCTTATCACATGCCTGTGGAGCTGCTCACATTGAGATTCTTCGGCAGGCTTGATAAAAATCCTAAATATATTCGTTGTTTTCTTCCCCCCTAACTAGTCAGTCATCAGTGGTGCTGTTGGCTTTGTTCTTCGTACATTTTCAAAGGAGTTGAAGCTCATACTTCAACTGATTTGATGTTATCTGAATCTTAAACCATCACCAGCTATGAAACATCTTAGTCTGTGATGAATAGTCGTTTAAACAACCAGTACTTCTTTATGAGACACCAGCAGGTTATTTGATTATATTACAATCACATGTCTTGCAGTTGAACTTTACTGTTGCCAATGAAAAGCAGAGGAGAGGAAGAAGGAAAGGGAAATGAATCTTTGCTTTTCTTAGCGTCCTTTGTATCTCACACGACTCATACAGTGAGGACACCAGACAATGTCTTTATTGAATTTATGCCATCAAACTATTTAACACAAAACTTGATATATTTTTAACTGACCTTGTCTTAGAAAAAAGCCTCCAACAGATTTCTTAAGTGAAAGCCTCTAATATCACAGCGTCAATAAAATAAACATCTCTTTTGGTTTTCCTCCCTATCCTTTATAAAGACCAAAGGAAGATCTAAAGACAAATTCCTTGAGGCAAAAAATTTAATTTAAATAACACTGTAGTCTGGTCCTAGAATTATCCCAGCTCCTTCCAAATATAGAAAATAGAAAAATAAATGCTGTTTTTGTCATCATATTTCACCCAGCAAAATTCATATCCTCCAACAAACAAAACTATGAATTAAAATGATCTTTCAATACAACTGATGGAGAAAGTTGCCTAGGGAAGAGTCAGGGATTAGATATATGGAGTGGATTTTTTTCCTGGTTCTTCCACCAGACATGCAGAATGACAGTGGACAAGTCAGAGATCTTTTAGGTACCTGCTCTCCCATAACAAAATCCATAGCCATGAGTTAAATCCTGATGACTTATAAAATGCATCCAGAGAGTTAGGCACAGAGAATAATAAGTGAAAGCTGCCTAATATAACATAAATCTAAAAAATGTACTCACCCTTGGGCATAATAAAATGGGCATAATAGTATTCTCCTACCTCACCGAGTGCTTTCAGCCTACATTTCCAAATGCATAGGTTCCTAAAGACTGCAGAAATAGCTTTGGAGACCCTCCTATCCCATCACTCTGAACAGACCAGGGCATTGCCTGTCCCTGGCACAAGGTGTGCATGGGAACACAAGCCACAGAAAATGCTGGTAGTTTGTTGATCTTGTAACTTACTGTTTGAACAGTTTTTTTGTCGATACTTTCCATCTGTCTATAAGAATGCAGGAATACGATTTTATGAACTAGTTGGGATGAGCAGCTTAGTGTTTCTCCATGACTTTTCCCTTGTTTCTCACACTGTTGCTTTTTCTAAGTCTGGGAATTATCTGGAGTACCTCAGAAACCGGAATTCAGCAATACTGATTCGGTGTTAGTCTTT
Source organism: Sclerurus mexicanus (assembly GCA_013396755.1). Taxonomy (NCBI): domain Eukaryota; kingdom Metazoa; phylum Chordata; class Aves; order Passeriformes; family Furnariidae; genus Sclerurus; species Sclerurus mexicanus. Next base: position 476,979 of record VWZF01004469.1, on the reverse strand, counting down.
CTGTCAGGCCTCAGAGCAAAAAAACATTGACTAAATGCTTGGCGATGTCTAAATTCTCAGAGCAGGAATGTGTATGTCTTCCCTCACACGTCCTTTGTGCCCACAGGCATATATAGCAATGCAGTGAGAGACCTGCAGAAGTGATTTCCCATTTGAGCACGCTGCGACCTGGATGCACATGTAGGTATATTGTTACAATTTCTGCAACCTAGGTGCAGAGGTTTGAAAATATGCCCCCAGTGACCAGTCATTAGTGAAACTGAAATGAGGACAGCTTCATGTAAGAGGCTTTCTGAATGCCTTGAAATATACTCAGCATATTTTAAACGGCTTTAATTCTACAGTACTTTTAATATAACCCTTTAAACATGAGGGAACACAAAGGGAAGGTTAATTGGAATGGCTAATTAAACATAGTGAAGTTAAAGAACTGGAACACTGGGATTTTGTTTTGATATTTAGCAACATCTCATAACCCTAAGGACATTGATTTAGCCTAAGGTCTGGTATCTTTATAAATTGCAACATAGCCTGGAGACCCAAAGGAGAGACAAAAGGGTTGAGTGCTTGTAACAACAGATTCCCAAAGGAGCCCTAATAACAATTATAACCAACATGATTATTTGCATTAGTTAAAAAATAAATCCATCTCTCAGGTTTTAGTCGTTTTATACTGATCAACTAGGATATGAAAACAGTGAGAGAAAATCTCCAACAAGAGCTGATCCCAGGATCCAGAGGACAGGAATTCATATCTCACAACACTTTCTTGTGTATCTATAGCCACAAAATCCATTTTGCCCTGGAAAATCCCAGTGGAATTCAAAACATTCACTAAATCTGCCAATGAATAACAAAAAAATAGTGCTTTTCTAGACTTTTCTAATTTTCTTCTCCAGTCTTAGAATAGCTTATAGCTAGGAAAATTAACAACATACCCTAGTCGTAGCTGGCAGAGGGAAATCCAAAAGTGGTGATTTGATGTCCAGATCTGTTCCTCACCATTAAAAGGTGCCTGTGCCTTGTGCTCTGCCATGTTTATAGGCCAGAGACAAATCCAGGAGAGCAGAAACTGCCAAACAGCACTGAAATTAGAGAGTAGAGTGTCACCAGCAAGATCCTAACCTTGTGTTTTTTTCTGGTTTTGGGAACAGCGTCTCCTCTACACACTGGAATGTGTGACAGAAACCTGCCTGACTGATATCATAGAATCATAGAATGTTAAGGGTTGAAGGGACCTGAAAGATCATCTAGTCCCACCTGCCTCTGCTGTGGGCAGGGACCTCCCACTAGACCAGGTGGCTCAAGGCTTTATCCAACCTGGCTTTAAACACTGCCACGGTTGGAGCATCCACAACCTCCCTGGGCAACCTGGCAATATGTCTCATGTTCGTACACTGGAAGCGCAAACAAAAGGTGTTGAACCTCTGATGCCTTTGCTCGGTGACCTGCTTTCCATGAGAGCTGACTTTACTACACAAAATAAATCCTTGCTTCAATGGAGGTGTCCAGATGGCCTTCTAGACACCTGTACAGGCTGGTGACTACTAAGAACAAGTCACTGGAGCTGTTTGGGTTTCCGTGGTGATGGATTTTTGTTTTGTTTTGCTTAGGGTTGTCTTCCATGCACCTATCACAGGAACACGAGGAGCTGGATGCTTTCTTTAAGCATTTGCTTTTCCTAACTCACTGAGAAGCTCCCGCAATAGGGCGCAGTTGGCTCAGAGTTGTTTGCCTTCCCCACCTCTGGTATCACCACTCGGCTGCTACAGTCTCATAATGGTGCACGGATTACAAAGTCTGCTGGAAAACATGATGTCTCAGCCTTAGCACTGGTGCCTGGGGAATTAAGAGCGCTCTTAAGGATTAAAGTGAGATCCCAGCTGTACTTACATTACCTGCGTACTCGGCACGAGGAAGAGTTAGGATCTATGTTACTATTAGACACATGGCTGATGAAAAAGTGTATAATCTTTTTAGGAATGCTGACTTCTATTAATTTAAGGATACAATGATTGGATTACTAGAATATTAATGGCATAGATGCATAGAAGATTAATGAACTATATGAGTGTGGGTTTAGTTTAGTAGCTGGACTGATGGAAAACAAGCAGAAATACAGCGTGCCCATATAAAACTTTCAGTAAGCAAACCCCAAGCAATTCCCTGCCATGTGCTATATCCATGCCCCACCAACAGCCTGTATATATTTTGCCCGGATTCAGGAATGATGAGTAGGTTAGAGGTAGTTGTTTGGACAGGACAAAAAGATCTGAAGAAATGAGGCAGTTCCTAAACTAGCAAGGCAACTGCTGGGGAAGGGCATATTTAAGCAAATTTGATGATAATGAGCACCCTTAAAGCCAACGTGGTTCTGCCAGGTTCTTGTTATGATTGTCCATTTCTATAAACAGCAGCTCTGTGGTGCCATCGCAGCACACCAGGGCTGTGCACCTGCATGGCAAGTAGACCTAGGGACTCCTCCTGCCCATTGTCATGTTCGCCCAATACCTGATCCTCACACTTCTCCTTTTGTTCCTCACTCTGAGTGAATTTGGGATGTTCCTGGAACAGCTTGTAATCCATTACAGGCTGTTGTCTTTCCAAAGGCCTTGAGCCTCTGGCAGAAGTAGCCCAGGAGCAGGCAGGTAAACACAGTCTCCACTTGCAGGTTAAGCACATGCCTTAGATGTCTTCAGATCTCAGAGAATGCAGTTATAGCTGCATACTTGGTTTTATTCTAAAAATGCTGGTGCTGAGCCCTCCCAGCTGCCCTCGCAGCCAGCTCCACACCTTTCCCTCCCGCACGAGTCCTGAGTGTGGCACTGCTGCAGAACAGAAGGAAGTCCGTGTGGCTTCTCGTGGACTTGGAGAATACTTGGATTTGGGTCATATCTGTGAGGCTTGGCACCATCTCTCCAAAGAAGATTTGCTGACAGCCTACCTACGTTTAGATGCATAATTCCGATTTCATGAATATAGAGGCAACATTAAATGACCGTGTAAAGCTGCGATCCAGCTCTGAAACAATTTGCAGCAAAAGGTATTCAGGCACCAGATAAATCTGCAAATCCACTGCTTTCATTAATACTGAGAGAATGCTCGAGAGCAGAAGAGGCCTTTATGCACTATATGAAATATTTAACTGGAAACATATTGCCAATAATCAAATATTATGCTTGGAGAAACCTAAATGTAGTCTAAGAATTTGGAACTTACTGCTGAGATAGCAAATAGCTCGCTCTTTATTTCTAAAGGTCTTGCAAAGTTTTGTCACTGCTTTTCAAAAACATCTGAGAGAAATGTGAATCCTTCCTGGAAAATCCAGCAGCTAAGGACAACTACCCAGCTGTCTTTGTTGCCCATTTAGAAAAATATAAAATGGTTTCACAATGATTGCTTTCACTCTAATTCCCCCCACACCCCCACCCCATTTCACCAGCAGGAGATTCTGCTCCTAAAAGGGTGGTGTAAACCCACCACTACTCTGCTGACTTCACAGAGGCGTAAATGAGAACAGAAAAGAGACAATTGCTTTTAAATGAATTAATCAGAGCAAGTTAAATAAAAAGCAGAAAATTCTGTCCCCATTTTATATTCAGGTCAGAATTTGGGGATTTGTTCTCCTCATTTGCCAGTGTTTCAGAACTAGGAAATAATATCTGAGAATTCTTTTTTCTTTCTTGACAAAGAGCGCTAGTCAAAAATTGGGAACCAGATGGCTGCTTATATATTTCTTTTTTTTTTTTTTTATTTACTGCAATACTAAAGCCACCATAAAAAGCAAAGTTGAACAGACAGAGCTAATAATATAATCATTCAAAACACCTGCAAACAGTGCAGATGGGCAATTTCTGTCTGCAAAATCATCAGTGAAAGACCGCCTTCCCATATGGGCAAATCTAGCTGCCTTAGAGCTTCCTAAGCTCTGTCCCTTACCTTAAGAAAACCTGCATTGAGCATATGCAGTCTTTTTATAGCAGAGCAGAAGTGTCTGTATCTGCCTGTTTATTTTAGTTAAATATAACTTACAGCACTTATAGCCCTCTATCAGTGTATTCGATTTGCCCATTGTGTGTCCCAATAGGGCAGAAACCCTGAAGTAGTAAAGCAAACAGCTTTTATTCAGGCAGAACGTTTACAATTGTTAATGTATATTAATGAACCCCAAACACACAAGTTTTATTCATTTCTGTGAGCAGTTACAGGACCAAGGTTGCTGTTGCTGGAGTGTGTGAGCACATATGTCTATCTTATGTGTGTGCATGTGTTTAATATTGGGTTACAGAATTATTTTCTCCTCTCATTAAAAAAAATAAATCCTCCTTCTGGCATCCTTTCGGCATGTCATCTCCAATGCTAGCATACATTGAGAGATGGGAAGGAATGAGACCTGGGGTGTTTTGAAGATGATGCTGGTGTCGCCATTGATCCCCAGTGAGCATGGGATGATTATGTGCTGCACAGTCGAGTCTGGCCAGTGGGAGCTCCCCAGTCTGATGGGAACCTGAACCTCTGTGGAGTGATCTGCAAACAGCCCCCATGACCCTGAGCTCCTCGTTTCACCCATTTTGGTGAAATACTCATTTCTGATGTAGTATTAGTTTTGAGTAAGCATCAGTAAGAAAACTCCCCACCTAAACTTCAATGTTTAACACAAAAGTCTGTTTTACACATAGATTTGATCCTCTTTTGGGATGCATGATGTTGGGGGAAAAAAAAGAAAAGTGTAATTAAGCCCTGCGAAAATGAAAGTGGAAGGATGTTTCAAGCCAAGCAAATCATCTGCAATACTACATTATTCAATGAATTCACTCGCTGTTGTGTCTTTGCTCTCTACAACATATAAAGAAACCACAGACCTAACACCTTTTTTTTTTTTTTTTAAATACTAGCTATGGACAAAAATAGAAGGCTTAACTACATTTTCATACTTCTGTTCCTGTTAGGTGTGGGCACCCACACCAACTCCTAAATGAAAAATGTTTCTCATTCCAGGACATATATAAATTTACTTTGAAATTCCCTGTTGTTCCTTACAAATACTATTTTTAATGTATTTCTTCTGCCCAGAGTGTTCTCACAAGCAAGTCCAGCTGAAACACAAATGGTCAGGAAATCATAATATGATTTTTGTGGGGTTTTTTTACCTCTTAAAAACTCATTGTAAATTGACTGCACTAGTGAGTGTCCACAGCCAGGACATCATAGAGGGAGGTGAATGCAGCTCTCACTGAGGGAGTGACCTTCTTCAGGCATTTTCTGCATTCAGGGTCCATGCACGAGGTTTCTCTGGAAGGAGCTCATTGCTGTGACAGGGCCTTAAATTTCATTTTCTTCAAATATGTGCACAACTTTGAAATTTGCTTTGTATAAATACTTCCTGGCAGTGAAATGCAACTTCTCAAATAGCCAGTGAAAGAACGCAAAAGGAGCAGAAACCAGGCCACAAGGAATGGAAACATTCACAGAAAATATTGTACATTATGGACCTAGTTCTGGTGAACATCATCATTAGGCCATTTCACCGGGATGCTCAGCATTAGCAGCTCACATTGGTGTTTTAACATAACTATTAAAAAGGTAATATGTCATAGGAAGGGAAGTAGTGGAAACCCAGGTAAAGAGAGACATAGTATCTGCATTATATATGAATATAATCCTACAGAAAAGCCAAATCTGCTCTCCTAGCAAGATCTAGGAGAGTACAGTTTTTACAACGCCAGCTCATGTAGGAGGAAAAAGAAAGATGTAAAGTCTTTGCCAGGGCTTCCTATAGCGCTGTAGCTCCATTATTATTATTATTAAGTATCTTCCTTTCAAAGTTTCCTGGATTTTCTAAATGTAACAATAATTTTAATAATTACAAACCAGAGAATACTGCTTCTATGGCCAACTGTGTTCCCTGTTTTCCTCCAAGCTAAAGCTCTGCTTTCATGTAATACATAAAAGAGCAATATTGCTCTGATGAACTAAGACACATGAAATATCTAATTAACATTAAAATATTGTCTCTTGTCATTAGCTTCATTTGCACTTTAAGTGTCAGTTCTTGAGAGAGAGGTTCGGAAGCAATGACCTGGCCCTTCAATGAAAAAAAAAAAAAAAAAGAAAGCAAGGCAGAAAAAGAGGAAAAAATACACTGTGGTTACATACAAGCAAAGCTGCTTTCTGTGGTACCCAGGCTCAAAGCCGGGTTCTCCACAAATAAGAGAAACCCATTTCTCTCTTCCTTTTGTTTCCTGACTAGTTGACCTCCTCCAAAGTGCTACAGAGGAATGACTTTTGGCCATGAGAGGGGCAGGGGCTGACGAGGTGACAGCCATCTCATCCCTTTCCCTGGGCACCCACTTGCCCAGCACTGGCCGGTGTTGCCCAGCCAGCCCTGCCAGGGCTTCTCTGTCTGGCTGAGAGCTGGCCCTGAGACCTGCACTCACCCATCTGGAAGCACCCAGGTCAAGCCATTGACTGGGTGGCATCTTTGAGGGGAACACATCCTGGGAAGCTGCCTTCGGGTAGCAAAAACCAAACCCTTCCCCTTGGCAAATAAGCCAGGTTGATGACTCTAATTAATTTATTCAAACAGATAACTTTTTGTGATCATCCTGATGGGAGCAGCAAGGCGAAGGAAGATCATTACTTTCATTTTAAACTGACCAGTTTGTTAATCAGGTTTTGATTATTTATGTTGCTAGGAGGTTTGTGCCAAATTAGAACTGTGTTTATTTATTTATTTATTTGCTTGTTTGTGTGTTTGTTTTGTACCTGGCACCGAAACATGCCAGATCCCTTCACAGCATTCCTTCATCACAACATCAGGGCACAAGCCTCACAAAACAGCATGGAAGTGGACGTGGACACTTTCCAGGCTGACAACTCGAGGTCAGGTGGAGCTGCATGTTCAGGGCTGGATTTTTTGGCTCTCCTGGACTGTGGGAAGTTTGTCTCATTAGAGGGGAGAGCTTAGCTGAGATACTTGGAGCAGACACTCGTCTCCAGCCGCCAGCAATTAACGTGTACTCAGACAGGGGTGTATATCTCTGGTCCATGTCTGGTAACAACTTTTTAAATTAAAAGCTCAGGGGTCTTAGTCAAGCAGAGAACTTTTACTGTGAAAATAAGGATGAATATAATTTCTACACTGCAACACCAACAGCATAAACAAAATAAACATTCCTTCGGTCATCCCCTTAGAAAGATCCACTAATTCATTTGGAGGGTGATTACTTTTCTTTTTGTTCTCAGGTTGGTTTGTGCAATATATTAATAGCTCATCAAATTACTCCCAGTTTTGGTCTTCCCTGTTCTTGTGAAGGCAGGAATTTTGAGAAGAAACAGTGCCCTGTCCCCATTTCCTTGATCGGGGAAGTTCCCATCTCTGGCTTGTCCTTTGGGTCGGGGTGAGCTGCCTTTTAGGGTGTGCAGCCCCCCTGCACAAGCCAAGGACTGCCACCTTTCGCTTCCCAAAGGTGGAGGAGAGCTGTCTCTACTGCTGCTAAGGGCAAGGGAGAGCAGGAGAAAATCTGCACATCACTGGAAACACTATTCTTACCGTAATCGGCAATTTCTATGTGCCCTCCCTTTTGCCTAGACACCACGATTAAATGCCAAAACATGTAAAACTAATTGTATCAAGGTAATTCCCTTAGTCAGCACACCTCTTGGTTGCATTGCTGTTATTCCTTGCCATTTGTAGGTCAGGATCTAATGGATGAGCTTTACAGGCCTGCATATTTCTTTTCGGAGTTCATTAACGCCTGAAGCAATTGCACCTTAACATTTCCATGCAATTGCAAATTTGACCTCTGGCAACAGGCCTTGAGAATCGATTCATTTCCAAACGGGTTATGATTTGTCGTCACTGAAAACTTTTGGTGGGGGGAGTGCCCACCTCCGAGCCAGCCACGAGAGACAACTCCAGAGCAGGGCTTTGCCTGAGCCACAAGGACAAATGGAAACCAGGAGACGGTTCTGACACTTATTAAAAACAGTTAATTATTTAAGAGACATCAAGTTTTTCACATGTTGAAAATTGATGGCAAAACAACCACACACACCCTATGTTTGGTTAACACCTAAAATTTGACTTTCACCCTCTGGTACTGAAGCAAAGAAATTCACAGTTAAAGCTACATGTCTGGGCAATACTCTGTGCTTAACTCACACTGTTTTTACAAAGGGTCTGTGCACAATTTTAAGTGCCATATGTCCAGGGTAAGGAAGAAAAACAACAACAAAAATATAAATATCTACTTTTTTTTTTTAATACAGGGATTTAAATCTTGCAGAACATAATATAGAGTAATGGCTCTGTCTGATTATAGGTTTTCATTTTCCCTGGTGGTTCAGTTAATGCTCTTTTAAACTATTATAACATGAGTTAGAGGTTGTTGAGCTTTGTTTCTTTTTTTTTTTAATCTGTTGAAATATATTAAATTTGCAGAACACAGACTCCTAAATCAATGCTGATGGCACATCTAAGGTGCAAGTTGCATATTGAAGGCATTTCTTTGGTTACAAGTAATTAAAATTAGGTATTTTTGTATTTTTTAAACTGAAAAGTCCATTTCTCTGGATGTCCTGATTGCAAGTCTGTAAGTGCAAACATGTAAGCTGAACAGGAAATTGAATTTATTTTTGGGTATAGCATAGCTGAAAATCTGCTTCAGCCACAGAGCAGAAGCAGACTGAGAACAACTGCAAGAGCAGATCATGAGTTTGGAAAGGCTCTTGATCTTAAAAATCTATATGATTACTGCTCCAAATATGTGAAGATTCAGCTCTCAGCCACAGGGATTTGCTACATTTTTGTGTGATGGACTAAAGGCATCTTTAATACAAGATCACATTCCCTGTGTGGTTACTTACAGAAGGTGGTCATCTCAGGTTACTTCAGCTCGCATAATACCAGAGAGGCTTTCCAAAACACAGACATATCCTGATTAAGATTTTATTATTTAAAACTAATGCTTTAGCACCCTAAGGAAAGCAGCCAGCTGCATATGCGTCATTCACCCTTCTGCCAAAGCTCTCCAAGAAGTACTTTACTCCTCACTGTTCAAAATAATCAATAACAGTGTATTACTACCTTCCTCCACATGTATTAGTGCTCTGCCCTCTGTTTCTCAGGACTCCAAGTATAATCCCACAAATGGCTTCCAAAAATTTGACATGAGTTGAGCAACAGCAGACAAAAAATTAACAAATTTGTATACCTGTTTCTAAAACATTCAGTGTGTCTGCATTTTGCTGACCAAAAAAACTCCCCAAATAAAGTTTTTGTGCCCTTTTTATGTTTGTTCTTGGAGAATAAATCAAGTTTCACATGACTGAGTAAAACAGTTCATCAGGAGAATCTTCCTTTAATGTGCGGCCATGACAGCATTACCATTTAGTTGAAAATGATAAAGGCGAGCCTTGGTCCATGTCTGTGAAACCACAGAGAGATCTGTCCCCCCTGATCCACAGGAAAATTATCAGCACTGTGGCTTTTGTTAAGTCTTTTCATGCAAGATGTCATTTTTCAGGAATGTACAGTAGTTATCTTGTAGTGAATGCAAACAAAGTTATGAAGTCTACAAATTAAAGATGAATATCCTGTTCTCTGGCTAATGTAATGTACAGCATTCTATATTTCCATATCAAAATTTCATCTATTTTAATATAAAATAATTATACCAGATAGGATTTCCATCTCAGACGGTGACAAATGTCTTATTGCTGCACAAGGCAGCACCTCCGGTGGCCCTCACCACCATTCAATGGGCGAGAGGAAATGAACCCTGCAAGCTGCTGGGAACTGGGCATGTCCTTCACCTGGCTTATAAATTAGTGCATGGCAGCTCTTCGATACAAAACCATTGCACAGATGAGGTTCTCTCAATAGTTCCAGCCCGGTTGGTTTTCATTCTCCTGCTGCCCCCATGTGTATTGTTATTTTGTGGTAGTCCTGAGTGGGGACCTGATGAGGAGAGACCCATAACTTGCTCCTCATTCAGATTGCGCTGTCAGCTGGGCCTCTCTCCTCCCAAAGCTTCGGAGTTTGCCATGAATCATTGGCATGGAAGAAGAGGCTCCTCACGCAATTAAAACTGTAGCTGCACTAGCACAAAAGAAGCGTTGCCCTTCCTGTGAACGTGTTGTGCTGCCGCTTCTGGGAGCTCCTGGCTGTGGACCAGCGGAGATTTGGGTGCATACACCGAGCATGATGCAGTGCCACGAAATCCTGGCACTGCCTCCCTGAAGCCCTGGAAGCAGCACAGCAATCTCAGCAGGGCAATCCACTTTGGCTGCCTTCCTGGATGCTGCACTGACGCTGCAGATCCTGCTATGCCTCACTTGCAGATCCTGCTTGTTCGGACCCATCCCGGGATCCCTTCACGATGCTGTCAAGGGTTGCAGAGGTGTGTTTTGCACAAACAAAATCGCTGTATTTTGAAAACTGTCATTTTTGGACATTTTACAGTAAGAAAGCTCAATTTTGCAGTAACACTAGCCATGGGAGGAGGACACCAGCATCCAAATTCCTGTCATGCTTTTTTTTTTACCCTTTCTTACTTATTGTCTATGCCTTGGTCAGTGACTTAACTTTGGTGCCTCACTTGTTTATCATTTTGTATTGGGTTTGTGCGGTAAGGCAGGTCTTCCAGGATGGCTCCTGTGAGAAACTAGTGGAAGTTTCTCCCCCATTCCCAATGGAGCCCATGCCAGCCAGCTCCGAGAGGGACCCCCTGGTGGTTAAGGCTGAGCCCCTCAGCAATGGTGGTAGCGCAACAGTGACTGCAGCTGGAGAGAGGAGAGAAAATATGTGAGAGAAACACTCTGCAGACACCAAGTCAGTGAGGAAGGAAGGGAAAGAAGTCCTCCAGGTGCTGGAGCAGCAATTCTCCTGCAGCCCGTGGTGGAGATCATGGTGAGACAGCTGTGCCCCTGCAGCCCATGAAGAGTCCACGGCGGAGCAGGTGGATGTCCAAAGGAGGCTGTGACCTTGTGGAGCAGAGTCCTTGCAGGACTTGTGGCCCCATGGAGAGAAGAGCCCACACTGGAGCAGCTCATGAAGAACTGCAGCATGTGGGAAGGACTCAGTTGGAGGAGTTCCAGGAGGACTGTCTCCCATGGGAGCAGGAAAAGTGTGAAGACTCCTCCACTTGAGGAGGAAGGAGTGATGAGACAGTGTGAAGAACTGGCCACAGCCCCCATTCCCTGTCCCCGTGGGCTGCTGTGGAGGTAGAGACAACTGGGAGTGAAGTTAAGCCTGGGAAGAAGGGAGGGATGGGGGAAGGCGTTTTTAAGATGGCTTTATTTCTCATTGTCCTACTCTGATTCGATTGGTAATATTTTATTTTTTTCCCAAGTCTGTTTTGCTGTTGAAGGCAATGTTGAGTGATCTCTCCCTGTCCTTATCTTGATCCATAAGACTTTCTTTATATTTTCCTCCCCTGTCCAGCTGAGGAGGAAAGTGACAGATGAGCTTTAGTGGGCACCTGGTGTCCCCCCCAGGGTCAACCCACCACACATTTGTAATATGGATATATCTGTTATCACCTGCATCAAAGGCAACATGTGGGGCAGCAGAGGGATTTAGAGACACTTAATAACCGTACAGTGGTGACAATACAGGAATGGTGCTAGGAAAGAAAAAAGTATTACTTTGGCAGGTGAATAATTTGTGCCCCAAAGCCATTGTGAGCAGGAAGTGACCTCTTGTGTCAGCTTAGCTATCTCTGTCTACTGGGCTCTAAATACCATGCGAATAAATAAAGAAATGACAGGTATTTTTAAATTTCAGAAATTTCTGTCTCACTTTCCCATGGAAGTGAATTGAACAGCTTAGTCACAACTTCAGCAAATGCAACACCCCCTTTTACCAGCCCACTACCCGGTTAGCTCTAATGACAGCATTTAGAGACTACGTGCAGAGCAGCAACTCATTCATCTTCAATCATTATTTTGAGTACCTCTAGTGCATTTTCTCTCATTCCCTTCCCCTTCAGTATGAACCCTCAAGTGCTCAGCACTGGAAGTGCTCTTTCCAAAGGCAGCACAAATGTGATGCAGTCTGCAGGATGTGGCTGTGACATTGGTCCCCCAAGAGAAAGCACCAAGTCATGAAGAGAAGTCAAGTCAGTGCTCCTGCCTCTGAAGGAAATAACTAACTCGCTGTCATGTCACTAGCAAAATCTGAAGGGATTGCGATTTGAGGAGTGGATTTCTGAGTACTCTGCTTTGCCAGTACACAGTATTTCTGTCTTTCTTTTTTATTAACAGCAACTAAATGAACCTCAAAAATTATCTGGACTGAATGACAACAAAACAAACTAAAATTAGTAACAGCATACTCATTGCCTAGGGCAGCACTGAACTGATGGCTGATGTGATGGTGACAGACAAATCCTTATTCCCATTCTAAATTCTGTCTACTAAATAAATAAGTAATGCCATCAATAGCATTTCCAGCAATTGCATTCACCTCCTGCAACTTTTACACTATTATTGTATTGCTTGACTAACTCTGTGGCATAGTTGGGTACCTGGGCTGACTCAGAAGTAGCACTGCAACCAATAAACTCATGACGAGAAAGATTGGATCAGTTAGTGTGAAGTATTTGATGGATAATATCTTATATTAGTTCTTAGTAGAGATCCAGTACTTGTTGTGTCTTTTATTCTTCATCCTTTTGCAGTGTGGAAATACTTTCTGGATATTCCTCATGTATCTCCTTGTTTCTCTCCTGTTTTTATCACATCAGCCCTGATAACAAAAAGAAAAATATGTGTCTGAATAGCAACCTATCTCTACAGTAAGACAAGCAACAAACAATGTAACAGGTCACATCAGAAATAGCCGGAAGACCTGTGGAAAAAATATGTCTGGATCTAGGCAAAGTTACCTGAACCTTTCAAACTTTTTAGGCAGATAAGCTTAGCTGTCCTAATTTAGTATCTTTGGAGTTCTCAGTGACTGAATGCTTATTTTCTATTTGTGTTCATTAGAGATACCTTTTATAAGAGCAGGGTTCAATTTGAAGTGTTTGCACACAATCCTCTTCTTCCAGTAACGTGAAAAATGCCACTTGCCACCTGACAAGTGCCTGTGCTGCAGATGGTCTTCAATACCACTTCTGAATCATCCCCTATTGTCCCAGAATAAAACCCACTACATATTACAGGACTCAATGCTCGTACTTCATATTTCTAGCAACTTTTTGAGTTTATCCATTCAACTTCTCCTCTGACACCTCTGCTTTCAGGCTCATCGGTACCAGCATTGCTCATCCTGGGAATTGCTCACTGAGTAGCAGGAGAGCTGAGAGCCAGTCTCACTGCTTGGTTGTGCTCCCTCTTGCACAGCATCCATCAGGATAAAGTGTTGGGATCCATCCCCAGATAAATATACCTCTAAGATTCCCCTCATATAATTAGGCTACAGTACTGTCCCCTGGGGGCATTTGATGAGTACAGTCTCCCTCCCTGAGCTCCTTTCTACAGCTGGTACTTCCTGGAGAGGTTTCTTGAAACCCCATAACTGGGGTTTGAGGCTCTGAGGTATTGCAGAACTTCTTTTCCCAGACACTGAGCCCGGCACACTATCTGTGAAAATGAGATAGTCAAAACGAATAGATTCAAATCTTACAGAAAATGATTTAAGTCCAGCACATGCTTTGTATCACACTTAGAAATAAGAAGTCTGATTTCTGTACAGATATGTAGCTCTCCTTAGGCAATTCCTCATAAAACCCTCTTATGTTTGGACAGAGCAGTATTCTCTATGATGGAAATGCACAGAACTCTCACCTTCCAGAGTCTGAGTGTCCTGGTGAGACTCAACAAATGATCACTGTGTTCTTTCTATAGCAACTTGGCATGGTTTTCTTTTCCTTTGTCCAGGGCTGCCCTCCAGTGCAGCCATACAAGGTTGGAGGGTAGATACATTTGTGATGTATGTTCATAACATCTACAGCATCAGAAAGAACTCATCAGCTGCATATAGACCTATTCCCCAGGCTATCAAGATTTTCACAAGAGGCTAACAAGTTCCAAGGCCTTCCGCTCATGATGCTTCAGCTAAGATTATTGAAAGGAAACTGGCTGGTGTCCAGAATGTCTTGAGTGCCCAAGGGTTTGCTGCTTTGCAAAGTCAGTTTACAGCATAACAAAACCCTCACTGATTGTGAGATCAGACCAGGCTGTAAGTAGGCCACATGGTATTAGAGAATTTAGTGGCAGTATTAGCCTCACCGTAAAAACTTGAAGGTCTTCATCTAGAGACATTTTTAGCAGAGTTATAAAGGTGTAACACCCTTTCATATTGGATAGAAACGTTGGGTCTGTATCACAAAAGTCCTCAGATTACAGTCCAAGGTGGTCTTAAAGATATATATACAAATACAAACACACAAACACTCCTTTTCTGCATCACTTTGCACAATTGTTTTGCAGTAACTGTACACGAAATCCACTAGGGCCAAACAATTGATAATTATGAAACACAAAACCGACAAAAGCATATACCTTCTAAGAGGTAAGGGGGGGAGGAGAGCCACTTAAAAACAACACTGTAGAAGACATCTCAATTGCACTTACTTGCACCTTGAACTTGGAGTTAATGGAATAATTCCAGATACAGAGTTCAGTTCCCAGCTGCACATAGAGATGATGCTTTCTGCTTTTACTAGTATCTTCATTACATTCTTGTTCAGCATGAGCTTATCTATTCATATGTACCTGTTTGCTCCTGGAAAAATAAGTTTTGGGTTTTGTTTGTTTAATTTAATGGGAAATTAAAGGGCTCTACAAACAGTGAAATCAACAAAAATGAGATTAAGGTGGAGACCAGTTAGAAATTACTCTGCCAAAAGACACATAAAGATGTCTCTGTGTTTCAGTAAAGAATACTATTTTTTCCAGGCAATGATATGTTAAATAACACAGATTTTGTAAACCTTCATGCTACTAAACTGCTCAATTCTAGGAAGTCAAATCAATAAAGCACTTTTACTGTGCCTTCACTCCATTCTACAGACATAGCCAGATGGGTTAAAGTGAAGGAAAAAAAAACATGCCATGAGGATGTCACCGCTATGACTCAAACCTGAGTCTCCCCAAAAATGAAGCGTTTGGAGGAGACAGTTGTCCTTGGAGCACTCTCTTGGAACTTCCCTAGGAATAGATCTGGTGGGAGAAAGTTACAAGTGAGAAGTACCAAAAGTTGAGGTGGCATTGGGATGAAAAATGGACTATTGCTTTTCCATGCATGGTCCTTGTTTGTGGGCCACAAGGGTTCCAGGGGTGTTTGCAGTCACATTCAGATTGCCCTCTCTGACCAGAAAACCCATGATAAAATTTACAGGAATTTGCTCTTTTCCTAGCAGAAGAAATTGGTTGAACCTACCCCTTTCCTCATTCTACTTTTGGAAAGGGGAAGAAACATTGAACTTTCCTAGCTCTTATACCGCTGCTGACAAATGGCAATCATGGAGTTTTACACACGGTAACTGGAGGGGTGATGAGGCACGAGTGGCCACTTGTGCATTTCAGTAGTTTTGAGATAGCCTAATCAATGTTTATTTGCTTTGATTCTCCCTAGTAGTGAGCAGAGGTAACAAGGGCAGACCAATGAAACAATTAAATATGGATTTAGGCATAGAATTTTGAAGATTTGTGACTTTATATAGGCCAAGAGCAGAAATGAACTTCAATTATTTTGATATTTAGGATGGTTGTATTGGTAAAAATGATATTTAAGGTGAACTCCAAAAGATGTCTTTGTCTTTTGCTGAAATAGAAGAGTCTTTCCTGTCTTTGTGTTATATTTCATTACAATGTACGATTACCTCTCCATAAAAGATCTCTTAGAAGGGAGCAAGAGCTATTGTCAGATTAACTAGAGCCATATGTCTGCAGCATAAATCCATGTAATGGGGGGAGTCACGTACACGGGAGGGTGGACAGATGCCCCAAAGAAGAAACAGAGAGCAAGAGAATAGCTGCTGAGCTGGAAATCCAGGAATCTTTTTACCAGCTGCAGTATTACACTGGCTGATAACAAAGAATGTGAGTTTGCAACTGGGCAGAAGCAGGCTCAGTGTCATGCTTTTGGGCCTGGATTATGCAGAGTGATGCAACAGTCCATGGCAATAGACTACTTTGTGGCAGTTTTAATCTGTAGGTTTTCACATGCTGTCAGGAAAGCTTGTGCATTGTACAGATTGTGTGTCAGGTCTGCACATCTCAGAGGCCTCTGATGGGAAATTGAGCATGACCAACGTGCCCAGGAGAACCACTGGACAAAAATGGTGCCCGGGACAACTGCAGCACACTTCTCAGAGCCCTCCGTTTGGGGCAGAGTACTTAGAATGAAACTCTGCGGCCAGGCTTGCCCTGAGAACTGCTCAGCCTCCAAGGCACGTTCTGGGTGTAGGCACTGCTCCTTGTCAAGAATCTGGCCCTGTCTCAACCAGGCTAATTATTAAGTCGTCTTCTTCCCATTAACTTGCGGGGAAAATTACCCTTCTGAGTTTGAATGACAGGACAGCATTAAGAGTATGCACCTTTTTTTTTTTCCTTAAATCAACCAAACAGAAAATTCACAATGAGGATGATCTTGTAATTACACACACGTCAGAACAGAGAGCATGATAGTTTGCTCAGATTTCTTTGAACATTTCTTTAGAAGAATTTGGGAGGAGAAAGGGAGGGAAATGTTCATTGTAAATCAACTTTGGCATGAAACTTTTGTAAAAAGGTGCCCAACATGCATTACATTCTTTGTTCTGTGTTTTTCCTACACATAAAGCCTTGACAACCTGCTATTCTATGATTGATGCACTTATTTCTTCTAAAGTATCACTAACCAAGCATATCATTTTTATACAGTAAGTGTATATTCAATTTCCTACAGTTTGACTGCTAAACAGGCTCAGTGGTAAAACAAATATATACTGCCGCAGTGCACTGTTCAGAGCGACCAATGGAAAACCTTGGAATACTTTTCATTCCTGTTCCCTTTGCTTTTAGTGGCAATGAAATCACAGCAGGGGCACATGCTAACTATCCATATTTTTATAAAAGTTGTACTGTCATTGGGTGAAGTCTCCAACTACTGCAGACTTTGTACAATGTTAATGGGAATATTATGATTCATATATTCTTGCACAATAAGGCAGAATGACATATCAGGTTTGCAGGCTCTCCTGACAAGGTATGAGGTATTTATCTGGGTTTGTATACCACGGGCTTATCAGCCGAGTATCTGAACGACTATTGACATCATTATCATTCATGTATTCATAAAATGTGTAGGGGTCTCCCAGTTACATTCTAGGAAGTATGAAGTCGCTCCTTCTTAGTGCAAAAGAAAATATAAACTGAAGAAAAAGAATTCAAACTCCTGTAGGCACTGCTGGACCGGGCAGGAGGATAATGGATCTGTGAGAATTCATGTATGTTTATGATGTACGAGGCATTTCAGCTGACATTGAATCAGGTCAGTGGGTCCATTGGACAGGATGCAATGTCAATGGAACTGTTATGTATTATTGATGTCAGTCACAGAATAGATAAAAACATTAGCAAAATAGCTTCCATTGCCATTTCATTTTTTTTCCTCAAATGACAAAAGGCACCAGCCCTTATTAAACACAAGAGGCCTCCAATGTTTCTAATTCTCAAACAGTTTTGACTTGGGGCATATCTAGGAAATGTGAATCTACTGACAAAACAGTTTTTTTCCATAAAAAAATGGAGGCTTTACTTTTTTCACTTATAGTTTTTGCAGCCTAAGTTTTACCTGCAAAAGAGAAACATGCTCACTCTAGGTCCACTTCTGCAAGTTGTTAGGCATATGAGTTCTTTATTCACTACATTTTTGCTTATCTCTGACCATGTTTTGGTAAGTGTATCACTATACCAATGGATTTATAGAACTAATTCTTATTTACATTTTAAAGAAACTTAAAACTGCCTGATCTGTGACATTAAAGCACATATTAGCACTTTTTCACGTTGCCAAAGACATGAAGGGACTGTCATGAAAATCACACCCAATGGACTATGCATACACTTAAGTGAGAGGACATGTAAAAATTAACTTTAAAGCTTTCAACATGGATTATACCCATTTTATCTAACCTTCATCATCTCACGTTAGGCATTGTTCCCTAGACACGTAAACCACTTAGGCTGATATCACAAGTGATCCTTTGCTAAGTTAGAATCCTTAAACCCTGCTAAAATCTGAGCTGTGCTCGAAATGCCATGTTAAAACCAGCTATGTATGAATAAATATTTATAGAATTTAACAGCTCATGAGCAGGGAAATAAGTACTGTGGGGGCATGCCACATGAAGACTACATACAGTTTCTTTGCATTCTAGATTCTCCCAATCCCTTTAGTGACATTTTAAAACTTTAAGCAAGTAAGTAACACCATAAATTTCAATAGGCCTGTGCATGCCCACACAGAAGCACTTAAATGTTTCACAGCTTCAAAGCACTAATCATATACTTGAATTTGCCAGTTAGCTCCATAGAGGGATAGGGGAAAATGTGTTTACCTGATTTACAAACTCAAAGCTGCTTTGCATGAGTACCCTTGGCAAGATCATCTGAGACTTACATCTTTGCTCCTGCACCCATGGAAGATAGTTTTATTCAGAGGAAAATTTAGGAACATATAAAATTTAATTTTAGTAAAGATTATGGTCTCAAACAAATATGATAAAGGAAATGCACTCAAAAAAAACATGATGCGTCTGTTTGCTAGTTCCTTTTTAATGAAGTCTTTGTTTGATCCTTTACTATGGTATAGATTTGTCCTATTGCTTGATTTTGCCATGATGTTCAGAACATCCTGTGTGAATTGGTAACTTCTGGGTACAAAAAAATACCAGGAACTCCAATGTTAGACATTTGAGCCCTTGTCAGTAAGGCCACTGGCCTCACCTCTGAAGCTGCAGGAATCTGCAAAGTAAGGAGTCACAGCTTTGTTGATTTACACAATAATCCTTTTAAAAATATTTTTCTTGCTCCCATTCCTGCAACTTATCTCTGTTTCTAAGTGCTTTGTTTTGAACCAGGAATACTTATTGGGTCATTAAAACTATAAGTTGTGTCCTGAAAGTGTTGGTAAAGATAGGCCACCACTATATGTAAGTCTTATCTTCAGATGTGAAAGCATAGTAATAATCTCTGTCTCCTCCCTCCCAACGAGATACCACTAATTAGTGATTCTTTGATCCCATCATCTCTGAGCAGAGACTACTACAAGAAAGGTCATCAGGCCCCTGGCAGAAGTATTCAACCTCTTACATGTAAGAGGACCAGGTTTTACAAAATATCATGTCATTTCTTTGAATAATTTATTTGAATGGTTGCTGTACCCATCTTGGGTACCCAAACTCTACCATCTGTTAAATTGGTGTCAATTCCACAATTCTCTACTAGCTCAGAATCAGAAGTAAGCATCAATCAATAATCCTTTGGATTCAGTGGGCTTGTGGCAATGCAATGTACTTGCTCTCTTCCCCCAGTCAAAGCTTGATTGAAAGGATGCAACAGTCACAGGAAAGTGCAAGGGCTGGTTTTTGTTTTTATCTCATCCTCCTAACAATGCAGAAGCTGAAAGAAAATGTAAAATGGGTGATTCTTCAATATCTGTTCAAGAGTGTATTCCAGGTGGGTAAGAAAATAGCCTTTGCCTCCCCACATGCCCAGCAGCCACAGCCAGGGTGACTCAATCCCCCAGGAGCCAAGCCCATCCATCCCTCTGCCCCATGGGCTGGCAATGCAGTGCGTTTCACATGCACTTTCTTCACGACCATACACCTCTGTTTAACAAAGACTGCACACTATTTGTTCCCTTTCCCAGGTCTTTCCTGCCCTGATAGCAAGTGGCTGTTGCAGTTAATCTAAAGAGATTCTTCCTAGGCTCTCTGCTCTGCTCACAAACCCTCTTGTGCTGTAAAACAGATAACTGGAAATTTTTATGGCCAGGTTCTTAAAATATTTTTAAACTTCTGCTTCCTCCCTGCCCCAAGCCTTTTGATGTAAGGAGAAAATCTCACACAGTGCCTACCCTTATCTCCCCAAGAGAAAACAAAGAGAGTTAAAGGCAAATGTCTTCTGCAGAGACTGCCTTTTCTGTGCTGCTCTCCCCACTGTGTGCCAAATAATGGCATCTGTTCCTGCTGTTCTTTAGTTCCCCCATCCAGCGTGTTTTCAACTTCCTGTGAAAATTTGTGGTTCTTAAATCCAAAGGTCATGTTTAACACTTAAGTTCAATTTGGAAGGATTTGGATTTGTTTTTTGGGTTCTTTTCTTTTTTCTTTTTATCTTCTCCCCCCCCCGCCCCACCCCAGCTCTGCTCTGAGAGTTGACAAAAGGCTTCCACCCTCTCTTTGCATTGTGTGTGTTTTGCAAACTCCTGCATACAACTCTGCAATTCAGGTTAATACTCTGGGAAATATCCATTCATGTATTGATAAGCATTAAAGGATTGCTGTTTCTGTGCTTTCTGGTGAGGTTCAACATGCTGTTAGCAGGACAAGCTCTTCTCACACTGCCCTCACTGTGTGATCAGTCTGCAGTGTATAGGAATTCCCTCCATGAGGTCTATAAAAATCTCAAGCTGCATCTAAACAAAGCCACACTTCTAAGCAGAGGTGGTTAGAGTGAATAGCCAAAATTCTACTGAGTTATGTATGATGCTCTTGTGCAAGAGGAGCTGAACCCAGATCACCAATTGAAATTTACTTCTTGCTTCAATTTGGACTCAAATTGGGATCCCAGAGCTGAAATGCCAGTGTTCTGTCCAGTGACAGAATAGTATTTTTCCATTTTACAGCAGGCAGGATGAGATGGCTTGGTCATTGATATATTGGGGGCCTCTGTTTATTCAGTATTTTCCCCAAAATATAATTTTTTTAAGTGCATTTTTTTGTCAGCTGAATGTATTCACTGAGAAATGTTGAGACATGATTTTAGAGAGGCAGGCAGGGAAACAGAGGCAAATACATAATTTTCTACATTGACAGGAAGAAAAGAAAAGCCAAGATCTTCATTGTTTCCTTTCTAACATTAAGAAAGATGGTCTGTGCATGTTGCTGAACATTTTTTTCCGTGCCAAGGAACCGGGCTGCTCCACAGAGCACTGGGAAAGAGCCAGAGAACAGGATTTGGGGTCCATGCAGTCTGAATCCACCACTCCTTCAGCCCAAGACTATTTTCTCTATCTGAAAATTCATCCTGCAAATGCCACTTTAGAGATAAAGGGGAAAAAAAGTCCGGACAGGGATAGGGATTTAATGATGTAGCTTTTTAAAATGTTTTGTATGTTTCATTTCTGTTCATTTGAGAAAGGGAATAAACCCCATCAGTCTGATGCTCTGTGCTGGCTCCCAAGATTTTCTCTGCCCTTGATTCACAGGAGTGGAGCCTTCATGTCCTTTGGTCTGCACACCCTGTGGATCTGGCATGGTCTCTCTTGTTTGGTCCGAGATTCAGATGCTATTTCTGGTCTGAAGACATTTGTTCTCAATTGCCTACACAGTTCAATAGGATTTTAAGGTACATTTGTTAGGGATTATAAAGCACCTAAAGATGTATCAAGTGGAAGGGTCAATACAAGATCAGGCTGTATTGTGTTACAGCGTGTTGCATTATGCTGTATGTCTCAATTCACTATTGGAAACCAGATGTGGCAGACAAGCCCAGCCTATTTTTTGAACATTTGTAGATATCTTTGAATTATGTCATCAATGTTTAAAGATTTCCACGAAGATTTCAAGAAGTAGATTTTCCTGTCTTCCAATCACTATCAGAAACTCAAATTCTGTTGGATAATTGAAACGCTCTATCCCAATCCAAAAAATAATAAGTGTAAAAAGAACACTTACATCTTTCATTTGTAATATATATGGAGGATGGTAAGAATTTGCTACCTGTAAGGTGTATTGAATTTTTAATCATCTATATATTTATGGTAAAGAGTAACACATTACTTCTAGCACACAAAAGCTTATGGCATACGATTATCCTTAATTAATGGGTAAGTGCAAAGCTTTATTATTCAATGAAACTGATTTATTATCTTAATTCTCCAATGTTCTGCTTCATGTTTCCATTGAAACCATTGTTTGCACCATGGTAACCAGTAACCACCATATGTACGTGATCTTTTTTATGACCTGTACGTAATTAGATTTTATTATTTTCTTAAAGCTGAAGTGCTGCCTGGCTGTAGCTTCCGATACCTCTGAACGAGGGACAGGGCGCTCGCTGCTTTGTTTCTGTGGGAATCAGGTCCTGGTTTGGTGTGTCATTACAACCCAGTGTCTATTTTTTCCCCAGCAGTCCCACACACATCCCTCCTCTTCCTTTCCCAGCACGACACTTGCCTACCTGTCCCTGTCTCCTCTGCCTGGCACAGCTAGTTAACTGAAAGGACGTGAAGAGAGCTGAAAGCCAGTGGGTGTCGGAGCTGCCTAGTGGAGAGATCCCCAGCTAATTGCTAGTCCTAACAGGCACAATTAGCCGCTACAAGCCCTTTGAGATGGCCCTGGGCTTCTCTCAGGTAACAGCCATCACTAGATAAAGGCTGAAATACGCTGCATTTAGAGAGACACTTGCAGACAGGGATGTCACAGGCTGCCAATTATGCTCTGCCTGTACACAGTCACTTCCAAGAACCAGACAAGACACATACACCTGAAGTTAAAGGGACAAGATGTGTACTATTTTGAACTACACAAGTGTGGGGCACGTGAAGATATAACCCTTCTCAAATTAGGTCATATCATCTTTTCAATTATCAGTTCTTGATCAAGTTCTGCAGTGTTTTTGAACATTTACTCCAAGCAGTAAGTCCTGGAAAGTTCAGCAGGAGAGGGCTGCTTATATTTTTTGCTGTATGTGATGTTACTTTAAGCAAAGTTTCACCATCACCACATAGACAAAAATGGCTTGTCAGGCCTCTGCTAATCAGTGATGCTCTACCCTGTTGGGACTGCAATCCGTCTATTCCTCACAGAGGAGGCGAGACGGATTAGCATATTTAAGGATTACTTTTGAAATTAGTAATTGCCCCACACTTCTCCATTAAAAAAATTACCCTCTCTGAGCATCTCTGGCAGTACATTCTTCCTCTCAAGCAATGAACTTCTGTACTAAATAAAGCAGCCCAGAAAGACAGCCTGAAAAAAAAACAAAAACAACACATCAGGTTTTGAGAATTATCAGAAGGAAATGGGCAATTTCAGGTATCTTCCACAATACAGGCCACCCCAAACAGCATCCTATGGAAAATCATTATAGCTCATTGCATAAAAATTCAAATGTTTCAAAGTTGGAGACTATAAGAATTTCACCATCTAGATTTAAGTTGTAGTGAGTGATATTAAAAAACAACTTCCAAGACATATAACAAGTACAGATTCTAGACCAAATTTTCATATAATAGTAGCCCAAGTAAGTCATCTACCTCCAGACTTGCATGCCCATTTAAAAAGATACTCAGAAAAACTAGGTACACACAACTTCCTTTGAAGAAAACTTATTTGATTGCTCTGAGAACTGCAATCATTCCACAGCTGACCTTCAGAAGGTCCTGTGTCACCTGCTGTTCTGTTACAACATCAGAACTCCATCATGACTATATTAAGAGCACATTCTCATGGTATTGATCCAAATCTGTCAAACTACCTGCAACAAATAAAAGTAAAATTAAATATTAAGATATTTCTATTATTTTTTATTTATTTAAATAGCTTAAAAATGTCATATTTCTTTATTCTTTTTTTTTTAATAGCATTTTAAAGACCATCTTCCAAATCATATCACATATAGGGAAGCAGGTTAATATTCAGAAGTCATCTTCCCCAATTCCAACTGATACCACAAAGGAACAGCTCTTTCTGTTTAGGAAGCTAAACCAAAATTGAAGATATTAGATACAAATTTAGTTTTTAAGACTCAGTTTAAATTTTCCCAAGAGCTTTTTGATCTTAATATGGAAAATATGCAAAGAATCTAATTACTAATTATGGAATAGTTAAATTCTGTTAAAGGATAAAAATTACTTGACACAGTTGGTTTCACCTCCCTAGAATTAACAATGAAGCTCCAAACGAAGGCTCGTAGGTTTTGTTGAGCTATATGTCTGTCTGCTTTCCTGCAGGGAAGGAAAGGGAAACCACTGAAAGGATCGGCAATGGACGTTACCTGCCCTTAGGCTTTTCTCATCATGATCTGCTGATCATTCAGGGGCAGATTTTTGGACCAGATTCCAGGTAAAACGACCCAAGTGTGGCTTCCAGTGTTCATTTTAGATTCCAGATGCATTTTATTAGTTTGTTTGTTACAAACAAATTTGTTTTCCTTGTAAGAGTGGATGTCTTTGAAATATATGCAAAACCAACATGCTAATATTTGATTGCAAACCAAGTAACGATCAAAAAGCTAAAAGGGAAGAATGAGTGCTCTATTATTAAACTAGCAAAATAAATAGATATACATTTTTTCCCTTTTTACGGATACATTTGCAACCAAATTAGTAACAAGATCTCCTCCAGTATAAATAAAAAAGGCTTGCACTTACCTATTAATTAAGAATAATGGAATGCCATAAGCTTTTGTGTGCTAGTGGTACTGTAATTTGTTACTCTTCACTACAATAAATATATAACTGATTAAAAATGCAGTGCAGCTTACATATATTAAATTCATACTGCACTGTGTATTGATTCCCTTTGCTCATCCTGGTAGCCCACTGAATTCAAGGCGGGTGAGTTTTGACCCTCTCAAACAAGGCAAAAAAGCCTCTGGCAAGGCAGAGGGGTTTGGGAGCTCAGATCTCACAGGCAGAGCGTCTCAGTTGCTCTGATCCCAGCTGGTCTGCCCTGTGACAGAGTTTCTCACCTCACTCAAGCCATCAGCTTTGGGGGTTTTAAGGACCAAACAGGGCTCTCAGAAACCAGTTTCTCCATTCCAGCTCAGAGGTTTGGTCCATTGCTATAGTGTTGCATGTCGGGCTGTGAGTTGCCCAAGGGAATTATTGACTCCAGCTCCCCCTTCTTTCCTCCTTTCCATCCTCAAAAGTCACAGGGAAAAAAAATTACAATGGAATACATCTGGTAAACTGCACAGCAGAGGGGAAGCAAACTTACCAAGAATAGAGTCCTGGTGAAAATTAATTAAATTTCCAAAGCAAATTAATATACATGGAATTTGTGATCTCCTCTGAGGGGAAAAAAAATATGAGAATCATGAGGCATATTCATGACTGTGAGAAACAGGATTATTGTGAACACCGCTGTGTGTTCTACTCAAACGTAGCCCTACCCACAGCTGCGTGCAGCATTGCAAACTTTGGGATCTTCTCACAAATAGAAGAATTAGGCCCCAATCACTGCAAGAGTTATTACATCACAGTAAATGGCCCGTTTTTTCTTTTCATAGTGACCACCCCTGAACTCAGAAATTATTACTTACATGTGCAATTTAAAACAGATGTATTTTAAATACACCCTAATCTATATATGGCAGCAACCTAAGCCTTTATGCCATTGAACCAAATTAAGCCCATCCAATTATTTTCAGACCCTACAGAAATTGAATTCTTGTTTTAAAAAGTCTAAGCCCTCACCCATGTGGCAGAGAAACTTCTATATATTATCTTGATATAAATGAGTATTTGTTAGGTTTTTCTGCCTGCTAAACCAAATACTTACAACACCACCTGTGAGAAACTGAATTTTTCACCCTTGCTGTAGCCTCTTTCTTGTAATTAGGGTCAATTATCACTGTGTACATGTTAACATTGCCTACTTAATTGCTAATAATCTTAGCAGATAAGGAAAAGTGAAGAGTTGGTTCTCCTGAGAGAAATCAGAACTTGCTCCCTGAGGGAAATGCAGAAGGGAAAAAGATTAAAAAAAAAAAAGGAACTAGAAAAAGATATGGTTAAAGAAGAAAACAAAGAAGCAATATTGTCCCACAGAGCGATTAGAAATGTAATGATCACATGCCCCAGCAATAAGCAATGCTGGTGATCAGAAATTTCATCCCATATGCTTTGGGCAGTCCTGCTGTGGGTTGAGTGTATTGCCAGGACCGTGGTCAGCCATTGTTATCAGGATCTGGCTCTCTGTACGTAATAAATTTGCCTCTCCTGACAATCAGAGACCACTACTGTCAGCTCCAGAAGGCTGACACAGAGCCAAGTAACTTTCAACATGACCCTGTGTCACGGTGTTGAACGCAGAAAATGCACCACATGCAACTGCATTAAATGTAGAAATGTTAGGTAGGAAACAAACAAAAAAAACAAACAAACAAAAAACCAAACCAAACAAAAATCACAAGAAAAAAAGCGTAAGATTTTTAGATTAACCATCTTCCTTTATAAAACTGGTCATGTATCTTTACAAGTCAAAATGCCAGTTTTACGTATTAGCTGTAACCAAGTGCCTGCAACATACAGTGTCTGATAACAGCGTGATGGAGCATCTGCCCATTACAAACTCTAAAAGAAGTGATACCCACCTAGTCTCTAGCAATATTTCCTACACTTGGATGTGACGGGTGTAAGTATTGACCGTTCTGGGTACAGTGTGGTTTGTGACACCTGATAGGATCTGAAACCAGAATGGTATGGCTGTAGGCCATAAAATAAGATATCAGAAAATAGAGAGCCAAGGAGATAAATTTTGTGAGTCCACCTGATCAATCCAGCTGAGCAGAATGCTGGTTTCCTGAATTCTATGAAGCAGTCGTGTAAAATATCTGTTCCTCGATGGGTCTGGCAGATGTGATGCCAGAAATAATTTGACTCTGATTTACTTTTTGTAGCTTTATCTAGTTCCCTATATTAAACCTACAATCCTAAAATAATTTTAGGGCCATTTATTTTTATGTCTACAAACAGTAGAGTTACCCAAATGTTAAAAGCCTATGCTCATAGGCCCATAAAAGCACTGTTGATTAGATTGCAGTATTTCAGTTTTTAGTTATCAACACTGACACTTTTGGAAAAAACTGAGTACAATATACTTCCGTACACATTGCAGTGTTTTTAACCATTTAGTCAGTACCACGTACATCAAATAGACACCATAATAAAACAGAAATACATTAAACATACATCTGGAAGCACTTTGTAACTGACTTCTGCTTATGAAAACGACTGTACATAATTTCATCATTCACTTTAATTCAGTCACATGCTGCAGTCAGAGGAGTCAGATAACACTCTCCAATAAGATTCAAGCATAGATTTCTCCTCATGCTAAATTCCATGCCTTATCTGCCAGCCCACACTTGCCATCACTCGTGAGTCCGTAACGAGGCACCAGAGCCTGCAGCAGCGGTGCTGGACACAGCAGGGACCCGGTGGGGTATCACAGTACTCACCTCCAGGGTGTCCTTGCCCTTGTACAGCTTAGATCACATTTCAAGGCTAGGTACTAAGGGCATTTCCAGCAGCACTGAGTAAGTTACCCTTAAGCAGCTGGACCAGAAGCTGTAAGGCAAAACCAGATCTTGCCTTCCATTACCAGTAAATGGGAAGATATTTGCATGAGATACCTGTTGTTTTCATTTTATCCTTCACTGCTTGGTTTGAACCATTACCTTAAATGCACTCCAGGATGAAGAGCTGCCATGCATGTACAGCAATTTTCATACTGCATATTTTTCAGTTTCAGCCATGAAAGGTGTGTTTGCAGCAATAACAGAGTGGATAGCAGTACACATTGACAAAACAACCCCACCTTACAATAGCATGACCAATAAGAAGCTTTCTCTAAAAGGATATGCATCTTAAAACTAAAAGTACCTTAAGTTATCTGCTGGCATTCCTTTACAAATACCAACTAAATCCCATGAGTGGGCCCTAGCACTGATGAGTTGGCATGCTGTAATGCTTGGCTGCTCTTCTTGCAACTTTTTAACTACCATGTCAATTAGTCATCAAAGCATGGCTGAAATGATTAGCACAATGAGTATGTTACAGCTAAGAAGAATAGATAGAACTTAATCTACACCCATCTCCATTGTCAAAATCAACAACAAAACCCCAGCAAAATGTCTCTAGTTTCCATGACAGTGAGACTTCAGGGACACCATTGGTTATCCTATTTTATTGGTTGGTGGCTGTGCCTCAGTAACATATTTCCAATCTTTTTAAAATTTCAATTATAAAACCAACCTAATACAGACTGATTCATAAGCACAAAATCACAAACACTTTCTTGTTTAAGATATGAAGAGACATCCTTTGACAGAAAATAGAGATTAAGTTAAGATTCAGTACAATAGAAGTTTTCCAAATTGTCTACTACTCAATGATCTGAAAATATTTCATAAATATTATATTATCTAAGTTTCAGTGCAACAATCATTCAAGCAACAATTCAGGCAACTAAATAGAAGTATCCTTTTTACAAGTTGAATAATCCAAAACAGAGAAAGACTAAACAAGTGTTAAAAGAAACTACAAGACTTCCGTTCCAGTACTAGAAAAAAAAATAAAAAACCCACTTTTTTTTTTTTTAGTCAAAGTCTATGTTTTACATTTCAGCTATGCTGACTTATTGCTTCCCTTTGCTATGCTGGAGAAAACAGAATACTTAGAGACTTCATCTAAAAATCCACTGCATTAAATATAGTCTGGCGAGCTCTTGAACAGAAGAGCATTGTCCCTTACAGCCTGACTAGCTGGCCAGTCCAGCTGGCCTGGATGAAATTTCTTTCTTGATCATTTTGTTTATAGAATATATTTTGCTTTGGCACTTCTGCCACCTGCTCTTGTTTTCCATTACTCCATGGCTGTATCTGAGCTTGCCCACTTCAGTCTACACTTACCCTGAGAATGCGGAAATATTCTGTTCCCATAAAATAAACTTCAGAAATTTCTTTCATTAGTCAAATTTGCTACTTTGCAGTTTTGTGCTTTAAGACGAAGGCAAACAGACCACAGGGAAGCTGTGCAACAGGATGGGTCTCATGTAAGTCTAACTGGGACAAAATCATGGACATCTACCTCGCCATCCCAAATAGAGGGGTTTTTCTTTTGTCAGTGAAGATGCCTCAAGGTGTCATACATGGCAAATCCTCATTAATTTGGAGTGGTGACTAGATGTAGATGGGTTAATAAACTCAGCAAGTGATGGAAAAAGACCAGTGACTTCAAATAACACAGAAGACCAGAGCATCCACCCTCCCGCAGAGCCTTCACGAGTTGCTGCCCCAGCACTACACAGACAAAACCCCATTACCTGTGTTGGTGGCAGAAGAGAAGCAGAACAATCTCCTTCTCCTCTTGCCCCAGTCTGCAGGCCGTGTGTTGCCAAAGGAAGGTAACAGCAGTAAGACAGTGCAAAGCAGCTGAGGGAGCTGCCTCCTGCTCCACATCTGCAGCAGAACTGCAGCACCAGCAGGAAGACACTGGTTCAGTAAAACCACAGCTTAAGAATGATTAACCTTTGCTCAGGTTTGCAGCGAACAGTAGGGTTGTAGCCAAGAGGTGACATCCTTCCACCATTCCACAGTTCCCACGGTGGAACCTGCTGCTGCTCTGGATGCCAACAGAGCAAACTCTCACATTCAATTTCAGCGTGGCTTTGAGGTTTACGAAGAGATGTTGGTCAAGGCCCCATTATTGTTTGCCAATAGAAAAAAAAAAGTTCTTTTTCCTTCTTGTAAAATGCAGCTGTATTTTACTGCAAAGGAGGGGGAACTGAAAATAATTTTCTACATCGGTATTATCAATTATCCAAAGCCCATTTGCACCATTATGACTTTAATGTTCTCCCAATAGAAATATAATTCTCATTATTTTTATTGGGTTTTATTTTTATATTGCTATTAACTGCATATCACCAGATTTTCTGTTTTCTTAAACTATGTGGGCCAAATATCCAACTCAGTATGAAATCCTGACTATGAAACTGTGCCCCTGGGCTTAGGCGTGTATGCAACGTGCACAATGGTGATGCTGAAATTACTTAGGCGTGGGATCATTTCTATAAATAAAGCTATGCAAACAAACTTAGTGCTCTTGAATTTTACCTTAACCACCAAAACATACTTGGTAGAAATCATACTTCCAGACAATCCTCTTTCTTGACCCAAAAGGACTAGTATTAGGGAGCAGGTAATGATGCCCTTCAGGACAATTCATTAAAACATACCAGGCTCTTAACAGAAAAATTCTGAAAGAACAGGAACTGTTTGAGAATACGGCTTATTTGATATATTTTTACAAATGTTTTAGAATCAAGACAAATTTAATCCCGGTTCCCTCTTCTCCAAAGGTGGAAGGAGAGGGGGTAAAATTGATGTATTCCAACAAGGGACAAATTACTCTCATGATTCTATTGTAAGAGGTATTTTAGTCTTTTCACATGGATTTACATATTTAGTAAGAAGGGACACCCTCTCTTTCACAATCCAGTTTTTATTTGTTATAGTTAATGCTAAGATGGCATTCTTTTTATATATTAAATCAACAGACTATGCATTACCAAAATAAATGACACTTTTGCAGTCATTCACACATCTCAAGCCACAAATCCAAAGAAGGCACTGAGTAAGTATGAAAAGTTTTCTAATGCGTTTGCCTTGCTCTCCCTACACTCACCAAAGAATTCCAGATATAAGGTGTTTGAATGCAAAATTTGCCCTCCTTCAAGCCTCTCATTCATGGTATTTCTGAAAAAACAATTTACCGAGTAAATTCTTCTCTGAATATTCCCTCTGGTGCATTTTCTGTCCCTGCCCAAAGCCTGACTGCCCGCAGTGGGCACTGCAGTCCTTCCCTTGCCCATCCAAGCTCTCCTGACGAGCTGCTTTGGTCAGCATGAATAATGGACCACCTGGGCTGAGCCGGGTCTGAGCAGGCTGGATAAGCCCTCTCCCTGGACCTACGTGATGGTCCTTAAGCAGGCTCCCAATGTAATTTTAAACTTCACTTCATCATAATGATAGGCTACAAACGAGCCTCCTATGAGCATAATAAGCACAGTGAAAAAGACAAACTACTTTGAGAAATGCTATGGCAAATACCAACTGGAAACGGGGCATAAACCACTAAGGCCACATATTCAGCTGTCCCCTTAAACTGGCCTCCAATGTGCCCATGTGCTTGGCAGAGAGACTCACACACCAGCAGGCATGAAAGGGTGGGTATAAAGGCTCCTCTGCTTGTTACCTCATTCCTAATTTACATACGATCCAGTGCTCTTCCAATATATGGATTTATAAGGTTTCATTGTTTCATACAGTAGGAGCTGATGTATCAACTTTTTTTTTCTTTTTTTTCCTTACAATTCCAGTTCAGAGACTTCTGTTTGCCTTAATGAATTTTGTTTGCATAGTTGACTGGCATCAGGTTAAGCAGGTATTGAAATGTGATATAACAACCTAATCAACCGTTAACAGGTACAGAAGAAGCCCTGACAAGGAACAGTCTGAAACCTGTTCATGATGATATTCTTTCTGATAAGGGAAAAAAGAGAAGTGTAGGACCAATTTATGCATAAATTGGTCACATTTTCACACCTAGCCCCCAATTATCTAAAAAGGGTTTAACATTATATTTATATTGATAAGCTTAACAATGTTGAACCACGACTCTGGGATGATCTGTTACAATTCACATCCAAAGCGACCAGAAGGAATAATTGGAAACCCTCCAGCATTTCAAGAAATAGAAGCAGCCTTGAAAAAGATGAAAACTGCCGTACAAGGTCTGGCTTTTGCTGAAATTACAACATAAATTCCGAATGAAGGATGGCCAAGAATAATTCAACAATTACAAATTCCCCTCTAAAGACAGAGGGAATGCTAGAAGATTAGAGAAATTGAGTCATCTCAAATGTCTCCAAATGAAAAAAAAAACAAAAAACCAACCTGGTAATGAATACAGGCTGACTGAGACACTTGATAGACTGTATTACTGATTGATTGCACAGGGGTTTTAGCTGAATAACCAGATTTTGTGCTATGAATATCAATGGTTGGCTACATAAATAGAGAGAATACTTGCCAAACAATTATGGAAATCCTGATACTCATCACCAGTGTGTAAGTTAACAACAAGGTATATTGGACTGTCCTTAATGGTCTACAATCATTTTGACATCTTCTCCAACTCAAGAGCATCCATAAATGCCTAACTGATGTCCCATATAAGCCAGGCCAGCAAGGCCAACCTGTCACGTGCAAGTATCTCAAGCAAGAACTAAATATCTATGCTTAGACCCTCCTATAGCTCATGAGATTGTGATTCCTCCTCTGAACTGTTTCTCTTTTCCAGAACCAACTCACGTAATAAGGAGTAGGAGGATCTCCCTGTAGTACTGCCTGCAAACTGCAGGAGGACCGAGGTGAAGTCACATATAGGCTCTTAAAATTATATACCAAATGAAGATGGTTAGTAGCATCACCTATAAATCAAGGCTGGATCTTCCAAGAGGCACAGAGATCATTTCTTTTCCCCCTCCACATTTTAGCACAAAAGTACAGGTGTCAATGAATGCTGGTGCTGTTTACAGCACCCCAGTTTTTATGGTCCCACCATCAGCCTTTCGCATCCCCAAGTGCTGGAAGGGCAGCCCATACTGCTGACCTCCTTCTTCAAAGTTCTCTCCTTGCGTATTCCCTGCCTTCTGAGGGAGTGGTTTGACCCAGGCTTAGCCCTGGGCTGGTCTCCTAATCCAGCAACACTTAGCTTTGCATATGTGGCTGAGAAGCCTAGAGCTGTCACAGCCCAGGTCTATACAGAACCACACTTGTAAATGAGGGTTTTTACTCCATGACAGGCCTAGAACAATAAGATAAACTTCAGCTGAATGAAGACAACCTTTTTTTCCTCAACCTGATGGTAAACTGGAAGAGTAGAAAAGAAATCCATAGAAGATAAAGACACTGTATTTAGTTCAAACCAATTTTTTCATTTAGATTAGAAGTAAATGAAAAAAATAAATAAGCAACAAAAATAGAAGGAAAATTCAGAATAAAATCAAGTGAAATAAAACAACATGAACTGTTTTGAAAATGTCTGGTTGAAACACTGAATGAAGACAGTGAAATGACATCATTGGAAAACACAGGGGTGAAATAGTAAGAAATTTTCTGGATATTTTTGTTACCTTTCTTCCTCTATGTGAACAATCTAGTTCAGCCAAGAAGAATTTAACAATATTTTAGAATTGCTGATTCTCTTTTTTTCACTCACAAACATATAAAGGAGGATTCATATGAAAACTTTTGCTCTGTTCTTCATGTAAACCAACACACAGGCACTTACACAGCTGGTCTGGAGAGGTGCTAAACACTTAAACAACCATTGAGGAGAAATATGAAATTAGAGCTCATCTTTGGAGATGGGTCTAGGACAATGCTGAGCTCCATCCTGAAGCCAGCCTCTGAGGTGTCTGCTATGCAATTTCCCAGCTCCCCGAACTGGAAACAGTAAGGCCTCACCAAACCTATGTAGTTTGTTAGGTGCTTGTAAGCAACTGGACTGTAGCCCTACCAGGATGTGCTGGTTGGCATGAACAACATCTGTCATCGCTATTACACTCCCTCACTTCCTCCCAGGATGAAGAAGTTAGAGCATTTTTCTCCCATGGTCCTTCCTAGTCCTGGAAGTCTCCCAGATCCCTAGTGGGCTAAAGGGGCTTTGTGCATCATCCAAGAATTAGATACATTTAAAATCACAGCTAATACTTCAGCCTCATTTTAGAAGTTGATTTTTTTTCAGAGTAGGGGTTGGGGATGAAGGTTCCTATTGCTGGATTTATAATTGGCAAAATCTGCCTGCTTAGTACACAAATAGCCGACTTTCCCATTAAAGACAGGTCACCACATATATATCTATACTATATATATATATATATATATATGTATTAAATGTAATACCTATATATATACTCATAGCTGGGTGCCTAAATGCTTACATTTTCACAAACCAGTGTAATTTAAAACTGTGGTGCCGGCACCTTATTTCTAAGGGATTTCAGGGGTGTGAATGTGTGCTAGAGAGTGGGTCAGAAAGACAGAGTCAATAATTCATAGTATACTTCCACAGGATATTCCTTAGAGGATCTCTAAAGTACATCACTGACATTTATTAACAGATCCTTAGAAGACTCTCCTTGAAAGGCACAGAGACAGTATTATTGTCCCATTTTATAGAGGGGAAACCTGAGGTAGGAATTCAAAGATATGTACTATCTCACCAAAACATTAAATGAACAAGCCAAGGCGGAATCCAAGCATTTTTCACTCCCAAGGTAAGATTGCACTGGAGTGCATTTCTGTGCAAGCTTTCTCTTACAACCAGCAGGAATGAGGAGCGAGGGTGTAGCTCAGGTCATGTGGTGACCAATATTATCCCCGCAGAAAACACCATTACCACGAAGCAAGGATCAGGCGTCTACATGAAATTAATCAGAAATTTTTATTTCGTAGACTTGGCAAGGATGGGTAGTGTCTCCCTTCAGCAGAAAAATAAACAAGACACCATCGGGGGTGACTGCTCACCCTGGTCAGACAGAGAGAAAAACCTCAAAAGGTTACTGAGCTCGATGCCACCACTTTTCAGGGTTGTGCTTTGGAGGTGTTGCTGCCCCATCCATCCCTGGTGATGTTGGTAAATCCCAGAAGCAATGCATCTTCCCCTGATTTATATTTATACTTTTCCTTTTTAATTAATTATTTTTCCGCATTCCCCTTGAGTCAGAGGTGCATATATTTTAAGTTATTAAAAATCCTTGCAATGAAGAAACAGAAAGGGAGAAGAGAAGGAAAGTAGGAAGAAGCCCGTACAGTGTGGTAAGAAGGATGGCTTGCAATGTATGGATATTCCTCTGATGCCAGAATGTTTGGCATCTAAAATCTTCCACACCTCCTGGGCACTGGCATCCTAGAAACCTGACAAGTGACCACTGAGACCAAAGGTGTGCCAGCTGTTGTTACCCATGTCTCAGGACACAATTAAACCCACAATATTTCACCCCTGCTGCCCACCTTTGCAAGACAAAAAGACAATGTGCACTGCCTAGATATTGAATTGGTCCAATGTGGTGGTGTGGTACTGAAAATCAAAGTTTGCAGGAGCAGGCAAAATCCAAGCCATGTTTTTATTTTTATTTTTTTAAATATTATTATTTTTATTGGTATTTTCAGTATTAAATAAATCATACAGTGGTTTCATGTATGGACAAACTCAGTCCTAGTAATTTCTATCTGATGATGTGGTACAGCAATGAGTTACTTACCCTTGCAAAACACTTGTTGGATCTTTGAATAATCCAAAAATATGAAGTAGGGCAAGACATTCCTGCAGTTCATCTTCACAAAACATGATGTCACTTATGTACAGACTCTTAATCCTATTCCTCCTCCTATTTTCCTTTCAAATATGTGTTTTGTATGGAGTTATCCATCAGACAGCACATTGTCAATGAGATGTGTCATTGCTGTGTGTGTATTCCGATAAAATGAACCTAATGCATATGTAAATCTGCCTTCTCAGGAAAAGTGTGCAGAAACACATTTGGCTTGAAATCTCT
Organism: Sclerurus mexicanus; assembly: GCA_013396755.1. Lineage (NCBI taxonomy): Eukaryota > Metazoa > Chordata > Aves > Passeriformes > Furnariidae > Sclerurus > Sclerurus mexicanus. The sequence goes on along the minus strand of VWZF01004469.1, from coordinate 441,406 downwards.
CACTGCAAAAAGATTTAAGAAGGGTAGAGATGAAAAATCCCCAGCTGCAAGAGCAGAGCTGCAGTCCTTGAGATCTGAAGCCACAGCCCACGGAGGGACCCAGGCAAGCCGGGGGTCCAGCTGGGGCAGCACTGCCACAGCTCTGGGGACAGAGAGGGGACCCAGCTCCTGGGGTCCCCCACATCCCACCCAGCAGCTGTAGGGAAGGCACTGTGGGTGTGAGCTGTGCCTGGGGGCAGCAGCCACATAACCTTGTAAGAGCGCTGGGCAGCCACACTAATGGAATCATAGAGACAGCCAGCACACGCTGCTCTCAAAATATTGTGCTGCTAGAGACTGCTGCAGGAGTGATCGCAGAGACCTCCATGGAAAAAGCTAAATAAATCCTGATCCTGGCAACACAGACTTAGCTAATTGCTGCATATTTTTAAATTTTTTTTAATTTTATTTTTTGAAGGCAGCTCTTTGCAACGGACTCTTACATGTAACAATTGACAATAATTTGTGCTAGAAACAATTTAAGGAAAGGATTTAAGATATTAAAGATATCATCTGCCAAATTGCTTTGTTGACAACAGATATTAAGTGCAGTTTATCTTGGCCGCAATTAGGCACAACTTCCCCAGCTTTGTGATCGTAACAGGTTTTTTTATTATTAAAGAGTTTACAAAACACTGCAATGTTAATAGACACCTTCTGAAAAGAGTAAAAATAGGCATGTAAGGAAATTAATGAAAAGTTCATGTGAAACTATAAAAATGCATCCTTCTTTAAAAGAGCTCTTACTCAAAGTAATATATATAAGCTATTTAAAAACAAGCCAGTAAAGTTATTAGTGATGCACAAGCACATATGTATATGCACCTTGCCATCTGTATGGACAGAATTTGCAGGAAGAAATAGAAGGATCCATGAGACAGAAGGAAATTTACTTGTTACGCCTACATGTACCTGCTGCTCTAAAAAAACAGTATTTCTCCGTTTTTAACCCAAGCCCCAAGTTTCTATTGCATATCTTAAATGCTATAGGCTGCATATACAAAGAAAGGTTTGCTGCTTTGTAACAGCAGCAGTTGATGGCCCTGTGAAAACCTCCTGCCTTTGAGAGTAGGGAGAGTGTCCTTTACAGAAGAAAAGTGAAAAAGCCAAAGCTGCCATTTATAAAGTATTTCTATGAAAGCACAACTGTCTCTTCAGCTGGAAAGGAGAAAATAGAGATACAAGACAATTGTGATCTGAAAATATGGTAGTTTTTAAGCTGCACCTTTTAAAGGAATATCTCAAACCCTGAAAACCTGATGCTGGATCTTGCTGTTTAAAGTAACAAGGTACCTCCTTCTCTACAGCAACAAATACACTGACTCACTTGTACCACGTCTCTTTCAGAGTTGTGCCTGAGTTCAGTGAAAGGCTTTGTTTTGGTTTCTAAGTGCTTTCTTGTTTATTTGAAATGGCACTATTTACATCTCATAGCTTATTAACTCTAATCACCCAGTTCAGTAATTAAAAAAAAGCTGTTGTCTACTGACATTGATCACAATACAAAAAGCTGTAGTACAAAGAGCTAATGAAATATTTTTGTAAATTGTAAAAGAGGATAATTATGAGAACAGGAAAAAATACCCTAACTGTACTGCTTCTTTTAATGAAATTGATACGATATCGCTCAATTAAGGTAGTGAAGCAAAGCTGGGAGATTGTGAAGTTTGATAGGACACTAACAAACATATTAATGTTTTTGCAGCTTTCATGGGATGATACCTGAGAGAAAACAAAAAAAAAAAAATTGAATTTAACACACCCTTTTCTATAAAGAGTTGGAAAAGAAAAGGCAAAATGAGCCTCTCGCTGAAAACTGAGTGGGTGACACTGATATTCCTCTGTAGGAAAAGGTGGGTTTTCTTCATTCAAAGGAACTTCTTTTAGTGGTAACCATCTGTTGATCATTTGATTTTATGACATTATTTTCAAAACAGAAACTCTGTATATTATGACTTTTCTTCCACAAATAGTATTGTTCAACTTTCAAAAGGCACTATATTTGATAACTAACACTTAATGTTTACTGCCCTTTGCGAAATATTCTTGACAGAAGGTTAGAAGCTGACATTTCCAGTTGAAAATAATGCATTGTCAAACAAGAAAACTGCAGGCTATAATTTTTAACACATGTATCTATTATTTTAAACATGAAACATTGCATCAGTTTGACATTAATTTATATAATAGGGACAGAAAAGGATAATGCAATTTTCAGGGGCTATCTACATTTAATTAACTAGCAGCAGTCGCCTGTAACAAAAGAAAACTCTACTACAAAAAATAATGCCTGTTTGTACACCTTCTATCATGCATTATTGAAACACACAATGTCATTATATGAAATAATAAGTGCTTAAATAGAGCCAGCAACTAATAAATGCAGGCACAAAACTTTTATGAAAGTTTGTAAATACAGTATTGTATGGAAATTCTGATGCATATTAGCTCTCATATGCACTGTAAAATGTTTTATTATGAAAAAAGTGGGTAAGATACTTATCTTTTAAATTGGAGTTTAATATTTTATTAGTGCCAGGCACATAATTCTCATCAAATGGCAGGAAACTCTTTTTTGTGCGGATATAAATGTCTAGAGTTTAATATTTCAAAGATAAGTACCTACTACTGCATCTATCACACTGCAGCTTAATGGAATTTACTTTTTCTTAAATATTTATACTGTATGTATGTTTGGTTGTCAAATGATTGTATAACTACTGAGACAGAGCTGATAAGCTGGGCAACAATCTTGTGAATTATTATTTTTCAAATTTGAAATGTTTAAAATCTTGAATACAACAAGGAATAGAGGATTTGGGAACTTTCAAACATGCAATTTTCTTGGGGAAATAGTATCCTATGATCAAAAAACAAACAAAAAGTTCTTCCAAGTGAACCCATGATTGCAGAAATCGTCTGACTTTCCCCCAACAAATTACATTTAAAGAAAAACAGAATGACATTAGCGAGAAATATTTCCTGAGAATCCAAAATACACAGTAGTGAGCAAATTAAACTGAGACCAGTCTCTGATATTTCCAGTGTAATGTACAGAGAGCATCATTCAGGTTCTGCAATACCGCAAACTATTTCATCAGTTCTGAGAAATGCTTTCTGATCCATGCTGATACAATTACCTAGCCTTTATTGGCAATTTAGACCTGCTTTTAGGGACATTTTAGAGCAAATGATGTTTTCTTGATATTTTAAAAAAGCAGCACTATTTGCTATACCTTTGGGATAAGGTAGAAATGGAGTTAGAGGCTCATTAAATATCTGATTGGTACAATGTGGTTTTTGTTACTGTGGACTAAACTACCAAAAATGAAGATATGTTCCTGGAGGTTCTGCTCCCCCTTGCAATCAAATGGTATTTTTGTTTGGAATATTTCTGTAAAATATCAGCTGGCATTTACTACTACTGTACTACATACAAGAGCCTTAAAATCTGCCTAATAATTGAAAGATGTTGAAACTTCCCTAATAAATTTTTAATATGAGCATGTGTGAAGGGCACACCACATCTTTCTTTGTTCCTATAAAAACGTGATGTCCAGACTATGACCAAGTGAGCCTGAATTCCTTTGATGTTTTCATAAGTAGAAAAAAAAGTGAAGCAGTTACAGAGATGAAAAAAGTAAAATGAGATACTCTGAAACTTTTTTTATGCAGGGATTTAACTGAAATGACACCTGAAACTAGACAACAGTCCACTGAATGACACAAAGCCCAAAGGTTCCTCCCAGTCTGTCTTGCAACTGGTACAGCTTCAATTTAGAGCCTTAAATACAGCTGAAGTGCCTTAAATTTCAGACTTCAATTCAAACTCTGCTTTCCTAGGCACCAGCAAAGGTGTTAAATTAGGTCCTCTTGTCCTGATTGCTTTCAATAGTATATACAGTCAAAAGTAGACTCAAAAGTTGTGTCAGTTAAGGTTTCTTTGATATTTTCAACTGTTTTCAATTTCCCCTGCTTTTGGAAAATTCACAAGTGTTTCTGAGTTCTTTATATTACACAGCTATTTTTATGCCATATTGGTCTGAGTAAATAAGACACAGGAAAGTGTGATAAATCAGGAGCATACCATTGTGATAAATAAAAGCTGATAATTTAAAACCCTTTTAGATAGAAGTGAGATGCCTCTTGAGAATACTGGTGTGGTAAATAAAATCTGCTAATTTAAATCTTTTAAAATAATGCTTCCTGCTGTTAGCATCCAACACACAACGTAGCAAGAGAGTTATTAAGCAGCCCCGTGGAGGGGAGGATCACATCGCTGTCAGCATCACAGGGAGGAAACTTTTGTACTGCTCGTTTCTCCAAGGAGAGGGGGAAAACTCTGACAATGCTCACACATAAGCAATTGGGTATAAATTAACATACAGACAATTAGATTGATCTCGAAGTCATAGGTGTTTGTAGACCTACAGACCCATTGCTACAGTCAGAGCCCTTGTGACTGAAATCAGTCTGGAGTAAGGCAAGTGATGCTGTGGGTTGGTTTTAAAGTGAAGTATGTTTTGCTCTTTCACTCTGAGTTATTAATGGACAGGCAGGGAAATTATCTGACATTTGCCTATTCTGATTCAGAACTTGACCAGCAGACCAAGAAAAATTTTAAGGCCCCAGATTCAAAAACCAGCAAGACCAGCCAAAAAAAAAAAAAAAAGAAAAGAAAAAACCAGCAAAAGTTTTGCCAGAAATCTTATTTTGTCCTTTCACTGGTCAGTGAAGATTTTCTAGCTGTGAAATGGCAAGCAGCTGGAAAGCTTAATGCAGTTTGCATCACTGAGAGGGAAAAAAAGAAAACATAAACAACAACAGCAAAAAGACTTCTGCCAGAAGTGCAGCCCTGCTGTGTTTCTGGGAAGGTCCCGGGGCTGGCAGAGTGCAGGACACGCTCCCCTGCCCTGCACAGTGAGAAGCAAAGAAAGCCCTCCAAACTCACCTCCTCCCCAAAAGGCAAAGCCAAATCAGCAGTCCCACATCCTTCATCCCCTGAAGAAAACGTCACTTGTTACCATCACAGATTTAAACAACTGGTGCCCAACACTTTGTTCTTCCGTGGCCTGTCCCTGTGAGTCCCTGCCTGCCCTGCCTGTGCTGACTGTGGGGTGAGATAAGGGCTCCCCGGACATGCCCTGCTAATTTCACTGGCACAGGGTTCATATTCTGAAGCCACAGACCAGCTACTGCCTGAGAGGAATTCGGGGAGAATTAAAGGACTCTTCAGAATTGCCCATCGCTCACTCCTGCCTCACAGGTTATTGTTTACTCCCGTGAAAACAGAGTTCACTGTGAGGGTACTACTCTGGCTCCCTGGTCAAGTGCAGGAAGCAGGGATGCAAGGTTTACGATCACATGTTGGGCAAAATGTTGAGGTCTAGTGTTTTGGGATTTTTTTTAACCAGAGACTTTTAAAAGTGAAATAATAAACACGGACTGCCAAGCACAGACAAATGCAGCCTGCTGAGTATGGGCTTGGCACCAGTGTCATCCAAGAGTGTAGAGGACCATGTGAGATCCAGGACCTTTTCTGTACCCTAAAAAAAAGTTGGTGAAAGTTGGTATTACCTTCAACTCTGAATTTTTGCCATTAACAAGTATTTTCTCCTTAAAAAAAAGATGAAACAACCAAGAAACTTTTCAGGTGTGCCTCTATTTCCATGCCCATTACTCATTCTGGCAGGATCACAATTACAGGTGCCACTTTTAAGAATGCCATCTGGGAAAAACAGGGATGGCTGACCATTCCAGTTATCCTGAAGAGAGAGCTCCGAATTTGGTAGCAAAAGAGGGATTGTTCCAGGGGGAAACTGATCCTACAAGTGCACATGAGCAAAAAGACCCAAATCTGCACAGTTTTGAGAGGAGGGAGGTGGAAAGCAGAGCCAGTCCCTGGTGCAGCAGGTCCTGGCTGAAGGGGGGGATGGCAATGACCCTCAGCACAGCATGTCACCAGGACCTGCTGCAGAGTTATAGTCACCACTGAGCTGGAGGAAGGAGGTTTTCCAGAAGCTGCACTGAGAGCGAAATGAGCTGGAAAGCCCAGTATGAGATGCACACTGCTCCTGTGACCAGAAAGACCTGGGTTTTCCCCTGTGCTTTTAATCAAAGGACATTCAGAGGAGTGATGCCCCAGCGACTGAGTTCACAGGGATTAAGAAACAGTGCCTGCCCTGAAGAGCACAGAAATTATCTCATGTGCTGGGCTACAGAAAGGACAGGAGGAGTGGGCAGCCCTGTCTGTGAGTGCCAGGGTGCTCCTTCCTCTGAGAAGCATAAATATTGTGACTCTATCCAAGGACCACATAGTTGCCATCAGCATCTCTGCACATCAGGGGCATGGTTGCTGTAACCTGGCAGTCAGCCTGCCACTCTGAGCAGATATTAGCCCACTGCCACAGCAAAGTTTGACACAATTGAGAGACAAAACCAATAGAATAATTGTTTCAATGCCATACGACATCTGTATTAAAATGAGCAAATTATTTTGGTAGGGATTCAATTTCATAAATGTGGCATCAAAGGCTATTCCATAAGCACTATAATGCTTTTTTCCTTCTCACCAAAATGAATAAAAACTTTACGATAGGTTCAGTGCAGTACTTAAGTATTTGTTTTGTTAATTTCTTAAAACAAATTGGTTTCCCAGTAAATACAAAACTTGGACAGCTGCATTAAGCAAGCAGTGGGGAAGCAATCTCATAATGATTATCATGCAGAAGCACACTGCAGAAGAATTCCCAGAATTTCATCCAAACTGTTATTTGCTCTATTATAAACCTTCTATAAAACCCAATATAAAAATTCCTGAAGGAAGGGAAAGCATTTTTAAATATTTGCAAATACCCTCCAATGATTAAAGAAACGTGTGATGGATGAGATGTTAACGGATGACAACAGAATTAGGAGATATGGTCTTTCTCCCTACTTTATTGCACTGAGAGGGAATCAGAGCACTTGTAACCATTTTCCTTCCAGCTGAAAGTTTGTGAAGCCCGACCAACTAGATTTTGATCATGAACCCCGCGGGGAACACTTGTCCCAGGTTCCCACAGGAGCTGACCCCACACACAGCGGGTCTGGGGGTCTCATTCATCCAATGAACCCCTGTGACTTCAGCCCAACAGGAGTTGGGGTGGAACGTGCCAGTCTTGTGGTTTCAAAGAATATCAGTGTGTGGGACTAATGAATCTCAATACCAGCCTGGAGTGCCTGGATTTTGCATAAGAATATTCGTGCACTTTATCTGTGGCTGGAGGGCAGGAGGAGACAGGACTGACTGACGCTTCCTGATGTACATGTACAAGAACTGATGTACAGACCTGCACTGACACAATAGCACCGTGTCTGTTCACCTGTTGTCTCTTACCTTTTGCACAGAATTTGTCTTTCAGAAACAAAATAGCTGTGCACAGCAATTTTCATAATGCTTCAAGGGGACTCCTAAGCTTTCTGCAGTGATATATGAACTCACTCCCCTTGGTGCTGCCAGAAGGGAGGTCAGTGAGGAAACATCCCATACAACCCATTGGGTTAGAGCATCCTCAACTCTAATTATCATTTATTTAACCTTGAAAAAAAAATCCCATTGTAAAGCAGAATATTATTGAAAAAAAAAATTAAAAACAAAATCTGTCATCCCATGGAGCAGCCCTTTGCGGATTTAACAGCTAGGGCAAGCTCCCAGGAAGCAGGGGTTTGGGATCTTTCCAAACAAAAAAGATTCGGCCAAAAAAATTGAAATCTCTCTTCTGTGAGCAACTAATTAGACTTTGACAAGTCTTGCAGCCATTATCATCCCTCCACAGGCCTCTGCAGGACATGTTGGCACATGGAACGTTATTTTGGTGGGCTCTGTAGTCCCTGGAAAGGAAGGGCAGCATCCGTGTGCCATGCCTTGGGCAGAGCAAAGCTGGTGCTAATGAAGCCACCTCCCAAAAGAGCTGCTTGGCATGGGTGCAACACTATACTGACACTTCTCCGTGGCCAGAGATTTCCACCTGGGATAGCTCAATGATTTTTGCACCTTGCTGCTTTAACTTTTTGCTCTTGCTGCTCTACCTATACCAGTCCTATTCCGCCTTGACCCTGGGACTGCTTTGAAAACAACTGATACATCTCTCCTTGTTACTTTTGCTCTCCCCCATGGTCACTGCCAAATGGATTCCTATAAGCTCTTGGGAAACAAGCAGTGTCCAGCTCTCATAGACCCTCACCCGTGCATGGGCTAACAGGGACTCCACCATCAATGGCTTCACAACCCCAGTACTCCTGTCCACCTTGGAGCACCCAGCTGACACTGAAAGATTCAGTTTTCGATGCACACACTGTTTTAATGCAGATGATCTTCTGAGGGGGCTGGTTGAAGAGCTTGTATTCTTCACCTGAGGATTTAGGAGCACAAACTACCACGGGGATAAGATATTCCATCACAGTTAGCAGCAGAAGTAACTGTCCAGAGGATTTGGAGTCCTGCAGGACCCCGCTATCCTCATGTGCAGACCCTATAAAACATAATCCTAATTGTGTGTGTATTTATAAATAGAAGAGAGAGAAAAAAAATCTCATTTCTACCAGCATAGTAAAACATGCCCTTCCTTAGGGGCACAGAGAATGGCACAACTATTGATGGGTTTCCACATTTCTCAGTCTAGGAAAGCAATTTCTGTGGAGAAAAATCAGCCCACCAAAGGCGACATCCTGCAGTTCACCTCCATGCTGGCAGGGATGGAGAAGAAGAACAAAGCCTGCTCAATGACCATACAGTAAATCCAGGGCAATGCCATAGAGTGAATAACTACCCAACATTATACAAGCAGCACACTAATTTACCCACAAGTTTGAAGTGTCTACTGCTGTTTCATTAAATAGTAATTCCTGTAAATTTGAGAGCATAACTGTAATCAACCCTAAGGGCATGGTGTTTCCATTGTCACTGTCACTAAACCACTATACTTATTTCCACATGGTACAAGGTATATTTAATATTCTCACCCGCTTACAACCTTGCCTTCTTACAAATTTCTAGGCAAAGTTCAGGAGACTCTGCTCCCTCCCAGATGTGGTTTTGTGCCTACAAACATGCACCAAGGCAGAAGATCCCTGTGGTGCTCCAAGCAGAGGCACATGCTGGGGCTGCTGCTCTCCTTCACAGCTTCGGCTGTGGAGATCTGCTGCAAGCTGGAAAAGCACACATTTTTGGAAAGACTAAAACCCCTGAAGAGTGTTACCAGGAATAGAGACACTTAAAAAACACCTGGCAGTTCTGCAGTTCTTTTAATGTTGGGCCTGATTCATGGCTGGGCTTTGTGCCTTGTTCAAGCTGATGAAACTTTATTTCAGCAAAGTTACATTACAATAAAATGGAAATACTAGACAGATTAATCCAATCCATAACTTGGTACTTCTTCAAAATAGTAGAATTTACCACCACACTGCCTTTTTTTTTTTTTTTTTTACTGTAAGCATGACTTAAAATACCAGCATGTAATTTTCACCCCTGGATCCCTAAGTACCACCTGCTTGCTGTATATCTATTTTTAAGATAGTAAATGCTGCTGTCCATACTGTTCTGTAACCCACTGGACTGAGTCAATTGTCAAGACTAACCAAATGAATAAACAAATAATAATGACTTTAGTAATCCAAGCTCATAGCTACACTAAACAATTATTCAAAATTATGTTTGATGTTTGCTACTATACAACTATGGATTTACACATATTGTAATGTGCAATAAAAAGTAATGCAAAAATTAAAGGGAAATACAGCAGAGATGATGCATTTTTCCACCTGAGTAAAATGTGTCCAGACTTACTAGTGGTAAAGTGAAAACTGTGTAAAATAGCATAAGAAATGAAAAGGAAATGGGGAGATCTCATTTGTGCCTTCCCTCTATCAATGCAATATACTTACTGTTTGGGGATATATCAGTGAAAACTGGTTTTGTATTTGAAACAGAAACAAAGAAAACTCACCATTAATGTAAAATTACAATGGTTTAAATCGCTAAAATATACTGAAAATACAGAAAAAAAATATCTTGCATGATTTATCAGAATTATGTGTCTGGCAGCTGAAAGAATAAAATAGACAAATACTCCACGAAGCACCGGTTTTGTGAGGAAGTGTTAGTGCAGGATTGCTGTGCTGGTGTCTCCATCTAGAATGCTTTTTTCTCCGTGGAGTCTAGTCACCTAGTGTTTTAAATTCCTTGCACTGCATCAGGGTTATGGTACTATGTTACAAAGTTATTCAGAAACCTGATTGGCCATGTTCCTGCAATACATTTTCCTAACCCCAAGATAAAGATCCATGCATCTCTTTACCCTTTAAACAAAAAAGCTATTGTAATAGCATGTAGTGTGATGCATGGCATGAATACCAAAACATGTACATGCACTGCTAAACTGTTTAAGTATGGAAGAAGTAGTGTCTAATAGCATCAGGAAATTGAAATTTAAAAATTTTTCTCACTCACTTATTTGATGAGAACTGGGCTGCTGACAGGTGAAGCAGAAAGTCATTTTTCAAGTTAAATGCCAAGTGGTTATATAGCATAATATTCAGTCAAAATTAACCACCTCACTGCTGCATTGACATACAGCATATTTAATGGCAACTGTTTCTGCAAAGAAAACTATAGACCCTGGGGAGTTCTAAGAAAATGGAAAGAAAATCTTAATAATACTTCGGTTACATCCTAGAAACAAAGAATGATAGTGTGCCCTAACTCATGGCAGAGAGAACAAAATATAACTATTTGTCAAAATTAGAAATACAAGTTTTTAGTCTCTTCCACATGCAGATTGCGTGTTTTAAGTCGCCAGATGTGTGTACCTAATTTAGGAGCAGGTTTGGATCCACAACACAATTTAGGGACAGACAAAGAAAGCTTTTTGATGCATTTCAAAGAGTTCTTTGCAGAACCTCAGTCTCAGGGTCGTGGTCCTGCAAAATGACATCAGCAAGCTTTTGGGACTCTTACTGTCATCTTCACACAGCTCAGTTCAAGACTACGGATCAAAAGCACAAATCTCTCTCCAGTGAGAGATTTGCTTCAATCTTCTGCATTTAATCTGGATTTAAACTGGATTATATTTTCTAAGCACAAAAGAGTAAAACATATTTTGTGTTCTGAATGCTTTTTAAAGTTATGGTAAGTTAAGTTCATAACAAAGGTAGCCCTCAACCCTGGAACAGGTCCTCTGTTTGAGGGATTGTGATTTTTAACACGGAGTGTTTTTAATTTCTATGTTTTTCAAAACAGCAACTATTCCTTGCATGGCAAAACCTACTTACTGGGATAGACAACAAGGAACTATATTTCTTCTCTTTATGCCAAAAACCCCTGACCCATACAAAGAAAATTTTATTGCTCAAATAATCGGAGCACATAAAAATTAAATTCAGAGATAAGGGAAGCATAAGAGGACAGTAAATAGAATTTTTCAATGAGAATAAACCCCTACATGTAATAGCAAAACAGGGGAAATGGCAGGCAGTGGCACATTAAAAAAATGTATTCTCTTCTTTTGCTGGCCTTTTCTCATAAAAATTTGCACTACAGGTGGTAAAATTAAAAAGGAGCAGAGCAGAAAAGAATGCCAAGGAAATGAGTTTTGGGGGGATTTCCAGCTTTACAAGAACATTTCAGTTGCATTTGGATTTTCCTCCCCAGTGCCCCAAGGGGCCAGGCAGGGCCCCCAGTCTGCCCTCCCACCATCACTCCCAGTTTGGACAGAGACTGGAGGTTAATCCCATTGCACAGGGATCCAGGGATGGGTCCCAGAGAGCTGGTCAGTGGGAACCACGGGAAGGGATGAAAAGGGCATACAGGTTTGGGGTGTTGCTTCTTGTGCCTCCTTCAAACAGAGGAATCAACAAACTCATGGCAGACGGGCTGCCAGGAGGCCCAGGGAGCAATGGGAATATCTTGAGGATAAGCAAAGCACGAAAATCAGAGATCTAACCCAAAGAAAGTCCTCTAAAACAAAGGCAGAGACAAACTCTTAAGGCCAAAGATCTGCCTGTCCCTTCTCATCAGTAAAGTCAGGCTTCATAAATGAGTATATTGTGAAGGGGAATTATTAAAGAGAAAAGCATAGATGGCTTTTTGTATATATCAAAATTCTTTCTTCTGCCTTGACAGGATCAAGCAAATAATTCCTCAGAAAGTCACAGAGCTATTCAACAGGTGAACAGCTGCCAAGACAATTTGAAAACTCTACATTATGGTCCATCATGTAACTCATGTTTGCTCAGTAAATATTATTCTCTTGGGATATCTCATGCAGAGAAACAGATGCCAGTTGATGACCCAACCTTTTCCTGGTCTTTCACTATTGTTTATGTGAAAGAAATACAGGTAGATATTTATAAATAGAAATTACTCAAATCTCACCAAAGTGATGTTTCCTTATGTTCCGCTCCTCTTCTGTGCAATATATCTGAGGTTTTGCTGGTTGAACTCCAGGGAGGGGTGATGGGGAAAAGAAAGATTGTAGTTAACATATATGAAACCATCTTGAGGATTTATGGTGTATGAGAAGAGTAAAAACCATAGATTTGTATAATTTTTACTAGAAAAAGATGTATTGAGCTGGCAGCAGCAGTAAGATGAAGGAAAATCATGAAATTCTTCATAGTATTATATGAAAATTGTCAAAGTGTGGGGATGCCCTAATCATCCATGATCCAACTGAAAATAAAGTGTATTTATACTGGAATTTTTCAGCATCTTTGGACAGTAGCTTAGCTTTGTTGTAGGTTATAATGTTCCACAAAATACTGTTTATTTGATCTTGTCATAGAATACAGTAATAAAAGAACTGTAAATGCATCTTATTTATCAGCATATCTGCACGTTTGGGTTATCACAGGAGACATGGGTTGCTTTTCCTTGAAGGAACTGAAATGTCTGGTGGTTACTTTAGATGAAAACAGAAACAACAAAAAGGGCTACAGAGATATTTCTTCTGGTTGTTGAATGTGATGCTTCTTTCCAATTATATCTTATACACAGTTATTAGAATATGGTTTAAGGGGTTTTGTGACAAAAAGAGAATACATCTGAAATGCATACCATTATTAGCAGTACCCAGTAATGTTCTATTGCATGTTGGAATTTATGTAATAAAAATGTTAAACAGCCAGTGATTGGATTTGTTTACAGGATCTAAAAAGGGGAATTGGGATGAACCCATGAATAACTTGCCTTGGAGGAGTCTTTTCTAACTCAATACAGATGGATTGGACCTGGAAGAAGAGACTGATGCAAAGTGACTGTAAAACATTATTCACTTACATTATTACTTGAAGTATACTATCACGAGTAGGTTTCTTCATGGTCAGTCAATAATGCCCCGTATGAAAATATTTTTAATGTGACTCATGAAGCATGCTCTTGCAAAAAAAGTGAAAGAGAAGGAAAGAAACCATGGGGGAAAATTCCCATGATAATCTCTCCCCAGAGTCAGCATGGAGCCAGATTACCCACCAGAAAGCACTGGCTGCAGGACCCCTCAAATGCGTGCCATGCAGGAGTGTTCCCCACATGCCTTTCTGTCCCAGGCCTTGCTCCAGTGCACCAAGGAGAAACCCTTCCCTGGAAGTCAGTTTTGCTGGAGGCACTTCCCATTTTGAAGGCATCTCTCTTGGTAGGAGGCTACAAGCACCCACTGCTTCATCTTTCAGTTCTCCCTCTGACCATCTATTCTCTTTCCCTAGTATTTTACTCATCAGATATATCTGTGATCCTAAGACTTAAATAATACCTATATATTAGTGATCCTGACTTATACATATTATTTCCCCTGCTATATTTGTAAGCAAGAACCCTCAGGATTTTCATGTAATTTCTATTTCAGTTAAGTAGCTCAAAGTAATTTCCCTGGAACTGATATTAAATTCTGTAGCATGAATGCCTCTGTGTGTGGATATAAGGATGTGTATGCATATGAAGAATTTTTGCAGAACAATTAGCACTTATTAAAATCAATTATCTCTTATAATTGAATGAGATAACTCTAGAGATTAAATAAGGTGGGAAAAGTCTAAAAGAGTGAAAATAAAAACTGTGGAGAGGAGACTGGGTTATGTAATGGCATCACCCCACTCCAGAGGAAATAATGACCACATTTATCCTCCTGGAAAGCAGACATCAAACTTTTGGATGTGTAGCGGAATTTAGTGGTAAGTTCTGAAAATCATATTCATTCAGCAATACTTAATGCCTTGATTTGCTTTCAATGTACTTTGAGACAGTGAAAACTGTATCTTAAGATTTGATAAAAAGCAAAAATGAACAGAATTTTCTAGTGATGGAAGATGGCAAGATGAATTAGCATGATCATTAAGTGTATGATATATCTCAAAATAAATTTGCAATTATAATTTTATTAATTCAACATATATATGTGGTTTGTGCTACCTGACTAGATATAGAGGTTGGTGTTAATATCTAACAATTAGACTATTTAGTCTATGAAATGTTTCTGTCTGTTAAGATGATTATTTCCCAGTGCTAATTTTATCAATATCTATAAATAATTTAAATCAAAGCAAGCCTAGTAGTACATAAATGTTGTGCTGTTAGATCTTCAGTAAAGTATTTTAATTCTGTCATTAAGGCTGCAGATATGGAAGGAGTAAGTTAGTCCCAGGAATTCATAAATGTAAATGCTGAAGTTGAATTTACAATCCTGTGTCCTACATGCTGTCATACATCAGTGATGTACAAGTCTATTGATATATATGATTATTACTGCTGGTTTAGTAGGTTGCTTTAAAGATATAGAGTAATTTTATATCAATCACTTCTTCAAAAATAAGACTTCCTGAGCTGGAGGTCTTGTACTGACCTTTCAAAAGAGTGACTATTACCCACAAGGAGCTTGGTCAAGAAAACTCTATACTATTTTTTTTCTCTGTTTGGTAAACTATACATTAAATAAGCAAATCATCAGCAAAAATCTACTGATTAGCTCCTCTCCTTCTCCCTCCACTGTGAAAATATACTGATTAGCTCCACCACACATCCTACTCCAAATAATGCTGCTGTCAGTTTTGATATAAGGCTTCCAATTCATTAACATGCAAGCCATGCTCTTGGACTTTTTAAAATTATCATACTTGGATTATGGAAAATAAATTTTTAAATAATATAAAAAATAAGCTTTTTAACATAAAATTATCATACTTGGATTCATGGAAATATAAAGCATGAAAAAATATAAATAAAATAAACAAACCCAAAACTCCCAAAACCCCACAAACCCCCTCAAAATCCAAGCAAATGCTACTGGAAAAATGGGCAGTATCAAGGGTTTTTCTTCTCCCTGGGAAGTACTCCCATGTTGTTTCTGGCTTATGCTTAAATGAAAAGAACAGGTCAGGGATAACACAAAGTAATTTAAGGGACTTACACTGCAATACATAGGATTGCCCACAGCTACACCTTGCAATCACCCAGTTCATATTTTAGGTCCTGACATAAGAGTTCATAGTATTTTACAATTCTATGTTCCATGTCAGTGGCTGACTGTGGAGTTGAATATCAGTCCTATTTAAATCTGCAAGAAAATAGCTGCAGGTGACATAACCTTTCATGTAGTACCACTGTGTACATATACAAATAATTGAGGCTCTTGACCCTGTCTACGCACATACAACTGTAAGTACAAACTTGACATTTTGATACTGCTTGTAGCCTTTCCCGTTGTTATTTTCTGTTTCAATAATCCATTGCAGGTAGAAAAATGAAAGAAGGAAGCATGAATGATTAATGCTGTCAAGGTAAAATAATGTATTTAGAAAAATCTATAAATCTGTTATTTGTGACATTTTAAAACTAAACACGACACTCTTCGGTGCCATTCAGCCTCTTTTGCAGCAGATAAATGTAAACGTTTTGCAGAAACAATGGCAGCATAACCCTTTGAACACTGGATTTGGCACCAAAAGTTAAAGGGATCGGCTGTAAACTTCCGTGTATAAATGAATATTAAACAGAGATGAATATTCATACAGTGTTATTAATATTTAATATATATGTATGATGCAAAGTGAATGTGAATAAACTGCTGTTCCTATACAACCTTCCTGCCTTTATCTTCCTGACTGTGTCCACACGTGGACCAAGGCCTTCTCTCTGGTATTTTTTCCAGTTTGTCACTGTAAACTGAATGATGTCTGGAACAGACTATATTTATATTTATATTTCTGAAAATACACCGACTTTGCTGTCAGACAGGACAATATGCTTCTGTAGACATTATATATATATTATGTATATATAATATATATATTTCTGTTCACATAAATACAGAAATATTTTGTTCTATATTTAGCAGATGACATTAAACTTTGAATCAGCAATGGGACGGCTGAAGACCTGATGATTGATTTGAGATAGTCTGAATTTGCCTTAGATTACTTTTATCCTTAAAACCAAAAAAATGTGATGGAAGAATAAGTGCCACGCTTGCCCTCCTTTCTGGAATCAACCTTGCATACAGCAGGAACGCAGGTCCGAATCCTGCACCAGCTCTGCTGAAGGCACTGAATTCCAGGAGCTGGGCATACAGTGACAGTCCCAGGTTGCAGGCAATCCTTTATGGATGTCCCAAAAATACAATAAACTATCACTCGGAATTGAAAGAGTTGTTTGCAGAACATGGCAGATGTTAAAATTATATCAGGCCCCCACCAACCTGCACTTCTGCTGTTTTCTTTCACCTCTGAAATGACAGCCAGGCAATCAAGGCAAACAGTGTATAAACAAGATATTCTCTTATAAAGTAGTGAGGGGCCTTTCATGCTAACAAGATGTTTTCTCACTGTGTAGACAAGAGTGCAGAACAAAGCCACAGCTATCTGCTAAAATGTCTTGGAGATGTTACATTTGTTAGGTGCTCCAGCAAGTCATTTAAAATTAAAGTTAATTAAATTAATGTGATATTAGCTGAATTGTTTCACTTGATAAATCTGTAAAGCCCAAACTGTGCAGCTCAGGTTTCAGCAGACAAGTGTATTAGCAATGCATGCAAATGATCAGAGTTTGCAGATTCAAAAAATAATTAAAGCAGATCTATAGCTTGCAGCAAGTTTCACCTGAAGTCACAGCAGTTGAAGGGCTTTAAGATGCTGCTTATTGCTAGATATCCATACTGCCCTTGAAGTGTAACTTCAGTTTCAAGAGAAAATTAACTATACTTCCCATAATATTCTCTTCCATTTTGCATACATTATTTCAATCTCCACTGTGCTCCTCTGCAGTTAATTAAAACTGTTAGACCCCACCTATGCAAAGCCCTTCCCACCTACTACATGTCAGCCTGTAAGACAAGTGGCTTTGCAATTGTTTCCCCACTTAAATGTCTGAAGAAATTACCATCCCTAATTCATAAAAAAGTCAGAATGCTACCGAAGTCATGCCAAATAACAACTGAAAAGGAGTGAATGTCTTTCAAAATCAAAATAAAATTATTTTACACAGCGGAAAATGTTAAGATAAAACTTTTGAAAATGCAAAGTAAATACATATTGTTGAACGAAAAAATTAGTTTCCTATGTATGCAAAGTTCATATCGTGAACTTTTAATTTATTTAATTTTTTTTTTTTTCAGAAAAAAAGACTTCCTATTATTTCTGTGGTTTTCTTTGCCTTCAGCTTGAAAAGCTGTGCTGCCCAGGACATGTTGCTCCCTGCACTGCTGGTACTGTGTTCAGCTGCTCTTTAGCTTTTCAGGCCAGAGAGTGAAACCCAGAAATATAACTGTTACATATAAGGATAAGGAGCAACATACATGTTGATTTAAGTTGGTAATCATAGTTGACTGGAAGGCACCTGAACTACAGAAACTTGCTTAAAGGTGCTCACTCCATGCAGCCAATAAGGTTGAATAATTTAAAATTACGTAAACTCTT
The DNA here is from genome assembly GCA_013396755.1 of Sclerurus mexicanus. Classification (NCBI taxonomy): domain Eukaryota; kingdom Metazoa; phylum Chordata; class Aves; order Passeriformes; family Furnariidae; genus Sclerurus; species Sclerurus mexicanus. Next base: position 423,430 of record VWZF01004469.1, on the reverse strand, counting down.
GTAGTATAAAATGTAATGGCTCTGTCAGAATCGAAGAGCAGAATGCTAATTTAGGATTTTAAATAATAATTCTGAATAAATGGAAATGTCATTAAAAGGTAGGGGGGTTTTATTTTAAGTTCATAAAGGGACACTGTGAATTAATACAAGCCATTAAAAATACTCCTAGATCGAGCAAAGACATACAAATGTCAAAACCCTGAGTGAGCTACAAAGAATTTCGCTCACACTTGAAATATTCTGGGTCAGAAACATGAACATGTTCGTATTGAAAATCCTGTAAAACTCATATGTATATTTTTTAAATCACAGAGTTCATAGGGAAATATCTGTATTTCTGTGGGCAATATTTTCTGAAAGCCCCCTCTGGAAATCCATCTCTATGCATCGTTGCCAGCCATTCCTCTGCCTCCTGTTCTCTGTTACTCACACTTTTGGATGTGTAGATGAAATTCACAAAGGAGCTCATTCCCTTCCTCACCAGCCTCAGTGAACGCAGGAATCAGCAGGAGTTTTGGCCAGATTCTTTCCAGCAGTGAGCAGCGTGAATGGCTGGTCCAAGGGGACATGTGCTCTGGGGGATGCAGGATGTCCCCTGCCAGCTCTTGCAGGTCATGGGAAGCCAGTCCTGAGGGTCCTGAATAAAGCATATGAGTGGGTTCATTACAGCTGTAGACAAACTATTTTCCTAATATTCAGATTTAAAAAAAAGAGGAAGTGCCAAAGGTGCCAGCTCAGCAGGGCTGAGGAGTCCCAGCAGCAGAGAGACCTCACAGCCCTGCTTGTTGGTTTCTAATGGACGTTTGTGTTTCAAAGTGAGTGCCAGAGTATGGCACTCTGCAAATGTGACTCCTGCCTTGGCAGCAGCACCCAGGATAGCCTTTCCTGTGTTTTAAAAAGTCCAGTTTAGAGTTTCAGTCAATGTCAAGACTTAAAAATTGAAAAAACTAGAAATTCCCATCCCATGAGGACAGAAGCCCAAGAGAAATGGATGGCAGAAACAATTCAGACCACTCAAAACACTGATTTTTGTACTGCATTTTCTTTCATCAGAAATGTAAAACACCATCACACCACAGCAATACTTTCACCTAAACATTTGCTCTTGCTTCACCAGAGCCTTTTCACCAGTGTAGCACTATCAGTCTCTTCCTAATGCACCACCAGGGCTGCAAAAGTGGGTGTGAATTAAAAACCAGAAGTTATCTTTTATATGCAGAGAGAAGGGGGGGGGGGGAATGCATTTCATACAGAAATACACACACCTTATATGCTAAATAACTCATTCCCTGAGTGGGAAAACTTCTGAAGCTAATTTCTTGTGACTTTGCATGTCATGATGAGACTTCCTGGCCTAATGAAGTGTGAGCTCCTGCCTTTGCTGTTGGGAGACCTCTCTCCCATGTGGATTCTCTGAAGTTGGTCCCTCAGTAGGAGCATTCATTTGGATTTCCCTCTCCTGCCACCTGCTTGCCTTTCACAGGGCCTTTGGGAACCTGCTGCTTCTGAGAATTCCACTCCCCTGTCAGAACGGACTGTCAGGAAATGGACTTGTCATCACAAGTGTTGGCATCATCAGGATAAAGATTTGCATTCAGCTGCTGGAGACCAGGACAACATCGTATGCCCATGTGCACCTTGCAGTATAGCTGAGAATCAAAACCTCTCACTTCTTCATGGTCGTTCTCACAGTTCAGAATCTGGGAAAACTGGCCCTACAATATGCCAACAATGTGAGATTGTCAACATAAATGCTCATGTAGACTACAGATTGCACAATAAGCTTCTCTCACAACTCTTTATTCTGGCAACAGCTAATGAGCTTCGACACATTATGTGGTGACAGGAAACACAAAGGCATTCGGAGCAAAAACCTAGAGGACATGAAGAGGACCTCCTTCTGTGACACTGAAGTTTTCCTATCAAAGCTGCAAGTAATGCCTTCTTTACTAACTGAGAAGTAAAAGCTTGTGCCACGTCCAAAGGAGTCACATCTGAATCCCATTTGTTGCAAAGAAGGAATAATATTCAGAATTTATGTACAGTAATGCATTTTAAGTGAAAGTTCAAGCCCACTGTACTGCACAGCATGCATGGATTCTGCTGGACTGAAAGACAGCAGGAAACAAATGCACCCATCTGGCCACATAAATCAATCACTGAAATCTGAAGATACACCCACAGAAGGGAAAAAATGATTAATAGATCTGTGATGTGTAAATTTTTATTTAACTCTAAAATCAGACTAGAAATCGCTTTTTTGAAGAGCACCGTGTCAAGGACAGGGGGACTTTTCAATAGTGAGAATCTTCTAAATCTGTCAGAAGAGAGAGGGTAGATTAAGAGCACACAGTGAATCTGGAAGCAGCAGTCAGAAGGGTGGCTATGGCCATGGTTATGCCATTTCTACCTGCACACCCAGTGCCAGACAGTACTGCAGCCCAGGCTGAGAGACACTCCAGCACTCTGGTTTAAGTGATTCCTGGGGACTAAACTTCGTGTTGCTTTTGCTCTATATCCAGTTCGCTCAATCAGTTCAAATCTTCACCGCAGCATCGACACTGTTGCAGAAGATGAAAAACCAGAGGCTGCGCTGGCAGCTGGGGATACAGCTGTGAGTTTTATTCACTGCAGGCAGGAAAACCCCCAAAGATGTGAGAGAGCAGGCAGGGTCCTCTGCACAGAGCTAAACGTCACAGGTTAGCTTTTTTTCCTCCCCCTGATCTCACACTGTTTTTCTGGCAAAGGGTCATATCTGGAGTAAATCCTGCTGAATACTTCTAAGCTGACTGCTCGGAGGAGACACTCCTGGATCCGGCCACGATCTCCCTGCCCACTCCATTTGACACGCAGGACACTTCCGCCCCTTAGGTCTACTGGCATGCCTTAAAAAAAAAAAAAAAAAAAAAAAGAACTATTCCCAGGCTCATTTTGTCATTAAAAATGCAGTGTTTAGGCTGACTTTGGCTCAGAGCTCAAGTACTAGCTCCTTGGATGCCACCTACCTCAGAGACAAGCTGCACTCTCATTAGTCACTTGCTAAACGAAGCCCTGACATCCAGTTTGTAGCCCTGTGAGAGTGTCACACAGCTTTTGGGTTTTAATTCCAAAACTTTGGACAACATTTTTGTCTCTCAAATGGAGTTTTGCTTGCCAATATGCTGACGCCTTTTCAAGCATCTTCATGGGTCACTTGGGAAGGAGCACAACCACACACCAGGACATGGATGTGACTGAATTCTTTGACATCGTTAACAAGTTTTGTCATTTCACGGGAGCCGTAATTGACTCCACAACATTTCAGGACCAAAACCAGCCATCTTAATCTAAAACAGCCTGTCTTAGCAATGGGAAGGCCTTGGAAACATGGTCTTTTTAAATTGGCTGACACACAGCTCACCCCTATCTCTATCAGCATTGCAATAAATAAATGATTACAGTCAAAGTAGTGCCACTATTGTTATTAGCAGCCTGCAAGTGAAAGTTGAATCAGAAGAACACTGAAGAATGAAAAAACTTCTAATGCTCATCTCTATTTCAAATCAGACTAATTCCACTGGAGAATGTGTGATATACTCACCAGCACAGCATCTTCAGCCTGGGTTCCTGTCACTGTGGGCACCCTATTTACAATCATCACCACATTTTTTGGTTGTTTGTTTGTTGTTTTTTTTGTCTTCCTTTATTCACTGACTTCTGCAAACCTTTGGGAGGAGAAATGAAGACTACTATAGCAGCTTTTAAATTGACTCTTATATTAAGAATGTTATGTTTTTTATATCCGCTCTGAAAGGGTAATATGAAACTTATGAAATATTTACTAAGTGTGATGCATAAACAACAAATCACCTCTTTTCCATTAAATATTTTTTGTGAAAGATATTTTTAATAAAATACTGCAGCTTGCAATTTAATTACAATGAGTAATTAAAACTTAGAGGATAATCATTTTTGGCAAAAAGTCAGTTTTTGTTAAAATTTTAAGATAGAAAAAAGATGCATATTACGACCATAATACTGTTAGTAATTAAGATAAATGCATCAATTATTAAAGATGCAAACATGTCAAGCAAGCATAACTAATTATTTGAGCATGTTAACAGTTGTTTAATGTTAACAAGCAGTGAATTATTAAAGACCCCATGTGTCACATTTTGGACTGCATAAAATATAATATTCTGGAAGGGTTTATGATTTTCAGGTTTTGCTTAGATCTTTCCAGTCAGATAAGCAATAAATTTACAATAACTTGCATTTAAATTGTATTTCTAAAATAATTAGCTGTAATCGTGTAATGAAACATTGTATTTCTCACTTTATGAAGACTTCCAAATTCAGTTAAAATGACCAAAATATATCAATAGGTGTTCCACACTGTAAATACATGTTTTCTGAATGTGAGTGTGCAATTTCTTCATTAAAAAGAGATATGGTACTTGAGAAGCTTAGACTGTCAGCGTAACAACTAAACTGAGATGAAAGAGTGCATTTTATGTGAACTAATGCTCATATTGGTACCTGGCTTTGTATTTCAGTGACTGAATACATTCCAAAGGAAACATCCACAAAAATCCCCTTCAGCCAGCTCCTGGTGACTGTGCGAAGGCAGCTGCTCTCCCATCTCCAAATACCTGTTGGTGATCCCATAACATCTGACACAAGAATAAAAACCATCAGAATGGTTTAGAGTTGTACAAGCTATCACTCTAAATACTGAGACTCAGTTTGTCCTGGTTGTAGGTTTGGTGGTTTTTTGGGATTATTTTTAGGCAAAACAAAATCAGGTTTATTTCACTGGACTTCCTTCCAGTACATTGAAAAGTAAAATCTTTATATCTAAGCATTAGCTGTTAAACCTTGAATTCTGGTGAATCCCCAAAGAATTTGTTCCAAAGCAGAGAGAAGACAACACGTGATCAGTGATTTGAATTTTAGATATTAACTGCAATAGCTTTGCAGCACTGCCTAATTGCGTTTGCAGACAGACAGGCAGCTGTCTGTCCAGCTGAGGCACCTCGAGGCAGGTGTGCCCAAAACCCAGCATCCCCTGAGCCATGGCTGAGCCCCAAACATGGCAACCCAGTGGCTTGGCCTCACTCATGTGCTTCAAAGCTGCTGCAGCCCTGGAATTTTCTACCCTTCCACTGGCACAGCAGTCTGGAGTAATTCCTGCACTGTAATAGCAGCTGCTAATCTAGATTATTTTAACAGTACCAGGGAGAAACCACATCAGTGTTTCCTATGGCACATGAAAGGGAAAGTGACTTCTGTGCCTCGTTGAACTGCAGTCAGGTTGGCTGCTCATGGTCACTGCCTACATGCCAAGGCAGTGGGTGGCCCCCCTGTCAAAATGAGTGACCAGCACCAACCTGGAGATTGCTGGTTTGAATTCATGTCAGGGGGAGGAGAGGCCTGGAAGCACTGAGGAAACATTTGTTTGTTTGTTTGTCTTCAGCAACATATTAATATGAATTAATGTTTGCAAAGCTCTTTGACATCCTCAGATGAAAGAGGATATGCACAAATATTAGGCTGTTAATTGGGTGGCTGGAGGGTATGCAAACAGCGCGGACCCAATGCAACGCTTAGCTCTGCACTGATGTTTAAAATCTCTCCTGCCCTGCAATTAGGCAGGTTTTTCAGCCACACAGTGGGAGAACGGGTCTGACCTCCCAAAACTTCGCAGCAAAACTCACCCATGGTGGTGAGCAAGAGCTCATGTCCCTCCACACTAGTCACACGCTGGGCCATCGTGCAGCACAGTCCCATTCCAGGGGTCTCATGTGGAATCTTGGGGGCATGGAGGATAGCGAAGTTTCTTTGTTCTGTTTTCTAGTGAAGACAACCTGATATATCCCCCTCTTATAAGAATTACTGCCCCAAAATGTAATTGGAGTTTATATATCCAAGCCGTTGCAGAACTACCGAGGTGAAAACTACCAAGGTCAAAACTGGGCACACTGGTGGAAAGATGCTGGTAACAAAATTCCGGGAAGTTAGGAGAGCAGCTCCTCAGGCCCAAGACTACAGTGGGATTTCAGGTGCTGGAGGACAAGAACATTTTTTGCAAATAATTTACTGCTCTCAAACATACACAAAGGAAGTTTGGGTACCCTACTGAACTTCTTTTTTAGTTTATTTTTTTTTTTATTATTTTCCCCCCAATTTTTCTTCCTGTTTCTAGGTGACCTCCCTCCTGTGACAAGGTCTCCCCATTATGACAGTGAGCTCTGATGATAATGTAGGTAACATTCAGACTGAGACCAAGTGCAGCAGAAAGCCATATTTCACTCCTGACCTTCAGCTCCCCCTCTAGTGCAATGCACACATTATATTTCCTTTCACTCATTGCAGGACCAATGAAACAACGCCGGGTGAAATAAGTGACGTTTCCTTAGCGAGATGCCAGGGGTGAATAAAATAGTTTTGCCATTTTCACTGCACGTACGATACTCGCCACACAACTTTGCTTGGCTCACGTTAGATATTAAGATCTCTGCTTAGCAGAGGCAGGGAGAGAAAGATGAGGCAGAGAGAGAGAGGGAGGCAGCAGAGCCCTCCCTGGCACACGATGCACAATGCTTTGCAGCACGCCCGAGCTGCCACAGCACCAAGGGGCTTTGGGGAAAGCTCCCACTGACACCCCACAAGATTTCCCGTCCATCTCCGCTATCCCAACCAGAACAACACACCCAGTAAAGTGCAGAAAGAGGCCCTGATGCTGAGCTGCTACGGAGCCCCAAACCCAAAATCACGGGTTCTCTCCTCTCCAGCACCAACTGCTGCACTACACAGTAGCGCTGGCAGAGCTCCAGACGTATTCCTTTACGTGTCAGGCCTGAATCTCTTCATATGTTAGGGTAGAGCTGCATGTACAGTGCTTCCCTTACTTCCAAGGCGTTTTTGCCATCTGTTTCTATTATGGGAGTTTATGGCACAGAATACCTCAGACATTACAGTATCTGTTTCTTTTCTGCGCTGCAGTTATGGTTGCTGTGCTGCTTTATGAACAGAATGATAAAACTTGGAGCCTTCTTAATTCTCTCCTTTCCACCCCCATTTTTTTCATAGCATGCTGCAGAAATGGAAGGATTTTTTACAGTTCATATTATTATGATGAGAAGTGATTTGAAAGAAAGTATGGAATTTATCAGGAAATGGAAATGTGACTACAAGGCAGCTTTTAAAAATCCTTTAATCATATCATGATTAAGAAGTTTTTTATATTATTACTTCTATGTTCTGAAGCATATAGAATTTTGTTATAATCTGAAATTTACCTCTTTTCTTTTTAAAAACAAAAAAAAAAGAAAGAAGAACCTGCTTGTTACAGACAGTCTCTCATTCACATCCACTGAACTCGTATACTAAAGCAGAAGGGCTCTGTGCATTTTCCTGAGTAATATTTCAGAGCTCTTCACATCCCCAAAAATCAAAACACTTATTTGAAGCAGTGTTGTGTCACTACACACATGCCCCCCATTACATATTTTCCAAGGACCCTTCATTCTTTGAGGAATTATTTCTCTGTTGTAAACTTTATGGAGATATTTTTGTGATGTGGAGAGCTATTATCTGTATGCAACAGCATCGCATTTTAACCACATTTAGATGGTGAATGTTTGCAATCACCCTCATTGTCTCTAGCCCATGAGGAGATGGAGCTGTTGCACACTTCTTTAAAGAATGAATGCATGCAGGCTCATAGGCAGATTAGATAGGTATGAATTTGGCAAAGAAATCAAATATAGACACAAAGAAATATCCTATTTGCCCACGGCTGGTTTGATCACATGGTGACCATCTGGAATTTAGATCAAGCCTTCAATAAAATACAAGGGACCACACTTCTGCAGCACTCTCAATGATAAATTAATATCTGAGCTGGAAGTACTACAAGAAAACAGTGATAAAGAAGACAAAAGCCACATCTCACATACTCCAATTGCACTCCATTTCCTGGTGTTTCTTCAGTTCCCCCCTCCCCCCGCCCATTAATATAAACATTATATGAGAAGTATAGTGAGAGCAATAAAAAATAAATGGCAATTAGAGCCAAGATCCAGAGCTAAGACAGGAGGAAAAAAGGAACAGAAACATTGGTCCTGATGGCCTTTTCCTGTTCCAATTTTTTTTAATGTTCTTCTGACCTTGATTAGATCTGCAACTTCTCATGTGAGGCTTTGCGATGAGTCCTATATTTAGATAAAAAAGCAGTACCAGAAGTGAACTGCCGAGCAGGCAAGGATACTTTGCCACATTTTCTGAACCACACCATTGCCCCTTACTTGGTCTCCTGCTGGTAGCTGATTTACCACATTGCTGATTTACCACATCTCGGGCACAACCTGCAAATTTAAATTCCCCTGCCACCCGCATCCTTGGGAGCATGTCCCACTGTACCACAGTACCTTGTCAGCAGGACAGCTGTGTTGGGAAATCTTAGCAAGCAGTTTCTTACTTACTAATTCAAGCCAATGCATAAAGCTACTCCCAAAATCCAGAGTCTGTGATGGCTGCCTGTACAGCCTTGAGTCTTCATCTTGGGAGCACTTAGAGGTGAGAGGCCATGCCCAGTTCCCCATAACTGCATGGTGCCAAACAAAATTCCATTCTCTTGTGGGCAGCACTAAGCTGGCAAATGCCTCAAGACAGATCAGAAACCTGGTTAAACTGAAAATTAAGTCAAGAAAGAGCAAACAGAGAATGAAAAACTATGCTGTGCCCACCGGACTCATGGTGAAGGCTATTACAGGGAGTGTGGAAATACAACAGTGATCCCCTGACACTGGTTCCAAAGAAATGTCACAGCCAGCTGGACCACAGCAGGAACCCCAACACTGGAGCATTCCAGCATGGCATTCCCAAGGTGCATTTCTAACAGCTCTAGCATTCTGCCATCTCTCAATATCGAGAGAGAAAGGCAGAAGTCAAACACAATAACCACAGTTACCTTTCCCAGCTGTATGGATTAGAATATACTGCATTGTGCCTTCACGAAAACCTGTGGATGCACATGGGGCTTGCCTCCCATAACAGTAGGATTACAGGTGTTCTACTGTAAGTCTTTTTTACACCTGAACATGAAAGGTTCACTGTTCATAGATGGTATGAATGTGTGTCCGTCTGGCTCACAAAGGAAAACACAAGTCCCTTCTTGTGATGGATAAGAGAATTAAAAAAAAAAAAGTCTTAAAATATAAGAAAATGTTTCAGGACAAAGGATAAAAAATAACCTCTGTGAAAAATGGAGGGGAATACTCTGTTCCTCTTTTTAGTAAATAAAGTGCTCAAACTATGTTTTAATTCTGATTGAGAGAGGTAATATTCACATTTCCTGCAAATCCCCTTCCACCTCTGTCAGAGGACAGTTACAAGGCCCTCTGTGGCAGCCACCTCCTTCACTGCTGACAGAGAACAGCTTTCAAGAACTAAACAAATATTAAAAGTTAAAAAAATATTCCTAGAGCCTTCGGTTTCCTTTGTATTTTAGGTTTAAAGGAGTGATTTTTTTGCTTGCTGTTCGGATCAATAGATTATTTCCGTAATAGAAATACTAATGTCCTTAAATCTATATTTTTTCCCCCTGCAAATCACCAAAAAGTCTCTCCCGGATTAGGCCTCCCAACCAACTGATTTAGTTATGTGTCACAGGAGCCTCAGTCTCTCATTTTTCTCTTTTCCTGGGCTGAAGGAAATGCTTATTGGTACTGTACTCTAAATCCCAGCCAATGGAAAGCAATGTTTCACCATCTATCTGCCCCTGACACATTTTTATGTAAACCATTGCAAAGGGAAGGGATTCACATATGTTCTACCAACTCCGCTAAAGTACGAATAAAAGGCATCCAAGGTTCAAAGAGTTAAATTACCCGATGGTCTCCCCCACTGCGCTCGCCCCCCACCCTAAGCCCCTCTCTTCTCTCTCAGGGCTATGCTTGATTTATGGTGTGATCCATCCCTGTTGGGAGTTGACAGTCACTTTCATTTTCTGGTATTTTTTTTTTTTTCCCTTTTGCTGCCAAGGTCACCAGAGAGAGGGCCCTCCAAGTTTTCTGCATTCGTCCTCCTTCACCCTTCCACCGGCCTGGCCTCATGAATCATCCCGTCTTCACATTGAACTCCTGATGCTTCTCTTCCACCAAACTGCCCGACTTCCGCAATTTTTCTTCATTCTCACTAACAATTTGGTAATGAAATATTGATTTTTAGTTAGATTCAAATAGATGTTATTAAGTTTGCATTGATAAATCGTTCTCTTTTTCAGGCTGGAAGTACCTCAGTCAAATTCTAACTGCACTTTCATACCTGGTGATGTATTAATTTGACATATTTGTCACCCAAGCTGCCTGGCTCAGAGTTAGAGGAGGGCGTCTGTCCTAATTGCTGCTATTTCACAGAGAAGGTGCAATTCTAGCCAATTTTTTCCAAGGATTTTAGCTCCAAAAAAATATTTCCAAATGTTTTCCATGGGGTTTTTATTAGGAAAACAAGCAAACAAACATTCTTTTCCAGAAGAGAGAGGTAGTCATTCAAAAAAAAAAAAAAAGCACTAATTCAAGTTAAATGTTTTCAGTTAATTCTGCTAATTGAAATGTATTCAATATCAATGAATTTGTCATGGATTCTCTGATAAGTAAGTACTTCTTTTAACCCACCTCAGCAAGAACAGCGGGATATATAAGATTTTAACCTGCCTGACACATGGTGTGACTCTTGGGGATATCCTATGCGGGGCTAAGAGTTGGACTCAATGATCCTTGTGGGTCCCTTCCAACTCAGCATGTTCTGTGATTTAAAAAAATCAGCTAAAAAAATAACTGTTCCTTTAACTAGTTAAATGAGGTGAATGCCCTGCACATGCCCAGCTCAGTCACCCCTCCATCGGAGTTGAAGGTGGGACAAGGCAACACAAGGAGGCAGAAGCTATGTCAGCATTGCATCATCTTTCACCTAAGCAGGGGATAACGTTCCTGGTCCCAAGACTTCATTGAGGGCAAAAATTCTGATCACAGCTAGAAATAAATTACATTGAAAAAGGGACGTGCACTTCTCCCCTGTGCAATACCCAGGCCTTGCTCTCCACTGTGGCACTGCTTCAAAAATAGCTGCTGCTCAAGCCCTCGATGCCCCCACTGCCTGCACGAACAGGGCAGAGTCCGCGGAAACTCAGCTCAAATCCAGCCATCAGAAGGGGAGGGAAGGACACGCACAGTCTTCCCCCCACTCTGTGTACATCTCAAGTAACAATTAGTTTTAAATTACACATAACTCAGTTAAAGTTTCAGGTGGATGTTTGCAGCTGCATCACTTTGAAGACTTGCATTTCAGCTTGATGCAACCTGAGCTACCTCTTTGCATGTGTCATTCAGCACCTCTAAAAATTCCACCTTCCCTGTATCCCTGCAGCAGATACCAAAACAAGTCCTTCATGCCATAAAAATTAATCTCATATTTACTGTGAATGGGTAAAGCATAAGTGTTATTTCTTACCCACTAAATTAAAAGGTACCTACTGAAAAGTCAACCTCCAAACATTATTAAAAAAAAAAAAAAAAAAAGGAAAAAGTAGCCAGGAACATGTCACAACATGTTACTACCTGTCCTCTAGAAGAAATATCGAGCTCTGTTGTGCTGACTGATTTCAAGAGACAGGCATTGATGTATAAAGTCCAATTGCTTCTTGTGCTCCTGTGTCACACCTTTTTATTTACAAAGTAATTTAGTATAAAAGAGGAGTTAATTCTTGGAAATTAGCTTTTAAAAGGTCAAATTAATCTAGCTGATGCCAGCTGAAAGTTTTTGATTTAAAAAAATAAATCTACAAAAGGAAATGCTTTTCAAAACAACAAAATTCCAATTTAGAGCAGTTGAAATATTAAATATTTACTGCACAAGAATTTAACTTTTTACATTTAACATGTTTGCTATATGCCTCACACTATGCAGAGTGAGGTAAATGCAGCATTCCAGCAGCACTGGTGATTGCTACCTCCACCCATAGCTACCATTGCATTTCTTAAAATAAAACAAGCTGGAAAAAAGATATAACAACATAAGACAACCTTCATTATCTCCCCTCCACACTGATACTGTAATAAGACTGTTTAAATGAATCAGACAGCAGAAGGGGTTCGTAGATTTCTCTACTTATGTAAGTTCATTCGTTCTTTTCGCATTCCTCGTCTAACACACTTCTAGGATTATTTAGTGCAATAAGTAATTATCAATCCGCTTTGGAAAGCCATTATACATTTACATACTCTTCAAAGCTGCTGTTACTTTTATTGCTTCTAATGCCAAAATGGGAATGTGAGAGAAGAGCCTCTCTAAGAGCAGGTTATGGCGAGTTCAGCGTGCAGAATGCAGTTTGTAGGATGCATATGGGAATGAGTCATTTCTGAGAAACGTAAAACTCTGAGTTATCAAACCTTTTGCTAGTCAATTATTTTTCTTTACTATGCTTGCTAGTAATGACAACTGCTATGAGAAGCTTGCTCTGCAGTATTTCTACTAACTGTTATTAACCTAGGGGAAAGCAAAACATAGCTGGACCAAAGTACCCCACTTAGAACTAAACAAGCATGAAAATTCAGAAGGTAAAGGTAATATTCAGATATTTTGTGGAGTCCTTCTTTCCTTACCTTCCTGGCACGTATTACAGAACACCACGTGAAATGCCCCACCAGAAGACCCCAGTGAATAGAGTAGCTGAGTGCAAGTGTGACACTGTCAGAGCTCAATCAGATAAACATGCACTTAGGAAATTAAAGCTTACACACATTTACAAACAATACTTACTGTAAAGGCCTTTTGGGACCATCAAGTTCTAATATTATAAGTTAAATATGGGGAATTGGCAATGCTAGAGTATCACAAGATATTTAGGAGTAACTCCTGCCAAGCGAGCAGTCACCTGCAGCATCACCCTGCCATGCACTACAGCAGGAGGGGTTCTCCTCTAATGGCAGTGGGTGGCTCAGGTTAGTACAGGGCTGCTACTAATCTCTGACAAAAATGGTGTGCACCTACCTTTGGCCTCCCATGTTCTACAAATTCTCAGTAAAACCTAGATGTGTGTCTCCCTGCTTCCCAACTTCCAGCTCCTTAGTGTACAGGTAACAAACCCCAGGTGCTGATAGGCACCTTGAAAGCACATCCAGAGTCTTCACAGGGCTATGTGGTAAAGCACAAGCTGCACTTTGCCACCTGCTCCTAACTATGCATTTGCAACATGGTATGTGTACAGGTGATGCTGTAATTCACCCTCACAGAGCACATTTTATGTGCCAAATGCCAAAGCACCAGTCCAAACACCTGACATAAGGCAGTAGAAATTGAAATACTTAGAGCAGAAAGGTTCCCCATTGCTGCCAGTGTTCCCAGTACTGGCCTTTGCTGGACTGTCATCAGAGTGAAGGGAAAGAATTGTTGTCAGAAAGTCTCTGCCTCCTCCTGCTGCTAAGCACAGGCTTTTTACATTTTTCCTGTTAGGTGATGCCTGGGAAATTTTCTAGGATAACTTCTTATGAATTCTGGGAGAAAGTGCACACTGATAGCACCACTGTGTTTCTCAGTGCTGCATCCAAGGACTGGGGCAGGGACTGAGCCCTTCACATACAGCCTCGTCTTTAGAAAGTCCATGTCAGGTCAGAGGGTCATCTCCTTAAAGTTTTTACTACATAAAAAACTGTTAAAGCAGCCCTCAGGTCAGACTGCCCTAGCAATCCATTCCTTGCCTTAAAAGACTTTTGGCTTGTTTCAGAAATTAAGTAAAAAAACCTTACCGTAATTTGGTAGGGACATGTTGATTCAAGGAAGCAGCTGCTGAGCAAGCCAGAGATGAAGTAAATAACAAAGCTGATAGCAGCATTATCCTGTGCCCCCTTAGCAATGAAAACACGGACTGGGCTAATTCTCAGTAAAAGAAAATATCCTTTTTCATTTTCTTGGCAGGCACTTCAGCTTGGCTGCTTCAAGGCAGAAGCTGAAAACTCCCACAGCCAGGACTTTCCTTTCTGAGCACCTTGTGTCTTCTATACTAGAAAAGGATTTCCCTCCCTTCCTACTGCACTGTTCCCCTTTCTTCCCCAAGCAGTTTTCCTTCTCCTTACAGCCTGCTTTTCCTCCATCTATCTGGGATCCTCTACTCAAATGAAAAGTAATTAAGTCAAAAATAACCCATGAGGACTGGAATCCCCCTTTGCAAAACGTTCACATGGCAGCACTGCTTTCAAAGAAAGCAAGATATGATAAACAGACCGGAACCTGAGCTTATGTGAAAACTGAAGCAGTTTCCATATGAAAGATGTGGAATATTTCCCTCGTGTTTCCCCAGTGTAACCAGACCTGTAGTGCGTAACTTGGGGAGAAGGAAACCCAGGTTAAAAGTCCCCTGATAAACAAAGGTGGCCACCAAATCTACATCCCTATGTTGTCCTGGCAAAATATCACGATTAAGCTGCTTGGTAAAACCATCGTCTGTTGTTGTGTTGATCCTGTGCACTGCCCTATATGCCAGGGAAGCTCAAGATAACTAAGGTTCATCTTTTAATTTTGCTTAGGGCATAAATTCATACTGCTCTCTGCCCCCTCTTCAAAGCATCCCACATAGAAGGAAATGCTGTTTTCTCTGGGGTAATGCTGGCTGACAAGTCATCGTTAGCAAGAGTCTCTCCATATGAGATTAGGTTTTGGTACATTTGCTGATAGAGAATGCAATGAGCAAGCTGTAGTGACCTAAGTGTGTTACACTACCCCTGTCTTTCAGGAGATCTGAACTGGAGATTTGGTGGTAAGAGAATTAGACACCAATTAATGGTCAGCATGTATAAACCCCATATATGAAGAGAACCAGCCCTAAGATCAAACACATATTAAATCACCTCCAAAAGCAATCAGTTCAATGTTATTGTGATTGCAATAGGAAATTGGGCAAATTATTATTCTCCATTTTAAACATTTAAAAATCAATGTGTTTGTCTTGTGACTATACCAAAAGCTATTCTGAATAAAAACCCAAAACCTGTAAAAAATGCCTAATTACACTAAGTTTTCTACTCCCTCCTGCAATTGCCATTTCTCTCTCTTAAGACCTCTTTCCTGGTGCATTTTCTTTATGTTATTAGTGCTGTCTATAAAATATGAATCCCAATTCCATGATCATCATAAAAATCATAAAATTCTATGCCTGCCATGAAAATATTACATGATATATTTTTGTGTGAAGTACATATTAAATCTAAGTATCGAAATGGTATTTTGCCTCCTTGACATCAAGAACTTTAAAAGACGCACGATTTCTACTCAATTGTTATTATGTTACGTTTCTTTCCCTATTTTAAAACAGATACTTCAGAAGCTATTTATAGATTGAGGTTAATATTCATATTGCCATATGCTCTACAGTATTTGCTCATATACCCTCTTCATTTTTATTTTATATGACATATGGTGGCTGCATTATACACGGCATTCTCCTAATGTATTGCATATGCATATAAGGTTCAATACAATAGTGTGTATCTTCACCTTATATTTCACACTGGCAGATTTTCAACTGATAGACAAAGTAGCTCCTCCACTATGCTCATGGGCATGTTTAAGGTGAAAAGGTATGGTCAAAAATGCACTAGACATCTCTCCTATGGATGCTGGTAAAGACCCGTATCCAAAAACACTGCAGGAACAAAAAAAAAAGCAACACAGATGGAGAGGAAACTTCTCTGGTGGCTGAGGATCCATCCCCATTCACAAATACATCCAGCATTCAATGGCTTGGTCTGAGAGGTCACGATATGGTTTTAAGCTCCCTGTCAGCCTTAAGCACCCCACTGTTACAACTTGAGGGACATGCTAACAAAGGGCAGAATTCTTCCCCTCTTGTGGACACCAGAGGTTTAAAATTGATTTTATTACCTTCATCTGATAGCTTCTTAATCTCACATCTTAATGACTACCATGTGCAAGGTAGTGTCACTAAATATAAGTAAAATCAAGCTACCAAAAGCCTTCTTTCAAGTTAAAACTAAACAAAACCAAAGAGAGAAACTTCTAGAAATTCACTTCCACTTCACTGCATCTTCCGCATTGCTAAGAGCACAGCAATGTGAAAAAATAAAAGTCTCAGAATATTGAAACATTTTAAACTGAAGTTTTCTTTGACATTTTCTTCCATTCTGTTTTGAAAGCTACAAAAAGAAATAAAAGTCAACAGTCAAGTAAGTGAAAGAAAAAAAATCATTTGACTGAACTATTTATCCACATTCAGTATTGCCAAGGAACGGAAACATCAGTTATTCACTCAGCTCTAGTCATCATCACACTCTATAAAGATCAGTAGTCACAGAACACTCAAGAACTAATAATTAGTTCTTCTTTCTAAGCGGAAAAAGTCCTCATGTTAATAATCAACAAGTACGTAAGATTTTCCATTAAACCTTCCAGAGTCTGACGTGCCTACAGCATTCTAATCCTCCAATTCATGGTTTATTGAATAATTTTTGTAGCTTTTTCCTAGACCAGGATTCTCAGCATTGCTGTGTATCCCAGCCTTGCTGCCATCGTCACTTGCCATGCAAAGGCAGGGCTGGTTGTTCCAAGAGAAGACTTTGGCGTGCATTTCAGAGAAGTGCGCGATCACAACCAGTTAACTGGGAGGAAGGAGCAGAGAAAGCGTGGTCTGAGCCAAATGCTTTCCCAGGACTTTGTGTGTCATGTCTTCAAAGGAAACAGAGTTCCTCGCTATCAATAAAGAACAACTCCATCCTGGTTGTGCAGGAGCATCTCGCTCCTTCCCTTGTGCAAACTGCATATGGGCTTTGTCCTTTCAATCTTGTTCCTTTCAGCTAATTAATATGAACAAATTATATTAATAATAATCCTTACTGATAAATAACAATTACAGTTGTTGTTGCAAGGGCCTCACAATGCCTTCAATAGAAACAAATATTGAAAACAAGAATACCAAATTTGCAGAGCCAAAAGGCTCCTAGTTTTCCCCGGGGGGCAGGTGTTCTGGGGTGTGTTCATGGGTTCCCGGTGATTCCAGTAGGAACAAGGAGCACAACTCAACCTCATAGCAGAGTTCAGCAATGCACAGTTCAAAATTCCTGTATGTGTCAAATTCCCATTTCAACCAATAGGAACTTAAGTGGAGTAAAAAGTACTCAGCCTAGAAAAATTTGAATCTGTAGTTCAAAGGTTCAGTGAACTATGGCTTCCACTTCCAGGACCTGGGTTCAAAAAACCAGGCAAGGACAGAACCTTTTTTCTGTCTACACAGATAATCCCTAGAAAAAAAACATTCCCATAAAATACTTCCAGTACCTCATATGCATCCCCCACCACCCTCCAATTCAAATGACACTTAATTAAGCCATCTGATTTTTAGAGGCTTTTTCCCCCACTGTCAGAAACAATGAAGAAATACGTAGATTTCTTCTAAAGCCATAGGCTTTAACTACTGTATCACGTACAGAGAACAGAAAGAAAAGCCTGGACAGGATGCAGAAACCATGAAGAAAAATTATTAAAGATTTAGGAAAAAGAAAAATCAATCAAGGGAGATACACAAACCTGATTAGGAAAGAAAAGATTGTATGCTCCTATATATAAATATATATATATAGGCATGTTAACGGGTGGCTGGTTCTTCTAAGATTAAAGAAAATAACCTAAGGTTAAATATCCTTTTGAGTTTCTCTGCTACCATCTACAAAACTGGAAGCCTGTTTGCCATGGCTCCAAGCAAAGAGCTGATAACAGAATATTTTTGCAGCTAAATTCTTTCTTTTTCCACCAGCTCCTGAAGTCATGAGACAAATTCACTTGCCAGAAACTGATTGAGTACAGGGGATTTTTCCAAGTCTCTTTTCTGACCCAGATTTGTATCTTTGTGCTTTCTGAACAGATGGATAAGATGATCATTCTTTAAAGATCCCAACTTAAATGAAAATGTGTTCAGTGGTTCCAGTGCAGGGAAATACAGTAAGCCATTAAACCATGACAAATTTGACACACACAACAACTTCAGGGAAAAGAGGCCAAAAAAATGGAATGTCTACCTTACCAAAGCAGAAACTGAATCCGAGTGATTAAAAAAAGCAGCAAGGGAGATAAGAAAACAGCCATCCCTCCTCTCTGGGCTCACAGCAGTAGCACCACAGCTCCTACGAGCTGCCCCCACCCAACCCTGCCCACCACCGCTACCAAATTAGCACAGAAACACAAAACTCCCTGTTAGTGAAACAGCAAAGCTCCCTGGAAAACGCAATGAGACACATCCTGCTAACTAACTACTTGCCTTCAATTCACAAATGAATGTGGTCAGGCGCAGCTAAAGCAAAAAAAAAAAAAATGAACCAAGACAACAATACCCCACTGAATTGTGATTTATAGTAAATCTCTGACATTTTTATGGTCCTCAAACCAATAATGCAAGAAGAAACAGCAGACAGTGAGCTCTTGGCACTGGTATTGACTTCAAGGTCAGTGGAGCACAGAAACCCATTGGTTACTGATAAAATGGCCTCTCCTCCACCCGGCCGCTTCTGGTTTTCGGCAGAGAACTTCTTGGAAAGCTGCAGGTGTTTGAATTTCGTGGTACTTAGCTCCCCTACAGCACTTGATAGAAAAATGACTTTGTTTAAACTTTTCAATCAACAGAAGTTCTTCTTCCCTTGAGTCTGGAATTGCCTTATTTAGTAGCAAGACTAGAAAAAGCAGGTTAACAGCTTGTAGTTATTCACATCTACATAGAAGTCTTTTATTCTTGAATCAAAAATGGTATTTCTATTATTATTCTTTCAACTCATACGTAAGGGTAACACGATTGTGTCTGTAAGTAAATGCCATACTGACTTTAATCATGCTATTTATTTGCTTTGAATTATCCTGCATTCATTTTTTCTGTACTCTTAGGCATCGATAAAGTGGTTGTTACTATTACAGTAAATTAAATGCACTTTAAAAGATTATCTTTTACATTTGTCATAACAAGAATTTACATTGATGTTTTTCTCTCTTTAAGTGGGTATAAAGAACTCATATACATTTTCTAATTTATTGTGTAGTATTTATTACATGAAGAACAGTTTCGTACCTAATCACAACTCATTAAATTTGCAAATTATTCCCAATAACCCATGGTAAAAGACCTCCTGTATTAGGGATAGGAAAACAATCCAAAGATTTTTTTGTGAACAAGCACAACTGATTTTCTAGTTCTTTTTCTGGGTAAAATTAAGTATTTGAAAATGCAAAAACTACATAGAAAGTAACAAGTACTGGGAGGAGGGGAGAAACCAAGTGAAAAGGAGCTGTGGGAAGGATGGAGGATGGATGTGACTGGCACACCTTTGAGCAGAGGAGGAAAATGGAGGTGGAATGCTGCATGCAGGGAAGGAACCTCCCTTCCACCTGCATCCCTCTTTCCTTGGGTCAGTCCTGCTTATCCCTCACTTCCCACTGTGAGCAAAAGATGTGCTGGGGGTTTCCTGGCTGCCCTTTGTCACATTGCCTAATGGTTATCACTTAATTGCTGCGTTTCCTGAAGCAGGCAGTCCCCTAACATAATATATGAACTGCACAAGAGTGTTCTTCATACAAATTTACAGAAAGAGCCATTTAAACCTTAGTTTTTAAATACTACATTCGGTCTGCCAGTTACTTACCTTTTTCTTGCTTTACATATGTGGTATTTTCCACATGTTTAGCACTGAAGCACACGTTTGTTTGGACTGTACACCTCTGTGTACTTTTTAATGTAATAAAATTGACAAACGACTTCTTTTTGCAACAGGTTTGGTAGAAGAAAATGGTTTTGGTTTGGTTTTTTTTTTTTCTTGATGGCTGTTTAGACAGCAGTCTTAAAAAATGACTAGTCACTAAAATTCCTCATGCTCATTTCATATTGTGTTGATTCATATTAAATTCATGACAACAAAAAGCAACTTGAGGCACTTTTGGAAATGACCACTCTTTAGTGCTTCTCTCCTCCAGGCTTGATAGGCCCAGAGTCCATAAAGCTGCCTGCTGTCTTGTGTCATGAAAAGAAACAGCTTTGCCTGGGAATGCCATTACTGTGTAATGAGGCATGCAGCAAAATATACCTTCAGCAGCCACTTGATGAAGGCTTGCTGACACACCAGACCAGACAGAAATGTTTTTTTGTGTGTTCTTCCTTATTTTGTCCATCAATCACATCATTAGTCAAAGCAGACAGCTCTGTCAGCTGGGCACAGATGCAGACTGGCAGGCGATCAGTGGACAGGTGTTAGAGCTCTCCCAAAACAAGATCTCGAAATGAGAAAAGGAGTGAAGACCTTGTTCCAAGGGCTGGAATGTCAATATATTAAAAAAAAAAAAAAGAAAAAAAAACAAACAAAAAGAAAAAAAAAACCCTGCCAACATATAAAAATCCCCAGCACCCAGGAGGGGAAAAGTTCAGAGGGGATGCTCAGAGCCACTACACAGAGACTTCGAGAAAAGTTAAAAGGAGCTGCCACTTTGCATTACATTTTCATTTCTGCCTGTATTAGCTGGTGTCAGTGGATAACGGCAACGTCCAGCATTTGCTGTTTTGAATAGAGTCTAAAGGACATTATGTAAACAGTATTGTACTTCAGTTTCATTAGGAAAATCCTCCATGGCACATGGATTTATTTGTCCGAGGCTTCTGTCATTAAGCTGAGACACTAATACCCACAACGAGCATATATGCTTTCAGTTTGACGTGCAAAATGGCAGAGGGCTACACGAGGGATCTCATTTTCATTATAAGAACCAAAAACATAAACAGAGTGAGATACATCCAAAGTGCCCCTGGTCACAGGGAGTGCTAATCATGCAGAGGCAAACCCTATGTCTCCCAAGTCCCTACACAGGCAAAACCCCCTCCAGCTTCATCCCAGGCTGTCCTCTGCCAGCTTCTGGCACGACAGGCCACCTGCACGCTGTGGTACTGCCATGGCTACACACAGGGCTGCCACCACAGTGGGGGACCCTCTTGGGAGTGCTCTTGGGGGACTCGCGTCTCTCTTTGGGCGGGATGGCTGAGAGGTGAACCCGCTCCCCAGATGTACTTTGCTCAGCAATTTGTACAGCGTCTTCTTCCTCAGGTCACTCAGCTATTGGTTATATTTCTGTAAGCTGGAGCCAGTTCTCTCTCACAATGTTTTTGTATGGGCACTTTAAAGCAAAGGGTGTTTCATTTCCTTCCCATCCTCTCAAGCTAAGTATTTTGTCTACAGTCACACTTTGAATTCTAGAAGGTTTTTAATAATGAGTCTGGCTAATATTGTTTCCGAACAGCTTTGCATGCATTGTGTGCTCTTTTTGAGTAATATTAGATAATTCTCCAGCTCTTTGTCACCAGGCACGTGATAAATCTCCAGCAGAATCTCATTGTTCTGAGTCAAAGTCGTTCCCCCAAACCTGGGCAAAAGGGTGCTCTTGTGAGGTCCAAAACAAAATAATTTTATCTATAATGTGCTTCTCAATCTTGCTACGGCTGAGTTGGCCAAACTGAATTAAAAGACCTTTTATTAATCCCAGATGAACCCAGCTCCACAGAAAAGCAAGCAGCAAATCCCCCACTAAGATGAGTGGGAGAAAGCAACCCTTTGGGAGAAAAACTCTCAAGCAAAGAATGCCATCAGGACCATACAAAAAGGGAAAAGATGTTTACAATGAAAGTGTAAGAATTGAACAGCTGAGGCAGGGATACTGCTTCCAACTACAGTTTGGTATAGCCTTATTTTAGCAGGAAAGACAAGCACCTGGAGTGCAGTGATTTGAAAGGGAAAAAAAATCAATTAGTGATAACTCCCAGGAAAGTGGAACCAACCAAAGAGCTAACCAGCTTCTTGCTGACAGAAAGCGAGTTTGCCAAAACCATGTCACTTTTCAATTAAAAGAAATACAACTGATAAACTAGAAAACTTCCCCTTTAGAAACAGAGGTAAAGTCATTTGGGGAAAGGGACAGCAAGTCAATTGAACTGGAGACATGTACAATTCACAGCTGGAAAGCCGCAGTGATAATTGAGGTGTCTAGGTGGGATCACAGGTTTTGCTTCAACTTTTGCCTCCTGCCCACTGCAGCTGTCTTTAAAATCCTACAATTACTCAAGGCTTTCCTGTTTCCTCCAGGTCTTCACTGTCCCCTGTTTCACTTTGCCCCTTTGCTCATGTTTACACTTGGCTTCCTCTGCTTTATTTCAACCCTCACTGACCCATCATCCTCCCTTACCTCTTCCCCTGGGTTTTATTCCTTCTTCTTCTTGTCTTTAACCAGCTCAGTCAAACTCCAATTTCTTTGTATTAGTAGTGAAAAATATGTTTTAAAATGAAAAAAAAAACCCTAACATATATATATTGCGTTTGAATGCACTGATCTACTAAGAATAGCATTGGGAGCACACCATCATCATTTCTGTGAAACAGCTGTGGGTTGCCACATGCTGCCAGCAGACTGACCTGTTTGAAGTCCTCAGGACCATCAGCTCCTGGGTCATTGGGAGTGCTCCAGGCACTACTACTCAACCACAATTTGGTCCTAAGAGCAGAGCTAGGAGGAGATCGAACAGCTTCACACACACTCCATCATCACCCATGGCTCCTCTGCCCCTTCACATCTCATTGACTGGGTGTGGGCTGTGTCTCTCCACAACTCCCTGCCTATGGTGATGAAGGCATTGCCCATCTCCTGAGGGAAGCTGGGAAGCCAGGACCAGACCCTCACTCTCTGCTGAGCAGGCAAAAATCCACATTCACCATCATCCCAGCAGCTCCACGAGCAGGGGGAGTTCAAAGCCTCTGCTGCAGGAGGCTCCAGAGTTGGGCTGCATGAAGATTTACTTCAAACACAGGAGGATTAAGCATTAATCTTAATTCTTACAGGAAAGCAGAGTTTCTGTGTATGCTCTTGGACCTCCTTGCATGCCAGCGCTGTGGTAGGAACGAGCTGAGGTGGTTGGTGTGCTGCTGATGGGCTCTGGAGAGGGAGCTCAGTGAATTGCACCTCCTGACTTCTCCCAGTGCAAGACATAGCACAACAATATCCACAGCTCCAAATTTTACACAATGGGATTCCTCTGAAAGGAGAAGGCTCCTGGTGAAATATCAAAGTAACATGGATTTTAACTTGTGCCATCACTGGTTTTGGTCATTTATTTTAGAAACTATTTTGAAAAAAAAAACAACAAACAAAAAACCAAACCAAACAAAAGAGGGAAAAAAGTCCATTTCACTTCAATAAATAATAGGCTGGAGGGAGGGTGAAGGGAGGAGGAAAGGAAGAGAAATTAGGATCACTGAAAGGTCAGGTGCCTTTATACAGCACAAGGGAAAAGGAGCAGGCTTTCAGATCTTTCCAAGAGCTGACCTTTGTAAAGATGTGCTCAGCATGAAGGGGGTAATACCTGATACAGAGCCACACATCTGCCTTTAAATAAGAATTAAAGCCACATATCTCTGGAGATACCATTAATCTAACGAGCCTTTAGAAGCCACTGTTGTGCCAAACAGACCTGGGTGGGACACATTTGTCTGGTAAAAGGAAATAGTCATGCCAAAGGAGCATTAGTCCACCAAATGTTTATTAATAAACTCTGCTAAATATCCCTTTTCCTGTAGAATGGCAACTAACGGTCATTAATGATTTAACTTTGTTACCTAGCTTTTAAGTGTGTGTACATTGACTTCAAATCTCCTGGATGGTCCAAAAAAATCAGAGTGTGAAAAAAGTAAACATGGTCCTTGTGCCTACCCTTGTCAGTGGCCAGGGCTCCTATGGAAATCGTTAAACTCCAGGACCTCAGTTCTCAAAACAAGAATGGAAGGAAGAAAAGTAACATATTAACTTGACTCAAACACTGATGACTTGGGTTTTAAAACCGATTTCTCTTGAGATGCTGAACAAACTGTTTCTTATAGAAATAATGTGGGGCTAATTTATGGCTGAATGGATGTTTTAGACTACAGATGTTTCTGTGTGGTGGCAGCAGGGATCACACAAGGACTTGGAGTGAACTCCTTACATGGTGGGTGAAGTTGCAGAGATGAGAAGGTGCACTTGGAGTTTCCAGGTTCATACAACACAAGCTTCAAGCATATCCTCACTGTCTTATAGTTCTTGATGGCTTCAGCTTGTCACTTCTACCAAACTTCATGATGAGTCCACGCCCCTCTGTGAGAGAGCACCTGGTAAAGTCAATCTGCCAAAAGAACATAAGGAGAAAAGCAGGGTCCACTCAAACAGGGCATCTTTCCTGCTATATTTATGCTCCAGTGGCAGCATGCAAAAATCCTATGACATATCCCCTTGCTTCTGCAGCCTGGATCCTGTCTCTGCAGCTTTGTCATCGATCTCTTGTTCTACATTAGGCTCTTATGCAGCCCATTGGGGCTGATTTGTCAATAATTTCAAAGGTTATTCAAACTTTCAAGCTTTATTGTGATTCTTAATGGATCATCTCCATAGAGCAATTTAGAAGTGTGGGAGAAGGAAGGTTATGCAGCCACGGAGAAGTGACAGTGCCAGGTTTGTGACAATGCTGCTGTAACACTGCATGGTAGCACCACTGTACCTCACATACCAAAGCCACCATGCCAGACCCACACAGAAGTTAGACACACCAGCACTTTCAAGGAAGGCACCAAGAGTTGTTATGTTTCAGGAAGATGAAGAACAGGAATTAGTAAGAAACAACAATGCAAGCAGAAAGGCACCATCACCACCATGCTGGAACTCAACGGAGCTGGATTGTCAGCAGTCTAATAACCTGAAGGAGAGTGCTTGCCACTCTCTGACCTGCTTGTTAAAGGAAGAGCATGAGATACAGGGGAAAAAAGCCTACAATTTAGCACAAAATTTACAAGGCCTTTCTTGATGTGTGGAACCAATGTTCACAACAAATATCAAACTCATGTCTCCAAGAGCCTCACCTTTTAAAAGCCCAGAGAAATACTTAATATCTCCCTTTAACATCTACTTCCCAACCCCAGACTAAAGATGCTACAAAAATTTGACCTAATTATTGTGCCAGCTTCTGTATTTGAAGCCAAAAATAACCCCACTGATGCCGGTGGAATCAAGTCAACATAAACAAAAGGTGGTTTTGTCCCACTAGACAAAAGACAAACTACACAGAGTTAGGAGAGGAAGGAGAGAAGCGCAGGGCACAGCCCAGCTATGCCTGGGGAGCAGGAACAAGGTAAAGTGTCAGTTCCCTGTCTACCCCAGTCCCTTCCAAGTGGGAGATCTGCCTTAGCTCCTGGTCACACTAAAGACAGTGACAAAACTCTCTTACTGAATTTTTCTGTTCATCTGAAGTGTCAGTCTCTTTTTTTTAGTGGTCTTAAACTAGAATATTTCATCAGTTGAGAGCTGCCAGTTACAACAGTTATGTTGGAAGGAACTGCAGATTTTATCTAAACCATACAATTACCTTTAGAAAATATATTTTTTAAGTCTATCTATATCTGTAGAGTACACCCAACGCACCTGTCAACTACATATACTATATGTCAAAGTCATCACAGAATATCAAGTAGATGTCAATCAAATTGGTCTTTAAAAGTAAGAACTTCTATCCTGGAACTGCTGAGAAGAGCTCTGTGATTAATGCATAGAAGTACACCTATTTTATTAGAGCTATCACATTGTATTAAATCATATGTTCACTCTAAGGGTTTTATAAGTACAAATATCAGCTGTAAACTAGGACATGGCTAATGTTCCCTTCCCAAATAAATAAATCCAGTAATTTTCACATCCAAGATGGCAGCAGCCCGCTGTTCAGAAAAGCTTTACCATGAGAGCAGCAAGACAATATTTTCTGCAGTAAATCTACCAATGAAAGCTTCAACTGTGCCTGGTTTACTGGGTGCATCCCTTAACCATGTATGGCTTTTACCTTTTCCTGGATGAGGATTACTCATGTGAGTAAAGATGTCAGGAAAATGGGACCTCCTGTAGGTAAAGATTAAATTTACAGATCATATGCATCATAATACAAGACTGCTGCATATTTTGCTGTGGAATACTCTTGCTGTTTCATACCTTTGTCTCAGTAGTGCTGAGGAGGAAAAGTCCTCTGATCTGTAAAAATGTGAGGTACAGGAAATCTCTTGTCCTAAGCCATGATGGAAATGTGGAGTCTCAAACGTGGAGTCTCAAATGTATTCATGAACCAAAGTGTGAAATAAAAAGAAAAATAACCCGGTATAAAACAAATCACTAATTCATTTTGAAGCACTTAATTTCTGTTTTAATTAGCTTAGGTTTCTAAAAAAACATCCTTTTAACCTAAACTACAGACATACATGTTGTCATTCAACCAAAATTCAGAAGACTTCCTCCATTATTTCTGAGAAAAATAAATTTAAATTAACTTTTATCTATGAACAGGCTAGTTTTGATGAATCAGCATTTTCTGATGAAAAACATTTCATCAGCAAACACTAAACCAGCTCTACAAATTAATTGCTACTTCACAACATGAAGAAATTTGTCATAGATCTTTCTTTTGTCATTAGAAAAAATCAGTAAGATCCAGCTTGATTTGAATTGCATGCTGTAAAAGTACAAATAATAATATTTATAGGAACTGATTTTACATCTCAAAAGTTTGGGGTTTTTTTAATATTACTTTTCTCCTTCCAAGCAAAAGCAGAAAGATTAAAGCAATCCTAAAAAAAAAGCCATAAACTCCAAGTATTGTTTAATTACTTTCCTTAGCAAAAGTCAGAAGTCAGGGACAGCTGCCGGAATTTTCATGCCATTTGCTCTGGAAGATATAAGTTCCAAAACTGATTTGGGGATTCAATAATCAATAATGGATATTTTTTGGAAGAAAACCCTTGCATCAAAAATTTATGACAACACCAAACACTGCTAGTTCCCTATGGCAGATGCCAAAGCAAGTTCTCCGCTCCATCTTGGATATGTTGTGATTCCTCTAGTCCAGAAGTACTGAATTTTTATCAAAACAACTCAGCACAATCCTTTTACTTACTAATGTCAATACTGCTTTTTACCTCACTTTGTTCTTCTAATTTACAGAGACAATTTAGTCAGGGTAGTTGTACTTGGACTTTTAAGGGTTTTTAAAACACTGGGACAGCAAAGTGAGATCTATTACAGTGGTGGGAAGATAGTATGAGTTACAGCACAATTACCACCATTTCGAGCAGCATTGTCATGTAGTTACGATGTAGCTTACATTAGGTAAAACAGCTCAAACACTGAATAGAACAATGTACCACCTATAAATCTCCACACATCTTCTATTATTAGGAAAACTTCTTAAAATTCATACTTGATAAAGTAATAAACTCGCTTGATGTATAAGACCCCACGCACCAACTGCTGAAATACAATGAGGGCTGTTAAAAGGATAAACCTGTTGAATAAATCTGCTATGTAAAAATTTATCTCAATGTTATATATAATGAAACCCTTCTTAAACAAAAACCTGATAAAACAATAAACCTGTTCAAAGATTAAATTTGCTGCACTCTAGGGCTATACTTCTCTGCTGTATTTGGAGCTGCCAGACAACTTTCAACCTGTTTAATTTCAGCAGTCCTCTTTTTACACCATTTTTTTTCTTTTTGGTATTCTGTTTCAATCACCCCCATGCTTGTAAAATCTAGAGAGAGTCCTGCAGTCTGAGTACCATCGACTCTAACATTTCTGCCAATGAAAGTTAACAGATGAACTTTTTCATGTTTTTGTGCCTCCATTTTTCTTGATACAGACACATCTCTAGGCATGAGTAACAGTTGTCCATTAGCTCATTATAAAGGCAAGGAAGAGAGTGGAGATGGAGAGAGATCTATGATGCAGAAACACTGGAGAGTGCCTAGAGCAAATGTTCATCCCACCCTGGACTGCTGAGAGAGTATCTGCACAATCTGTCCCCGTTAGTAATGATGTCCTGGAGGGATAAGACAGTGTGAAGAGCATTTTAGTATTTTTGAAGAGGCAACCACCACTCTGCAACATTAGATAGTAAGGCTGGTTCTTACTCATGAGATTCATGGTCTATTTGCTTGAACAAAAGCTCGCAGATTTTGGCCCGGACTTCAGAAAACAATATTGCAGGCAGGCTAGGAGCTTTGCTAAAAAAATTTTCAGGAGAACACCCATGACTATATCAAGCATCTGGAGCGTTCTTTAATAGTGAGTAATGATATTTCTCTTGTCAGGCAGCTGGCACCTTCTGCCTCCTGACACCCTCTAACATCACTCTTACTTTGAAGGCCTTTGTTAGCTTCTAGCACACCTCCCACCACTCTCCAGCTTTCTCTCTACCTCTGCATTCACCTTCTGAGAAAACAAGAGAGCCACCACTGTCACCCAGGACCTGTCATCATCCAGGAGATGGTTTCACCTTTCAAGGGCTGGTTTTGCACTAAACAAGCCCCTTTAAGCCAAGTGTGGAAAGAGAACAGGAGTTAAATATCCATGGGTTATTTAGTTCACTCCTATAGCTAACCCATGAAGATGCTGAGACCTGCCAGGCATCTCTCAGGTGTTGCAGCCTTTCAAGGGCAGGCAGAAAAAAGTTCCCTCTGGCTGCTATTGGCCCTAGGAGGGGCAGTAACCTCTGCAGCCTGTTGAGCCCTTTCCTCATCATTGTCAAGGGTACCACCTCGAGTACCAGGACAACCAAACCTCACGTTGGTCAACAGGGTGTCTGCTCACCCTCCACCAGGTGTGGATGGGGACATTGTCTCACCACAAGGATGAAGCTATTCTGGTAAACCTTGAAAAAATCTTTCTTCCTTGATGAATATTTTTAGCGATATACTAGTTACAGGTGCTGTAACTGTGACTGTGAAGGAAAAAAAGCCTTAAGTAACATTTCACCTTTGCTGTACATTCCCTCTAAGCGTTTTTCTCAAGATCCCAAATGCCAAACTCACATCTGCCCTGATGGTGCAGTGGGTTTCCGCTGAGCCCAGTTCCTGTCTCCCACGTGAGACATGGCGGGGCTCAGGACACTTGCACCTGTGCTTCCCATACCCGTGGTCAGCTACGGAGGAAAACACTGACAGCTGGGCATTAAACTCACCAAACCTGTGCAACGGAGGTGCAGATAGAAACGAACTGTTCAAAAATTGGCAGGAAATGCTGCCAGTAATATTCAGGATTCATCATTTTATTTTGGCAGGGATTTGTTTCACCGTAGGAAAGTACTTCCAGAGTCATCTTCCACTGAAAAATGTGAGATACTTCCAGAAACTGCAGTGAGCAAACCAATTAATCCTCTCTCAACTCCTTACAAGGGACTGTAACGAAAGGCCTAATTCCTAGAGACAAGGTCACTCCCCAGGAGCAGTTGGGCTGGCAGAAAACCCTGAAGTGTAGGGGAGGCATGTTCAGTGCTGTCTTTACTCAAACTCTGAGCCAGCAGAGCTCCTTACAAGAACTGATCAAAATTTGCATGTTAAAGGAGCTACAGGGACTGCTCTCCCTGACTGCAGGCACCAGACTCCTGTACCTGAGTGGAGGTAAAGTCTGAGATCTGCCCTTCCTTCCTTTCTTGGAAAAGTTCAGACTTGATCTAAACTGTTCTGGACTTTTATTTTAAAAATCCCCCTTCAATGAGACAGATAACTTCTGTCATGGGCAACGCAGGAGCACAAAGGGGCACCCTACCTACAGCTTCTGCCTGGTGGAGTTTGTTCAACCATGGGGATCCAGAAAGGAGGAGGTTTGGGAGATCTGTCCAAGGTGAAGCATTGATGATGTGGGACCAGCACTGCATGTCAGCCAGCAATCAACTCTTTACTACACTAAATGAAGATTCTTTAACTGCCTCTCATTACTAGTGCACTGCCGAACTAAACCCTTCCTTTCCAATAATAAGAAATAGTACACAGAGAAGGGTGTATCCAAATAATTGGTCATGAGGCCAATGTGGGCAGGACCAAGCTTGAAAACTTCAGCCTTGTGAGCATTGTGAGCATGAGGACAAATCCAGTGTGTCTCTGGTAAGAAACAAGTGAGGCAAAGCTGTCAGATACTAAAAATCACAGTTTAAAAGACGTAGAAACTACACTGTGCTCATTGACACTTGACTAAAAAGACAACTCTGGATGACGTTGAAAGGACAAATAAAAGGCTGCAGGATGATGCTACCAGTGACGTGATATATTACACATTCTGGTCTCTAACAATTCTGCTAGTGCTAATGAGAAATAAATGTTAAAACATAACATTAAAATTATCAAGAGCAATTAACAATAATATTACCTGTGGGTCTCCATAGCAATTAGGAAACAAATCTGATTACTGTACCATTGTGCAGGACTCTTTCACCTCACCCTCCTTTTGCTCCCTTCATATCCCAAAACACAGGCAGGGGCAAAAACCCCTGTACACACACACACACACTGAGGCTCTGCCTGCAGCAGCCCCTCACAGCCCTGCCTGTTTGTTGCTCACCTAATGCTTGTTTGGTTTTTTTCTCCCCTTTCCGAACAGTCACTGGACTCAGCTCAGGCACAGTGATCTGTAATCTCGCAGCCATTTTTCTGAACATAAGCAGCTTGCATTTAAAACTCTCCTGCTCATCTGTCTTCATTTGAAGACTGGGTTAAAAAATAAAATTAATGATTGCTATCAGAGAGAAGATGAGCAGCATCACCAGTGAAAAGTAGCACTGCCACATTTTACCAAGGCTAACATTTTTCACTGGCTGGAAATGGCTGGATATACTTGTAAACATTATTAAAAATAATAACTTAATGTTTCCTTCCTGTGACTAGCTAGCATTAGCAAGGTATTTTCAATTAGCATTTCCTCCAAGCAATGTAGGTCTTTTACTTCATTTTATTTAAAAAGGGATTTGTTTTCTAATTTTTTTACTTCTGCTGTTGTCAATAATAGAATTCAGTGGAATGGCTGCGGGTTTTTCCTCCCATCACTTACAGTTTGTAAACCACTGAAAGGGAATGTATGTGTTTGATTTTATTTGCCTTAGCATAGCTGTCCAATGAAAGAAACAGTCATAAGTATGCATTTCAATCTGCTGTATAATCTCATGCGAGGCTTTAAAATACAAGTAAATAGCATCACGCACTTAAATCAAGTCATTTTATTTTGGGGAAAAATAAACAAATAATAAAGGGATAAAATAATATAGATGCCTTTGCATTTCTTTTTGTAAAAAACCCCCATGCAATATGAGTAAAGACACTCTAAAATCCTTCATCCAACACTTAATGTTTCTAGATAGTAGATACTGTTGCATTTCCAGTTCTAACAAGCCTCTCTTGATGGACTAATCTTATTTCATTAAAAAACACTATATATATATATGTGTGTGTGTGTGTGTGTGTGTATGGATTTTAATGCCAAATAGGCAAATATTATTGCAAATTCAAAGTTGTATCATGGGTTTGGCAGCCTCAAGGTGATAATTTCCTTCAGGTTCAGCACAAAGTTGTTGAATATTTCAATTGATTGCATTGGGCAAGTCTTCATTCATTTAATCAGATTAACATATACCTTGAATATTCAACATCAATTTTACATGCTCTAATCCTATAAAGCATAAAAAGTTACATTGCCATAAAACAAGATCCAAAACCTACTGTATCTATTGGTAAGCTTTTAAGTGCCACATACATGCACACACAGAGATTTGACTAGCGTATCCAATTATCTGCTTGTATTGATAGAAAACAACCTTTGAATAGAGAAATGCATCAGTTCCTCATTTGGAAGTAAAGATGCATGCTTTACATGTAACATATTCATCAATTCCAGGAGAGGAAAATAATTCTCTTCTGTTACGTCTGCTAATTAAAAATTTACTTTTTAAGTACAGTTTGAAGCCTTCAATGTCCTTTAATATTTCATATACCTCTAATAGTAAAACTCACTGACCCATTCAGTAGTTTGCAAACTGCTTTTAAGGCAGGTCCTGATTCAGAAAGCCCTGAAGTGCTGACATTTCATTGACTTGTCACCATTTCTAATATGCTAGTAAGAAAACAATCCTGGAATATAAGAATCATAAACTCAGTGTATCAATACATCATTCGGAATTGCTTTCATAAAAGAAATATTAAAGCTTCAGTCACTTACATGTGAAGGTAACACCAAACAGCCTTAATGTAGCTGAAACAAACATCAGAGGCCAAAGGGTGTTTAACCATGATAAAACATACTTCATACAATTGCAATCTCTTCCCAGGAAACAAAAGCTTGGTATGCCACCATAATTATCAAATGTTGTTAGTCACAAAATGAATGTCTAAACACAAGCTAAAATTAACTCAGTGCAACATCCTAAATCCATAGTTATTCCATGGAAATGGAATTATTGGCATATTAAACTTTCAGATTTACTACATACAACAAAGATCAGCCTTCCTCTTACAATATAGAAGGAAAATCTATTGTGCTAATGCTGAGGTCCATTTAAAGTGCATATGTATGTAAAGGATTGGGCCCTAAATCTGTATAGACATTTACTTTTATATGCAGAAAATGTGTTATATGGAGCCAGTGCAATAAAGTCTTAAAGTGATACAACGCATAATAAAGATGGTACAATAAGAACAGGAATATATTGGCATGTGAGATACTCCATTTGCATATGCACTCTTTAGTTGTCGCATCACAATTTGGCAAAATTTGGGGCTGAAATTAGAGATGATGAGCTGCTGATCAGCAAGATCTTTCCTGAGCTTAGCAATGAATGTATCACATTGTACAGAGTGAACTGGACTAAGTCAGGGGTCAGTCCTACTTTGACTCCTGCGAGCTCTGAGTTTCTACCCCTTTTGGAGTTAGTTCTGCTTTGAGATACATTTCTGTAGTTGTAACAGCAAACAAACATTTTTTTGTTTGGAAATATGTTTAAAATATATGTGTGTGTATGTACTGTGCATGCACACATTTGTTTCCACACTTGCCATGGAGAGGAAACCATTTTATGGCAAGTATCCAACCCTTCACATTATTTCTCTGGCAAACGCTAAAATGTCTGTCAACATCGTGTAAACAGGCTGGCAGGGAATTTTGAAGAAAGAAAATGAAAGCTGCCATTTATTCTGTGCATGACACCATTTCAACATTTTTCAAAACATTAAATGTTGAATTGCCATTTAAAATTTTGAATCATTCATCAACGTGACATAAGGTGGCATGCATGTCCTTATAAATTCAAACAGATCAATCCCAGAATGACCTACTAAAAAGCAATCAAGAACCTCAAAGCATGTTAAGGTGCTATAAACCATGGCAGATAGCACAGGGATAAGATGATGCTGAGCAGCACATCTGGTCTTGGTCCTCTACACAGCATGCTGTTTAGTTTTGCAGAATTTAAGTGTATTCAACTGCAAGTTGTTGGTATTTGCTCAGATTGGCTCTGGGGTTTAATGAAGAAAATTTGTCGCTCTGGGAATCCATTTGCAGCCTCGTGTGGCTTTGCAGGTCGGTTGCTCTGGAATGGCCCCATCCAAGAAGCGTGTCAGAAACACTGGGAAGCACCTGGTGGCATTGCAGCAGTGGGTCCTGGAGAGGCACGTCTCCCATTTCAGTGCACCCGCCCTGTGCTCTGGTCTGGGGATCCAATGGCCCCTGAGTCCTGGGCTGATTTCACCCCAACACACACAGTCTCTGAAGTTTTGGTGAGAACTTCAGCAAGGAATAATATCATTTAAACATTCCTTTGAATACATCCTGCTGATCCCAGTGATTTGTTGGGCACCTCACTGTTTGTTGTGTGACAAGTTGGACTTTGGACAAGGTCAGCTCTTGAATCTTGATTATGTTTTTTTCCCCTTGAGCCAGAAGACATTGATTTGTACATCTAGTTTACCTTGTTTTCTTAGCCATTTGTGACACAGTACAACAGTTCCCATCGAAAAAAGTGTCATGTAAATAAATTACAACTTAGGACGTATACATTAAATAATTTTATAAATGAACTTTAAAAATGAAGGAATAAAAAATGCCAGTCCCAACTTCTATGGCTGCAGTGATTATTCTGATCATGTTGTCATGTGTAATGAAGCACAGTCCCATCATTAATCAAAAGAACCAATCAGATAACTAATTTAGGCAATATTCTTTACCACAGGACATGTTGGTCAGTAAAAATGCATTAAAATAGCAAAAGATCAATAGTAGACACTAGGGACTGTGTTTACAAACCAGTCTTAAACTTTAGGGTATTATATTCTCAGTCATACTGGGCATCTGATTTTTTTAAAGATAAAGTAACATATAAGATAAATGCTGATATTTTATTTTCAGTTAATAACGTGCATTAGGAGCTGTCTGCAGCAAATGTATGAATTGCTGTGTTATTTAATGATTTCCACAAAAGTGTGTTTAGCTACTTTCTAAATACACTCTAACTAGACTGGAGTGACACTGCACAGGAAAGAGTTGGCAGGTTCAGGATTTACCGATGTGTGCCTTCAATACCTTATGTGGAAACCCACATCAAACACTGTGCCTGGCAAACACTATTTATGTTCTGCCTTGGGCAGCCTTGTGTTTTACATAGTCAATACCTTTATTTAAATGCAGATTGAAAGGACTTTGTTGTGAGCAGAGGCATACTTATACTTTTTCTAACTTGGATCTTTTTATTCCTCAGGAATGAGATTTTTTTTTTTTTCAAATTATTCTGGTAATAAGAAAGTGCATCTCAGATGGGAAATATCTCCGTTGGATTTAATCCTTTCAAGATGGTAAAGGGAAAAGTAGAGCAGAGCCTAGGAATAGCTGTAGCACAGGTAAGGTCTGCTGCCCAGCTGCACACGTAGCGACCCCCTGCTGAACTCTGGAGAGTGAGTCCCCTCTGCCTGCACAAGCATTCCAGCCTAGAGAGCCACTTACTTGTTAATAGTAATGTTAAACCACAATGGAATTATAAGTAGAATCAGCACTTAACCAAAACTGTACTGAGATGCATTATCCACCTTCCACACACAAGGCATTTGAACAGAGGAGGTGCTAAAACACCGGCGTGACATCTTCAGGGACAGGAACAGTAAATTATGTAGATGCAACACTTATGGAATCTTTGTTTGGGGAAAAAACATCTAATTTTCAAAAGTCCTCGAGAGCTTCCCATCCTGCTGTAAACAAAGCAAATCTTTAAGGAGCAGTGCAGCTTGGAGAGATGTTTGTCACCTTCACCAAAAGTGCCATAGTTTGACCTGCACAGTAACATCTCACTCGACATGCTAAAAGTTGTTTCCATCTACCCCTTTCTGTAACAGCCTTTTCGACTCTTCTGTGGCACATGGGAAAGGAGAAATGGATAATTGAGTCATACTTTGCTATATTAATGGAAAAAACCCCCCATCCTACAATTTGGAATAATAAACATAGAGTCATTGTACCACAGAATGGCCTGGGTTGGAAGGGACCTTGAAGATCAAGCAGGTCTCAAAAGCAAGAAAAAAAAAAAAAGCCATTAAACAAACAAAAACCCCATTTTAATACCCCAAAAAACTCCATTGCAGTTATTAAAAAATGGTAGATTATAATTTACAAAGCAGCAGAGGGCATGGCTAAGGATAGTCTCCACGTGAAGAACACACAGACCAGCCAGGTCCTTGTGCTTGCCACAAGCCATGGTTTGTGGCAGTCATACCTGCAGTTGCATATCTGGTTGCAGTCAGTTGACTATACTTATTTCACATTATTGAATTCCTCTTCAAATTACTTATGCTTCTGGCTTCCACAACATTCTGTGTACTGAGGTTCTTTGATGGGTAGAAAAAAAAAGTCCTTTTTTTTCTACAGGGAAGTTAAATTTTAAATGTGCTGCCTCACAGGTTCATGCAATACTTCCTAGGTCCTGAGCAACCCTTCCCACCTCTCCTCTTCTTTGCACATCTCCTGTCACATCTTCTCATGGCCATCTCTTTTCTGAGCCAAAAACTGCTGATCTATTTAATCTGTCTTCACCCAGGAAGCTATTTGGTGTCTTGTGGCATTCCTCAGCACCTCCTCTAGTTCAACAATAGAGCTGATCCCTCACAGGGACTCTAGTGACCTATAACCATGGAAATATTGAGGATGTTACAAGGAAAGGCAGCCACAATGTATGTGGCTGTGCTGGTGGGATGGGGACCATGCAGCAGCAAGAACTGTCCCATAGAACATTTTAAACAGCCTCGTTGAGACCGGTTATAATGCTCGAGTGCTTAACAGTAAGCATATGCTTAAACATTTTAACACCTGACAGATTTGATAAATGAGCTGATAGGAGGCTACAACTGTAGTCAAAAACACACCTAGTAGTAGTTTCTTTCAAAGAAGTGCAAAAGCATCTGAGATATTTGAACTGCTGAGGACCCTTGCATTCTTTTGTTATTTCAAGGGATTTTTATGACATAGTATTTGCTGATGTTTTTCTCAAAAACACAGAACCTTATTTTATTTTACATAATTCAATTACTTCTTTCTATCCAATAAAATAAGCTCATTCAAATAAAATCAGAATTACTTCCCTCTTTTGGCTAGGGTACAGCATCTTTTGTACCCAGCTAAGCAATCTTCACAGTGCTTGGCAATAATCCTGCTTAGAAGGGCAGGATTTAGAACAGATGCAGACTTCTCCATGTTGGGGTGCTACCAAGTTCTCCGTTGATTAGTAGGGTGCATAATTGGGTATGACAGAATATAGATTTCTGGCAGAAAATAATTTCTAATGGGAGAAGCCACTTGCTGAGGACACCCACTTCAATTAAAGGTAGACCAAGAATCTAAGTTAGGATTTTAACACTGTGACTTCTCCCAGACCCACTATTTTTGCTTTTAAGAGCTGGGACCCAGTGTCTGGTTGTGTCATTTACAGTTATACAACCATGAAAATAAAACCTATACTTAGAAGTGGAAACAAGGGTTCACCTGAAAATAGTTTGCTGAATCTGTCTTGCACGTCGGAATAACCTTTGATCACAGAATACTATATAAATATTATGCAAACACTGTATATTCTGATATGTGCTAACTTCTAGCTAAGTGAAAGATCTCAAAAACATTTAATCTGTAAACTGATCATTGCTGTGGGTGTAGTTATGCTCTTTGAGTGCACAGGGTCAGCCCTCTGTGGGTCTCTGTGCATATGGTCCTTGCATGTGCCTCCCAATTTGAGATGGAAGGAGTGGAAAACCAAGTTGACTGATCACAGAAGTCTGAGAAGATAAGGGTCTGTTTAGATGCCATGATGGGAAGCCTATTGCAAAGCCCACTGAAGTCACGCAGAGCCTTCCTATTGTTTTAAATTCTACCTATATTTTACTGAAAACTGATCTCAAAGCAACAAGTTTTTTGTGTTTTAATACCTTCATCTGCTTATTTCTAATTAGATAGTGTGTTCACCTCACTCTAAAGCAATGAAAGGTGAAGCAGTCTGTGTGACAGAAGACATAGGGTACAAGGTTACCACGTACCAGATACAAGTCCCTGTTTTAGCGTGTGTTCATCTCCTTGAAATCAGCAATAATCCTTACGTGCTTAACATAAGGCATGTGCTCAAGTGCTTCCTTTGATTAAAGCCTGACTGATTGGGCAGGGCTTTTAATCTGGGCCTCTTCCTTTGAAAGAAAAAGAATGAAAACAGAG
Organism: Sclerurus mexicanus; assembly: GCA_013396755.1. Lineage (NCBI taxonomy): Eukaryota > Metazoa > Chordata > Aves > Passeriformes > Furnariidae > Sclerurus > Sclerurus mexicanus. The sequence continues at coordinate 385,810 of VWZF01004469.1, read as the reverse complement.
ATCAGTCCTGGACAGTCCTATTTACAGCACCATGTATGGCACTGATGGTGCTCCACAGGAAGGATCTCAGCCCTGATGAGAAGTCTGTGCCTGGCCAAGCACACACGGAGTTTGCATGTCATGACAGACCCAGCAGCTGGGCCATGGTGGTTGAGCACCAGTGACTCCCAGCAGCTGGGGGGAAGGACAGAGGCTGGTGCTGTCATCAGGGTCACTTCTGGGGACTCAGCAGCCGACCCAGGGCCTGGGGCTTGGCACTGAGCTGGTTCCTGGGAAGGCGTGTGGGATCCCACACAAAACACAGCAATGGGGAAATGGCCAAGCACGATGGTGAGGGACGCCAGCAGTGCTTGTCACTGCCAGCTCTCTCCTGTGCTACTGGAGTTGCCCACAAGAACACCACCAAAATACCCATAGTCCATGCTTTCCATCACATCCATGTCTCCTGGGTGGCTGGGAATGCCCCATAAAGGTTACAAATCCAAATGAGACACCGGGGAGGAGTGCAAGGACAAAGAGTTATGCGGCTCATATATTGCCCACTTACACAAAACTTCTGGAGTTTTCCCACAGTGTCTGTATCAACTTTTTCTTGCACAACAGGTTTTGCTCTGAGTCTTTTCAAAAGTGCTGGACTCTGATCACAGACAAGACTCACATCTAAAATGCAGCTTTTCATAGAGTTAAAAGTGTCAGCTGCTTAACACTATGCAGCAACAGTACAAACCAAGATGTGAAACATATCGAGCTGGAACTACAGGGGAATTTCAGGCATAAAACGTAATTGCTCAGACTGGAGTTTGGCCAACACACCAGGATTCACACCCCCGTCTTGCAAAAATAATGCAATGAGGTGTGTGAACCGCAAATAATCATGACCTCAAATTTATGACTTACAGGCATCTTAGCATGGTGTTTCCAGCAATACTGTCTTCTCCCAGCACCATACTGGGACATTTGTTCTGTGTCAACTCAAAGAGGAGAATATTGCCCACTGATTTACCAGCACTGTTCATGAAGTGTGATGGGTCTCTTTAGAGGTCCCTTACTCAAATAATGATGCCTCACAGCTTGTGAGACTTAACAACATCACAGCATTAATTGGCATAACTGCAACTGCAGCATGAAGACTCTGTACCTTCCAAAATGTTTTTTTTAAGATACTATTTTAACTTAAGCTTTTAATCAACAATGCCATACATTTTTATTGTACTGTTGAACATCACAATAATAAACAGAGATAATAATTTTTAGAGAGAATATGAAGAGTGATACAGTAAACTATTTAATTCTTTATCACATCTACATAGAAATTTGTGTTCTAGGAAAAAAAAAATTACATCTTAACTTACAGCCATGATTCTCTTCATATTAAAAAAGATTTTATGGTACCACAGGTCTAATAACAGCCATCAAAATGTTTTGAAAAAAATTCACATCTGTTCTGTGAGAAATGTTTCAAGGAAATATTTGCTGTCCTTAAACAATGAAAAAAGAAAAATTTAGGAAATTGAAGAATCAAATTATACCATTATGGAAAAAAAACATTTCTCTCAGAAAATCTTGAGGAAACCACTAGAAGAACATATGTGTTGGTCCTCTCAAGAGAAGACAGAGGTTCTTGTTCCTCCCCCAGTACATCCTAGAGTAACTTGTCCCATCAGAAAGCAACCAGACAAACACAGGATACACTCATGGTAGGAAAGGCTGGCCCAGACCCTTGGACTGCTTTGGCTCTGGACCTGGCACAGTTCACGCAACACAAAGAGCTCCTACAGTAGCAGAGGCTGGCATTACACTCTTATTTTGATATACTTTTGGGGGTTAAATAAACCAAACAAGGCAGTTACAGATAAAAAAAGTCTTTCAATTGTATTCTTTGCACAAATTTTGGCATCTAGCCAATACATTAAAATACGTATTTTTAAAGACAACAGAAATGTTGCAGCTCAGTGACCTGTGAAACAGTGGGAATATGAAGAACAGTGAGGATAAAACCACTTTAAAACCCTCTAACTAATACACTGTACTGGGAGAAAAGACAAGGGGATACTTTTACACCAAGTTCTGTCCTCATTTTTAAGTGATTCCTTAACATGTACAGACTCCAACACATTGGATAGTTATTTTTGATCTGTACTGCATTTTAAACACAACAGTTTTTAAAGGAATCTGATTAACTCAGTGTTACAACTGACAGAAAAGTGACAAGGTCCAGCAGAAACAGATGTTCTCTGCAAGTTCCTTCTTCCATCCCACGTGTCTTGTAAGCAACATTCAGATTCCATTTGGCACGTCTCCCAATATTTTTTCCCCATCTTTAATGCAACTGTAAGAATATTTGACGCTTATCTCACTGCTGTAAATTTAATAGCAATATTAAAGAATATCACGTTAAATCTAAGAAAGTGGGACCATGATAATGTACATAGTTTTATGCTAATCCCTTACCAGTACTCTTGTGTGCTCTATTTTGCTTGCATTAATACTCTGCTCAAAGTAGATTAGTCTGTGCAAACCTCCCATGCCTACTGCACTCTGCTAGAGGTTTCTGCCCTGAATGTAGACCAGCACAGCCTGCAGCAACACCGTGCTGCCCTGGGCAGATTGCAGTCTTAGAGACAGAAGGTATTTCTGTGGCAGGTGGAAACTGGGCCAATGGTTCATACCTACACACCTAACTGTATTAACTCTGTCCTGGTTTTGACTGGAGAAGAGTTAATTTTCTTATTGGTAGCTATTATAGCACTGCATTTTGGATTTAGGGTGAAAATAATGATGGTAACACACTGATGCTGAGTTATTGCTGAGCAGCGCATGCTGCCCTGCCGGCAAGGAGGCTGGGGACACAGGAAGCTTGGAGGGGACACAGACCCCAAATGGCCAAAAGGATATCCCAACCCACATGGCCTCATGCTCACCATGTAAACTGGATGGAAAGCTGTTTGGGGTCTGCTGCTCAGGAACAGGCTGGGCATCCCTTGGTGGGTGATGAGCAATGATTTTTCATTCGCATCACTTGTTTTTTCCGGGGTTTATTTCTCTCTCTTTTTTATTTTCCTTTTAATCATAATTGATTATGATTATTATGATTATTATTTTTTTATTTCAATTATTAAACTGTTTTCACCTCAACACGTTTTCTTACTTTTACCCTTCTGATCCTCTCACCCAACACACCAAGGGCAGTGACAGAGCACCTGTGTGGGGCTTAGGTGCTGTCTAGGCTTAAACTATGGCAACCTGGAAACACAAGTCTCTGCAAAGCAAAATGCATGTCATTTGTGAGCATATTAGCACAGAAAGGTATCTGTGTATCGTAGAGGAACCCCCAAAAAATGTCTGTTGGCAGAACAGTATGGAAAAGAAAAAGAAATTAGATAGAAAGTTCCCAACTACATCATCATATCTGCTCAATGTGAAAAGCTTTAAAAACAAAAAAAGGGAATGTATGCGTGTATATATATTATACAGTTTAATAACTCTGCTGTAACTACAAATTAATTCAAATCTTGTACTTGCATTAAAAATGAACTCTATCTATTTTATGTTGATCATTAACTAAGAATATTTCACACTAGAGATTTGTCATATTAAGGAGAATTGAAACCACTTATATCAATTAATTGTATTATACATAATCTTTACATAGATTATCAAAAATAATTTAGATTCTATATTAAGGAAATATTAAATACGAATTCTGCAAGGAGTCATGACCCAAAGTCCTGCCTAAATAATACTTTGGGATGAGGAAAGGAATGACAGAAAAAAAGTGTAAATCAAAAGCTGATTGTGAGAACTTTTCGGTAATATTTCTCCATTGAAAAATGCAGTGTAACAACAGAGAAATGTCTCATGCACACAGGTCAGTATTGTTAGGGCCAGTGTCTCTGAGAAGGGAGGGAGAAGGAGGGGTTACAGCCTGGTGGTAGCAACAAGTGCAAGAAATAGGAGGTCCTAAATCCAGCAGGATGAGAACCTGAAACTAGTTCTCCTACTTGCCAGACAGCCTTGTTTTGGACTTTCCTCACTCTATTCCTCCTTTTTAATGTAATACTAATACTATTGTTAATAATAGCAGCAGCAACAATCAAAAATAATATCAGTCTTTTTTTTTTAATATTGAAAAACTTCAAGACCTTGAAGCCATGGTATTTCCCAGTCATCCCCGTTCCTCAAGGATAAATTAATCCCACTAACCTATAAAAATAGTCTAAAGAGTTAAAGAAATCTGAACTCTGTGAGAGAGTATCACATGAAGCAGTCCAGAGGCATGATGTTCATACAATTAAGAATCTTCTGAGTAGCTTCAGAAAAATACCCACTATCAGTGCAAATGCCTACCAGACAATCAATGCCAAAAAGCTTTGTGAGTATTGAACCAAGTTTCATCTCTGTACAGTACCTGGCAAGCACCTGAAAGCAGAAGGAGAAAATTCTGCAATGGAAGGGGACAGCAACCTCAGGGTGGTCCCCTCGGGGGCCAGAGCACCCCGAGATATGGAGGAGTGGCTTAGAGACCGCTTAGAGTATGGAAAAAAACCTAACAATCCAGAACATGCTGTACCATCACCAGTGATTCTGCATCAGTGCAGAATTCATTGCATGGGAAAAAAATAAATGCTTATTCAGTAATTTCTTACCTCTTCAATAAAACCAGCTTTGAACATGGTTAACAAAAGAGAACCTAAATCAACTGGACACACAGTCTGTTGTGAATTGTTCATTTAGGGGCTGTACCACCACAGATGAGCTGAAGCAGTCACATAAGACAACATCAGCAGTATCATTTAGAGGATACAGACTTTTCCCAACCTGAGAAGGCAGCAACCTGCTCAGCACAAGACAGCACTGATGCACAACCTCGCCATTACCATGTCTGCCTTAACACACCATTAATATTTCGTATGTAATTGTCATGATGTTTCCGCAAAAATATGTATCTCCTGCATGTCAAAACACAGAGTTTTCAGCTTGCTTATCTCTCCTCAGAGGAACAAACAGTAAGCCTCTGGCTCAGCAGCCTCCATGGGAGCGTGTCCATTATCATGTCTTGGCACAGTGCAACGCCTGGCATTCTTCATACAACCTGCAGATAGCCCAGATACTTCTTGGAAAGAGATTTCAATACAAACCTCTCCAGAATGTTACTGGAGACCTGCTCAATTCTGGCTATAACCTTGAAATAACTGATAAAAGGTTTTTGACATGCTAACTACCAGATTTAAAAGCAGCAAGTGTACATGCTGTAGATCAAATTTCAATAAGGTTATAATCTTTTCCAAAAGGAAACATAAACTTAGCTGAGCATTTCTGATTTTTTGTGAGTTCCACAATCACCAAGAGTCCACAAAGGGAATTCCTAAAGACAAAATAAATTACTAACTTTACCTCTGAATAATTGTGTGCATCAGTGCCATATCATCCTCACATCTGTCATTACCCCATGCCTTTTTCACACAGGACAAATTAAAGATAGGGGAGGCTTCAGAAGTCCCAAAACCTTATGGATGTCAGGACCTCATGTGCTGCCAGAGAGATGTCTCAGCATGTTACAAATGCAGTTTGAAAATTCTGGATTTGGAAATGGGCTGTTTAGCTCTCAGGTGATGCAGAGAATCCATTAATTAACAAGTGACATGAGACATACCCATCTCTTCACTTCACCATCCCACCAGGAAGCAAGAGGAGTGCTGAGCATCCCCCGGAGCACAGAGGCAGCCCCTGGGGCTGGGCAATGAGGCTGCAGCTCCCCTCGCTGCGGTGCAGCTCCCACCTTTCGGGGGAGATGAGACTTCATCAGCTTTTACTTCTGCCAGAGTCAGCTGAAGGCTTTTCCCACAGTCTGAAGTGCAGAAAAGAAAGGGAAGGGCTGCTTGTTACGCTACCATAAACAAAGACATCAAAGACAGGGCGTGTTAAACAGAAATTTTCCTTCATTGAGCAAAGTTGCAGACAATTTAACACAAAATTTCAGTAGCCATTCTGGTAAAATTTTTAATGCAGCTGGTACTGTACCTTATGATCAAGCCCAAACCCCAGCAGAACACAAATGAGAGCATTTGCAAAGCCTGAAACAAAGATCAGCCTTAAAACCCCAAACATTCTGGAAAAAGTCCTTTCCAAGCTTTTCTGTCTGGTAAGCATCCCTAGCACTGCCTCTCCAAGAGCAGGTAGTGTGACTAACCTGTCACAGAGTCACAGAACCCAAACCTGAGTGGTGTTAAACACCAGCTCTCTCGCCCGTATTCCCTCCAGCCAGATTTGGGGAGGGCACAGTGACAAGCACGGTGGAAACAGCCCTATCTCACCAACAGGGAATGCATCCCCTTATCTCTAGATACAGCAACTTTAACAAAGCGTTTCCACCAGTTTCATAGTGCAAGTTTTGTTTCAGTAAAATTAAAAATTACAAATTCCCACCACACAGCTGAGCACTGCTGAGCCATCCCACCCAGCACAAGCTTCAGTCTTCTCCCTTCCCTTCAATTTCTTTGCTTGAGGCAGATGAATAAAATTAGAAACATGCACATGATCTTCATTCAAACAGTTTCTTGTTTACCCTCTGCCACCTACTTTGTCTACAGCTTTCTTTCAAGTAAATCATACAATTACTCTTTCCCACCCACTCTACATTTTAAGTGACATTTGATTAACAAATAAACTAACCCTTAATAAGAAAACTATTGTCTAAATAAGCACTAATACTTTAAATTAAGTACTTTAAATACACCTAATTATGCATTTATTTAATCAGGATTAACAGGACATGCATTGTATGCTAACTAAACACAAAAATTAGATTACTTAAAAGGTATTGAGGTTTAAGAATGATATAGAAGTATTTGCTACAAGCTGGTACACATGATAATTTTTATTTACTTTAAATAACACTAATGAAATAAATGCTTAAGTCCAGTGATATCACTTATACTTGCTTTGTGGATAAATATACATATGTCACAAAAATAGGATCATTTCCATATGATATACCTAAACACATCTAACCTGGAAGAATCAAGCTGGCTTCCCCCATCTCACATCTTACCTCTGAGCCTCACTACCTTATTTCCACTGGAATTTGGGAATTTATGATCTGCAGAAAAAGTGAGCATCTTGAAATCAGTTTCCATTCAAATTCAGATCAATTTTTTTTTTCCTTTTTCTTCCCCCCCTCTCCCCCACCTCTTTTTCCTCCCCCTTCTCTTTTCCCTGAACTTTTTACAGAACAGAAATCCATCAGAGCTGCCCAGGACTGTGCCTGCTGGAAGCCTGGGGGTCTGTCTGGGAATTCTCCTTGTGTTTGGGGACCGGATCTTCCAATGCAGATGTAAATCCAGAAAGCTGAGGCCTGGGATGCAGGGCAGGCTCTCTGGTGTGGCTACCTTCGAGCCGCAAGTGCTGGCAGGCAGCCACGGAGCCACGCAGGTGACCTGGCAGGGAACCAGACAGATTTACAATGAAAATCTGCTTAGCAGGCTAGGTTCTCTGGGAAGATTCATTGAAAGCCAGATGTTTTTGTGAAATGTTTTGCTTTTGACGAATCGGCATTTTCTGATGGAAAAAAACTTTCTCCCTGAAAACTTCCTCTGAGCTCTGCCGGCAGCTGCCTCTGGCAAGAGGAGCCAACAATGACATGGCGAGCCTGGGGACGGTGCCCCAGGTCCTGCCAGCTCCTGGTCCCCTCCCTCACACCAGGTTTGATCACCACAGGTGAGGTTCCAGGATGGGTCCTGCTGTTCTCCACTGCAGAGTGCCAAGCAGTGGGAGCTGGCCCACAGCCAGCCATCCCCCGTGTTCTCCTACCTCTAGCACCAGTGCTCAGACACAAGTACTGGTCTCATATCAAGCAGAGCAGCAGCAAACACTACAATATCTTCAGCGTCTCTCAGAAGCCCTCTCCCCTTGAAACAGCCCCAGTATGGACCATCAGCCGGCTGGCAATTCCCTAGGGATGGGTGGTCCCCAGTGCCAGCATCACTCCCACCCTCCTCCTCATCCCCCAGTGCAGCAATTCAGGTGTGGTGGCTCAGGAGCCCATCAAGGAGCTGCTGGAGGGGTGTCCCTGCCTGCCTCAGGCTGTGCCCCAGGCACCCAGCAAACCCAGCACACCCACGGGTGCCGGTGGCAGCACACCAGGAACCTGACGAGCTTTAACTTCCAGCCCTTCCTGCCACCTTCTGCTGTCTGCTGACTGTCGACACGAGCAGCAAAAGGCAGCCGGCACTTGACAGCTGAACACAGCTCCGACGGATAACGGCTTGTGTCTAACAAAGCCATTCCTAATAAAAGAAATAGGCATAAAAGCGGAGAAAAGGACTGTGCAGCACACAGGGCTTGGGGAGTGACTGAACGGTGGCGCTTCTTTCATACCATGAGTTATCTGGAAGTGGCACTGAAGGCGAGCACATGAAAAGTGCTGATGAATACCCCGCTTAAAGACTTCTTTTTCTGAGGCAAGAAATGCCATATGTCTTTCTCTCAGCAGCAGGCCAGACCTACTACTTTATTTCTGGTGCTACAGTAAATGGTATACATTAAATAGTCACTAGGTCTTCAGAAACTTCACCTCCAATATTATTTTAAAGGTGTTTCAGCTGCAAAAAGCAATGTCGTTGGATTCTCCAGGCATAGCTATCTTTCAAATCAAAGGTTTTATTTTTCAATACACAAAGATTAAAAAAACCCCTCTCGAATCCATCACATTCAGAACATCTGTCCATCCCAAAGTCTCAAAACATTAACACATACTTTGACTGTAAATATGGTAGGATATCCAAATAACTGTGTGTCAAATATGACACTTCCTTGCGCTAGTGAAACCCAGATGAAATTCATCAACTTCAGTAGATTGCAGATTTAGAGTTCTGTAAATAAGGGGAAAAATTGGCCCTGTGCTTTAATTAACATTTTAAATCAAATCTGCATTTGAAAATGTGCCAAAATTGGAAGAGATCATAAATAACCTTGGTCTGCAATATTAGAGTAGAACATACTTGTGTGCCTTCTTTGCTTTTAAAAAAAAAATGTGGTTTTTATCAAACGATAATTACGGTTGTGCTTGAAATGATCCCCCTTAAATTCTTCGGGAAGGTTAAATGACTGCTGAATATTAATATTCTCCCTTTAGTCAGGGATTCAAAACAATTCCCAACAAAACATTGGGGCCGGCAGATTTGGAGGGCTATGTCATTTACAGCCGCTGTCATTACTCCACTTACATGCTTGTTCTGCAGAGACCGTATTTTCAGTAATAAATAATGTTTTGAAACAAACAGGTGATTTCTGTAAGAAGAATCGACAGTATTTTTTGAAGGCAGTGGTTTCTGTAGAAACCTTTCCTCTCTTTGTCCTCTCCTATCTGCAGGGTATTGACAGCTCTGACAAGACTTTGATTATCTAGTCAGCAGGAGCCTGAGACTTGTCACTTGTCAGGTGTGAGCCGGCAGTCACGCCGCTGATGAAACAATTGAAAGGAGATAGGCTGAGCAGGAGGAGGATCAGGGTCATCAAGCCCAAAATGTACGCCTGTCTAGTAAGGGGATGGCTTACACCCTCATTAATGACTCCAATAAGGCAGGAGAGGGAGGCGGGGAGGAGCTGGAACAGGGAAATAAGAAACAGAAAGGTTGGGGGTAGTGGAGAAACTCCAGTTGTCAACATGTGTTTCTTGCCAATGGCTCTGCAGTGACCAGAGCCCCAGCAGCCCCTGGAGAAGCCTCAGAGTCACTGGCACACTGTCTCTCTTAGCCCATTCCCTCCCTGTTATGGGTAAGGTGTAAGGGAAAGGTGCCACTCTCCTGTGCCTCTCCTCCCATGTGATGGCCACGTTTCCAGACTGGACTGGATGGGGGTGAAAGGCAGGTGGCTCTCTGGTTGTACCTGTAACAGGTTGGTACCCTGTGGATTTATCCCCACAGGGAAAATTAACACGAACCCAACCACTTCTGAGTGACTGAGCTTCAATTTCTTCCAGCAATAAAAAGAAATCCCAGCTGTGGTGAATGCCTGTGGTCTGTAGACTAGGAGGTCTGGGTGCTTAGGGGTTATGTCTGCTGCCCTTGATGAGAGCTGCTGACCCACTGCTGCTGGGACACCTGCCCAGTCATCTGCACTTGGGCGTTGAACTGCACGACTGGCACTCCAGGAGGGGCACTGCCTAATCCAGAGGCAGGATTAGCCAGAGAGGGCAATATAGAACAATAGCCGTTGTCTGGCAATTGGCAGGACTTAACAAAATGCTTTGTACAAAGATGTCTGTAATCCATAACTAATATCCTGTCTGTATATATCATACACAACCGGTGGGTCGGTTGATAGGAGCTTATCCTAAGAACATTTCACACAAAACTGGATTAGTACAATATGCTTTTCACTGGAAAATCATTCACAAACTTCAGCTTGTGTAAAACCCAAGACTTTTTTTGGTTGGTTCTTCACACATCATACACTGCCTGTTTTACTGTGATCCGCATTACTTACCTATTCATATTAAAATGATGTTCAAGGTGTGCTCCACAAGAATTAACAGGCAAAATACTGCTGCCCAGAAAGACTCTCTTAAATTTAAATGACAACATAAATTGTTTTACACATTTAGGTACTGCCACAAGAAAGATCCTGAGTATCAAGGACACAATTTGTCAGTTAAACACATGAAAATCTGCAATCATTTCACTGATTTCAGGACTTTCTGGCTAAGTCTGTGCAGACACAAGGCCACTGACATCAGAGTTTGGGGTTCCCTTGCAGGAATAAATCGTGAGCTGCATTTATTAGTTTATGTGAGTCCCAAACCCTTACAAAAAGCTTGGGGGTTGTCTGCTGTCCCTTATAAAACTGATTACTGGTGTTCCTTAATTCTCTGGGATGTTTAGATGTATGGATAAGATAAGCATGGATTAACTATGTCTGAGTATGCATATCAATTGAGGAGAAAATTCTGCTCTGAGATAAGGCAGACAGGAAAACCCACAAGGCAGGACGGACAGAACCACAGAGTAGAGGAGGCTGAAGGCCTGTGACATGGACATGATGGGACACAACATGGCACGGAAGCTGAGGAGGGGCAAGAAAAGACACAGCTGTGGTATTTAGTATGAAACATCAGAGGTAGACACACCATTTTAAACTTTTAACTTTTTTTGGCTCTGCACAGCCACTCTCTTTACTGACATAAATGGAGTGCCAGCTCCCTGTAGCCCCATACAGGAGAGGGTGGTACACAGCTCCATCCCTGCAGAAAGTGTGACCAGGAAAACCTTTCCTGCACAGCTGCACAGTTATCATGCACTTGGCCAATCCATCAGTGAGACATTTTTCACTGACAAATTGCAAAGCACTTTGTAGGAGTTTATTGCAGGTATCCTAACCATGACTTCGTACGCCTGAAGGAGAGAACACTAATGCCCCTGCTGCACCAAGGGCACGACACTCTCTGTAATTTGCTGTATCTAAACACAGAAGTTTATGGAGTCCCCCACTGTCATCTGCAAAGGTGGCCCCTTGACTCAAAGGCTTACTATGCAGTTACAAACCATACTAAGGAGAAGGCCCAAAACCAGGTAGGTGATGCTCAGACACTTCCATGCTGGTTTCTAACTCATTGACCTCCCAGTGAAGAGGCATACCCTGGACTTGCTCACACCTCAAAATTCCCTGAACTCACTTGCATCAAGATTTTGGCTGCTCTGGGTTGCACAAGGACAGTGATTCAATGAAGTTCAGAGGGGTTAACAATTACTCTGATATTGCAAATAATTTCCTGAGCAACATACCAAAAGCTCTAGAGTGCTGACATTAAGAATTCAGCTCCTTCATCATTCAGGAAGAACCTATATCATAATACATGGCTTTGATTTCAGAGGGGTTTTTTTCTATTTATCAGACTTTTGCATTGTTGGTTTGGGTTTTTTTTTTTAGGTTTTGTTTAGTTGGGAACACTGCATTTAAACCTGAAAAAGTGTATTAGCTTCCAGTAAAGCAAAGCTTTCTTCAGCTCCAGCCAAAATACTGAAACGTCTCATCCACAGAAGAGAGTCCTATCACCATCTACTGCCAATCATAATAATTCATAAAGGATGCCACAGAGATTTGAATGTATTATTTGATCACTTTTTCAGCTCTTGCCAGTTTGTTACAAGAGCAGATTTTGTGAGAAGATCAAACCAGAAAGCTATCAATGCTCAGCTATCAATATACATATTTTCTAGAATACAAAATCCTCCAGTTAATATAAAATAATTGCAGAAATTGTTGGCAAATTAAAGATGGTTGTTATAGATTCCAAAAATATTTTTGCTTTCAGCAAAATACATTTTTAATTACTTTCCTACTAGCTGTCATTTTTCATAAACCAGTCTAGACAACTCATGCCAAATCATGCAAAAACTGATCTCAATGAAATGCTTTCCTCTAGCACCAAAGACCAGAAAATGTCTTCTTTCTTTTTTTATTTTTTTTTTTTTAAAGCACATGCGGAGTTGAACAAAACACTTCTAGATAAACTTTTCTGTTTGTGGAGTGCTAAAAAAAAGTCTAAGCACCCCTTTAAAAAACAGATACATTTAAATATCAAATAATGCCAAATAATTCTTTTTCCAGTTCAGAAATAGATTTGAAAATATAAATATACACATTTATATTGCATTTTTATTCCCTTGTGAATTCAAACCTTTTCCCAAAACAGATTACTATGAAGTACATCCTAGTAAAATTTGCATCAACAGTTATAAGATGTACATATGTTTCTATCATGCCTTTTATCTTGAGCATATTGAAAAGGAGGAAGAAACAGTGAAAAATAATCTGAATTTCTATTTCATTTACACTTTTAACTGGAATTATTAAGCTGAGATATATCACTCAGAAGTAAGGAATTATGTATAGTAAAAAAAGTAGATTTTGCTTTTAGCGTCATAATCAATGTCCAAATCTAAAATTGATATAATTGACTGTTAATTAATTCCCTTGATATTTTCATTAGCACATCCAAGCAACAAGTCTTCTGTTTGGCACTTCTGAATTATTCAGGAAGTTGCTATAATGAAGGCGTTACTGCCTGATACTATGCTGGCTAATACAGTTAAATGCAAGGCATCCTTTTATTTTTCTATTCTGATTGGACAATCAAAGATTTCCCTTAAGATGTATGAAATGAAATTTCAGAGATGCACAAGAAATGTCAAGAGAAACATCCAAAGATACTTTTGTGGCAAAAAAAATAAAAATCCAGTTCTATACTTTCAATGATTGCAGCTTTCCCTTAAGTCCTGTATCACTGCAATGAGAAGGATTGGTGTGGGTGGCATCTAAATCGATTTTGAAGGCTCCTTTGGTCTCTGGAGCTGATGCTGCCCATCAGTCCTACAGATCTCAAGTCTGCAGCAACCCAACTACCCAAATGATGAGCAGAGATTTACTGGTACCATTGCCCTTTCTAGCTGTCCCTTCCTTAGCAATATGACCAGGATACCCACAAATATTCCTAAAAGCCCCAGAGGAAATGGTGCTCTTAGCCAGGTAAATCCTCTCTGATGTCCAGTGTCGATTTTTCCAAGGGAAAGACTCCAGGATTGGCCTAACTAGGAAAAAGTTAGGTATGCTCTTTCTGGATGCTCTGGTTCATGGTTGTGTCAGAAGCCAGGACAGGTGTAGGGCTTATGCCAAAGTTGGCATCTTTGTGCCTTTTGTTAACACTGGTTTTTTTCTTGTAAGGTACTAAGTGGCAGAAATCTCATAAATCTTGCCATTCCAAAAAGACAAAGCTTGAGGGGACTGGGTGGTACATTTGATGGATGCACTGTCCTTAATGCACTAGCCTTTTCCCTAAGGGATTATGGTTTTGAATTTAGTGCAGAGAATGAACTGTTCCTCAACTGATGGCAGTAAAAGTTTATCAGCAATGGATAGTTTTACCTTTCAGATCATCACTGTGTTCTCTGACATGATCTTACTCTCTACAGATCCTTCAGTGCCACTCACAAAACCAATAAATAGCCACCATAGAGGCAACTCAGGTTGTTTTCTCGTTCTTTTTCCATTTTTTTTTAACAGAATGCTACTAGTCCTAATTAATTTAATATTTGTCACTTGGACACCGTGTCCCATATGACAATCTCCAAAGACTTTACAAAGATTAATGACACCCCATTATGTCAATGAAGCAGAAAGAATAAGAATTAGTTCCCCCATCACTGAAACGCACTCCTGTCTGGGGTGGAACATGACATCTACTTAACAGCGTATAACATGGAGGAATGGGGCCTTGGGGAATCAAGAACCCACCAGTTACTGCGAATGAAGTGCTGGTCCTACAGCAATGAAGCTGATGTTCTCAGGAGCTGGACACTGAGTGGGTATGTTCTTCCCAATCCTCCTGTGGGCCCCTATGGCTGCACAACTGGAATGGAAGACCTTAGTACCACAAATAACATCAGCAGGCACACAGGGGTAGACACTATGTGGAAAAGAGGGACTTCAATCTATTTTCATAAACAGAATGTGAAAAATCATGACACCAAACACTGAGTTTATCTTTTACCTTTGTAGAGGGTGAGATCACAACCCATGTAGTTACCAACCCTGACCAGAAATCTCAAGGGAGGAGTTAAGGAATTTCCATATGCCACCACTTCTGTCTAGACCTTCAGCTCTCTTACTGTGGGGAATTTCCCTGTTATTAACATGAAAGGGTTTGTGCTGGTTGAAGAAGGCGGACCCTAGAACCATCACTGCCAGGTTGGCTGGGGAAGAAACTACTCTGAGGTTGCTATGTGCCTCCAGGCCAGTGTCCATGACAGGAGGAGATGGACATTTTCCCCAGGAGACCTTTCATTGTATAACTAAGACGTCAAGAACACCTTCCACTTGCTCCATAGCAATCCCACCAGTGTCAGCTGAAACTTGCCCTCTCCTTATATGTAGTTCCTGTATAGATGGTTGCAATTTGAAGTATAAAACTCATATCACTCAACAATTAAAAGAGGGCTTCTAAATACATATTTTACAGCTTTATCAGTTAATTTGAACTTGCTGGGAAAAAAAGCCACATTTTTAGATTTCATCATCATGTTCTTAAAATATTAATCAGACACATGCTTGATATTTTTTTAATCCAACTGTCTCTAGGACGCTTATTGACAATTTACAAAGAGAGGGTGGAAAATAGTAAAGGGAAATATGTAAGTAATTATGGTTCTAGTATTGCAGGGCCAAGTGAAGTAAATTAATGTAATGCAAACATTTTGTCGATTTGTTTAATTATTTGCAAGTACAATTAAATCTGCAAGTACAATTAAATCAGAGTGCAGTAGATGGGGGTTATAAATGGGAATGTTCCTAACAAGTATTTTCAGAACGCTCAAAATTCTTTGACAAAATACGGATATGTTTCCAGCTTGTTTATATCCCCTTGCTGAAGAGATGACTGCACACAGCTGTGGCTACATTCCAAAAACTTGGGAACAACAGCTTTCACTTAGCTACCAATGAAATTCCCCTTATGCCAAGGACTATCACAGCACCTTGCCACCTTTGCTTCCCCATGTGTCTTCCCTAAAAAGCTCATGTGGACTTTGTGGAGATTTGTGCAGCCCAGCAGAGCAAAATGAGCCAAAGGGAATTCCGCTGGGTAGGACCTGCAGTGATTTCTGGTCTGCTTGAGGAATTACTTTTTGTGGACCCTGGATATCCACCAGGTCACTGATACTCCAGATCCTGAAGAGACCCTGAAAAGCTGCAGCGTTACAATTCTGCCACCACTGAAGCCAATGAGTTCATCCCAGACCTTGCAGGGAGCAGTGACAGACCAATGCCCAGACCTTTGGAGAATTCAAACTTAAATGACTACAGCATCTCCAAGGAAAAAAAAACCAAAACAACACAACAAAACAAACAAACAAACAAAAAGAAACAACGACAAAAGAACTAATTTTGCTTAAACAGATAAGGTTATATACTGTTCCCGTTAAATTAAAAATAATGTTGCAAATTAGGAATTTTATTTTTTGAAATATATTTTAATCAGCAATTCAAGGTCCTAAAATTAGAGTTCAGATTTCACATGCTTATATAGCAACAAATACCACATAATTTATCCTCTTCTTCATTAAGAATTGAAAAAAAGTACTGACCCAGAAAGTATTATCTAAGAAGTATTCAAGGTGTCTTGGGGTCCTGAACAGAGCCAAAATAATTCAAAACTTAAAGGACATTCAGTTACATTTCTACATGTCTGAGGACTATATAGCATGAAGTACCCATTGTGCAACAGAACTCATCTAGATCTTTCTGTCTGCAACTCACAGAGTTGAGACATGTTTTGAAAACGCATCTTTGACTTTGGTTCTTCAAAGAAATTCTGAGAAGAGGTGAAAACGGAGAGTCTGTTCGAAACACTCCAAAAGGCCTGTGTTCTTCCAGAGACTGTTTAATTACCAACGGAGCTGCCAATCCTTTCAGAAATGGATCAAAAAGCCACAGAAAGCAGTGACTTAGCAAAAAGAAACAACTTCCTATGTTTTGTTTTATTTAGAGAGAAACTTTTTCTCTTTTCTCTTCACATTTCCAGGAATTTCACAACTAGTGGCAGATGTTCTGTGTTGCATGGCTCTAACTCTTTTAAAGGGATGAGTAAACATGCATGGTATTCAATAATGCATAGGAATGTCATATCTTTTAGGCATTGCCCCATCCCTGTGAGGTCATCAGCCTTTTGATATTTCTAGATTTAATATTACTTTAGACCCATCAGCCACAAAATTTGCTTTTTCTTGGTTTTTCTCCAAAATTCACAGCATATCAATATTATCTACTTGGCGTCATTTCAGGTGGTTATGCACTCATGCTGGGTGGGGCTTTAGAGCAAGGGGGTGACTTGGTTAATTCTTTGGATGAGGGAAAATTTTGGAGTCTTGACCCTAAGGTACCCAGCTTTGGACTGCAGAGGGCCTTGGTGTCCCAAGCTGGAGACGGGAGCAGAAGCCCTGCTTGTTTGGCTGAGCACTGATTGACTTGCAGAAGGATGAGTGTGAGCGTGCCTGTGAGGGAGGGAGATTATCAGCAAGTGAGGCATCTGCTACTAGCCTTTAAATTGAAAGCTTTATACTCTGTGCTTTTATAACTGATGTTTTATAGATGTAAAGTGTTCACATCCTCAGTGACAGCATCCACTATACCTTTCTGAAATGAAGAGGCACCTGACCTCAGCTGGGTCTTTGATGTAGTGGCTTTCAGCTCTCACTATGTAAATATGTTTATTTGCTGCAGAAACCATGTCTTTAAGATGGATACCAGAGCATCAGCGGACTTTCCACAAGCAGAATCCTCTATGACCACTCATATTTTGTGCATCTTAGATGAGGAAAACTGTCCAAAACACTACCGAGCTTCACGTGTCAGTGTTGCTTTCTATCTGCTTCCTTATATACACAGTTTTCCCAAGTTCAGAAACTTGGATAAGCTCCTTCTATCCAGTTCTCTGGAATAAGTTCTTTTAAATAACACACACACACACACACAAAAAAAAAGCCAGTTGATTTTCAAAATATTCTCTATAAATAGTGCTTTATAGGTCATTAATGACACCAAGATTATTTTAAATTGATTGATGTTAGCAAAAATAAATACTGCCCAAACATCCCTAGTATTGCATTCCACAAAGGACACAGGCCAGGCTCCCACTTCTCCCACACGTGAACCATTTGTAGAATTAGGACTGAAAATACAAAAGATTTGCTTGTAATGCTATTAAAGCAATGCAGGTGTACTACAGCACACAGGATATCACATGAGGAATCGATGGGTTAAATAGATCTCTATTTCAGCTTTAGGATTTGTATGAGGAAATGATGTACATGAAGCCAGGCACCTACTGAAGACACAGTGAGCACTCTGACAATGGCTTTCCTCCTTATCTAGGATCTTTTAATAAAGTGTTAATTATAAAGGCTTCTCAACTCATTGTTTAGAGCCCTAAAGAGAAGCACACTTTTCCTGTCAAACAGGCAGGGTTTGCAGCAAGTGAATTTGTCTTGTAGCAGTAAGCTGTATTTTCTCGTGAAGTGATTAATTTAAATGGGTTGGAGCTGCCCTGATGTCCTGTGGGCTCCTGTGCTCCCTGCTCTAAAAAAGACTGCAGCAAACCACACCAGCAACTTGCCACTGGTTCTGTGCCTTGGAGGGGTACACTTTGCACCATTTTACAGGCAGGACAGACGCCCAGGTTGAGCCTTTTCCTAGCAAGACCCAAAGACAAAACGTTGCCCAGGGGAAGGGCAAAGGACCAGCACATTTAATCCTTGCTCAAGCTTGCAAGTCTGTGATGTTACGTTTTGGTGAAGGGCACCGTGCAGGTATCTCCTCCAGACCATTCATTACTGTGAATACCTCTATCATGTCCTCTAGTGTCGCTCACTGGAAGAGTATCAGATTGGCAGACAAAATGACCTACAGGGTCAGGGTATTAATAAGCAGTTCCATTAACTTTAGCCAAAGTGGAATGAAAAGTGTGGGAGAAAGGAAAAAAAATACTCATAATATCATCTGAAAGCAGCACTGTCTCCAGTGTGACACACTCTGTAAAGTGAGCCTTCAAAGGAAAAATAATATCACTTTGTAATGCTGATATTTTGCTGAGTTATTTATTTTATGACAAAAAAGCATTGTGCTGTGTGAACGAATATGAATTTACTGCTTTTAAATAAGCAAATAAGGAAACAGAAGTAGATCACTATTAAAAAAAACCCAACTTCCTGTAATGCTTTCAATAAATTATCACAATAAGCAATTAACTGGGGAAAATGTGGCTTATTCTATTATTTTTTCCTGACTGTTAGGGTATCACTTTAACTCCATGGCCAGGTGTTCACTGCTAAGAGCAGACAACCCTAGATATGCCAGTTATTTCTTGCACTAGTCACACATGAGGCAGCTCTGGTATAAATACACTCAAGCCCTCTTTCTCTGCTATTAGAAGGTGAGTGGGGTTCAGCCAGTCCAGTGCCGAAGTACAGCAATGCCTTGGGGTTCAAAGCTCCGAGTCATCAGCTCCAAAGATTCTCATAAATATATAATAATTGCAACTTCATTTCTGATATCAGTAATGTGAGACAAAATAGAATCAGTTAAGAAAGAAAAATCTGTAAGGCTTTGGAGATGTCCAAACTTCAATATTTATTTTTTTTTCTGAATGGAGAACTAGAGGAACAGGGGATATTTCTGAGACCCAAGTGGGCACCAAGGCTGGGTGCACCTTGCATTTAACCAGTTAACTGCATCTGCACACATTTTTTTACCAGGGAAGAAGAGGTAGCAGGAAGACTTTTGAAAGAAAGGTCTTGAAAAAGAGAGGTAAGAGGAAAAACGCCTTCTTCAGACAGACCCATGTTGCTGATCTCGCAAACTCATGTCATGCAGTTGCTTTTGCCGTATTTATCCCTGTGTATTTTGCACTGTCAAAAGCAGTTATTGGTAGAGGATTATTATACAGCTTTGTGTTGCAGCAGCACCCGGGAGGCCCAGACACAGAGCAAGTCACCTCTGTGCAAGGTGGGAGAACACTAGAAGGGGATAGCTCCAGTTGGAGGCAATCTTAACATACTTGAAATGGGGTCTGAGACATAAGCTGAATTGGCACAATGGCTGATGGGTATAAACACTTGCATCCTATTCAGGCAAATGTTCAAGCACATCGTGACTTACTGAACTGAGATGGCTGACCAAAATCACTGAATTGCATTAATGTGAGTGCCTCTGTTTTAACCCTAGTCTAACTCTCTCAGCTACTACATCTTAATCATATACAGACATTCTATGTTCCTCTCTGCATCCACTGCTCTCTGATCAGTACAATGAACCAGAAAAAAAGTTTGCAAACACAATCTAATTCACATTTAAGGACACCTGAGGAGCCCCAGCGCCCTCTATTTGCAACAAACCATTTTGCTAAGAACATTTGCTGTTAATGATCCTTGCTATTAAAATATGCACATTTTGGCATGATAACTCTTTCTGTGCCTAAGAGGCTTACACTTCCACCCAGCTGTCTTCTTCATTCACAATGTGCTTTCACCACAATTCCAGGTGTTGCAAGGTAGAGATCATATTCTCTTGAACCTTTAGGACAAGATCTCTTACATATTTGCCGCAAATGTCTCACTAGCAATGGTCTCATCATCCTCCAAGATGTACCATCACAAACCAGAAGCTGACACTGCTGTATTCCCCAACAGCTGCTGCTGCAAGGGCTCTGCAAAAAGGCATTTCAGAGTACGTCCACTGAAGTACTTCAGGGACAGTCGCAACCTGTGCCTTGCAACTAAAGTTCTTGAGTAATTTTTGCAACTACTACAGATGCTGCACATATTTTATATTAAATTGAGATGAAAAATTGTGGTATACATTATGCCTGCACATGGACGTTATATGAACTCCTCTGTTGTTTGCCTTTCAGTACTAGAAGATAACCATTGTGATTCTACTCCATGTTTTTTATTGGGCAATGCTATGAAAAGATTAATCAATTTGCATACAATATAAATCCACATTCTTCTTTTATTATTGCACAATCAGGGAGCTTTAATGTAACAAGTTCAAGTGCTGCATGCTTTGATTGCTCTTTGTAAAAGTACTTAAATACTGTTCATTTGGAAAGAATCTTATGGATATTTTTTAAGTGACATATGTGTTATTTGGGAAAACTTTCCTGATAAAATCTCTTTATGACAGTGGGATAGCTGATTCTCCAAGTACATTGGGTGTTGAGTATCTCAACGAGAAGAGTGCTCATAAATGTTTTCATTTAAAATGACCAAACTGAACAATGGAGGGAAAAATGAAAAATCAGCTTATGTTAGGAATAGATGGCCTATCATGAATAGAGGTGTGAGCAATATTTTAAAATATACAACTCATTCTCCTAGTGAATTTAAATTATAACAATAAATAATACTCATTCTATTTAAGACTATCATTCAAAGCCTGATTTTTAATAACCACCAAGCCCCCTTTGGATCCCAATTCAGAAGAGTTATGTGAAAGTTTACAGATATAACCTTTTAAGGTATTATTAGTAAGCAAATAAAAAGGGCTGGAGAAATGTGCTCAAAGTTACAAACCTGTTACATGACAAAAATCAAACCAGAATCTTTTTTTAGTATAACACACTGATAATAAGACTTTTTCTTTTCATAACTTTATGAATAAAAATGTTATTTCTGGGTAACTTCTCTCAATACAATAAGGTTTCCATCTGCACATTTTCTTTTTGGCTCTTTCAAGAACAACAGAACACCATAAATGAAAAAGGCAGATCAACTTAGAATGAAGCAGGACTGTCACTTTGCCTAAAATTTCCACCTCGGTTTTACAACTTGAAGAAATTTAGATGAGGGTTGGAAAAGATACTGACATTTTGAGTGATTATCTGAAGAGCACTGAAATATCTTAATTACTTACTGGTAGCAGGGTATTAGTAACTGCAGCTCGGTAGAGGAAGGGGGAGATAAAATGCTTCCTTAAGCACATATGTGATTCTATGTAAATCTGAACTGCTGCCTGAAATGTTTGCCAATAAAGATGAAAGTCCCACAACATAGTCACAACATGATATCTATCATATGGCTTCCTGGCTGTTGTGTATGTTTTTGCTGTGTGTAATTGACTGTGTTGGTGTTTGCACTACCTAGAATTTGCATATTAGCTCAAACACTGTGTTCTTGGTGGGCCTGATCCTGTGAGCTCCCAGGGAGGCTCCGGCTGCCCTGAAACCAAGGGACACCAACACAGGGTTCTCAGGAGTTGCCAAGTGCTGCATCCATGTTCCCACATTTGTCATCCATCGAACAGAAGGTGGGTAAACACACCCATTTCTAGCGGCACGAGAGCGAATGTTGAGATTTCAGCCGTCAGACTAAAGTACATCAGCTCAGGAGATGACAAAACACAGGCTCCACCACAGCCCGGGTCTGGGCTATTCTGGAGGCAAAGTTGTGATGGATGCAGGAGCACAGTTTTGAGAGTCACTTTAGTTTGCATGTACTGCCAGGGAGGTGAGTTTTGCCATCCACAACCTTCTCTCGACTCTAATCTAAAATATGCAAACCTGCGCTTTTGAAAATCAGATTGGAAATTTCTGATAATTGATTCTGCCAACAAAGCCATTGAGAACAGAGGAATTTCAGATGGAAATCCAGCATCCACTGTCTCTTACAACAAACGTAAAGTCGTGATCTTATTATTACCCTCCCTGAAGTGATTTCCCTCTGTCCAAGCACTACTGCTCTGCTGTCAGTCCTGGGCTATCCAGGAATCATCCATTTGTTCTCCTATCACTTCCTCTGTGCACACTAGTAGCACAAAGCAGCTGTGATGAATCAGGGCTACAAATAGGGATTTTATCCACTAAGCGAGTACAAATCATTAATAGGAATTACCTTAGTGTATGACTTGGCTGCTTCTTGTGATGCAGCTACATATGTTGCAGCATGTAGGATAAAGAGGCACAGCAGATGCTACTGGAAGCAAAATCCTGAGAAGGAAAGATGGCATGTTGCTAGCAGCTCTGGTTAGAAGGGGATGAAAGAAGAAGATGCAGCACTTACTGGACCTGCTGCTGTTGCTATTGAAGCATCTGCTCCATTTCCATGATTAAAGAATGTGCTTCCCTTCTACTGCTGCTACTTCCCTGGTTGGTCTTTTTTGTTTGGTCTTTTTTTTTTCCCTTTCTCTGCTTCATTTTTTTATTATTTTCTCGTGAATGAAAGAAAATCTATAAGGTCTCTAAACAGGTTCACATTATGGGTGCACAGGGGGGATGCAGGGACGGGAGGAAAGGGTTTCTACGCAGAAATGCATCAACACTCTCCTTGAGTATGTAACAAGTTAACGATCCATTTAAAAATAAAATCTTGACCACCAGTTAATAAGGTCTCCTATAGCAAATTCCAGCATAAACAAACACTCATACAGCAAGTGCGAAGTTCAGGATAGGGTCAGAGTATTTAAGGCAGATAAGTGGGAAATCTGGATTCTAGTCCATACTTTACCAGGCTGAAGCATCCTAAAATACCATATCTAATTAATCAGAACATCTTTCTGACTCACTCCTCAACAATTACCCAGGCAGAGAGAAATAGCATGTAATCAAAGGCTGTAAAAGGGTCCTCTTATATTCTGTGCCGATCATTGAGAACACAAAACATCATTAAGTTTGTGACTAGAGGCAGACTTCAAGGATATCAGATTAAAGCAGAAGAATATGCTAAATTTTCAGCTGTGGGATGGTGAAGTCAGTGAGAGGAAATTTGTCTGCGCTGGTCTGTCCCAAAGGAAAGGGAAGGTGAGCCTTCCCACTAAGGACCTGCTGGCGAAAACCAGAGTTCAGGCATGAGGGCAGATGGAGGGAAAGGCCACCCTAGCAGAAACCACTGACAATGCCCAGTCCATAAAGCCTCAGCCTCTCTGTCCCCAGAGAAGGAGCTGCTCATCACTGCGGATGAGCTGCTCATCACCACGGGTGAGGGTGGCCAGGAAACTGAAAGGGCTTTTATTTAGAAGGCTTTTGATGCTTTTTCCCCCTCAGGCTGTGTGTGTATGCATCTTCACACATCAACATACACACTATCTGCCTGAGCAGGGGCCATGAAAGCCCCTTAAAATCATGTGCCCTGTCCCAGCTGCCCAACTGTGGGCTCAGACACGTGGGGGAGAAGCTTTGCTGCACACAGACCTCACTCCAGAAAAATGAATGAGTTAGAGCTGTCCTGACAGATGTCCTCAAGGCTTTGTACTGCAAGGGCTACCAGCATGAAACATTTAAGAGTTTAGCTTCTCTGGATTATAGCAAGATACCTGAAAACACACTGTAAGGTCTTAAAACACTTCCGACACAGAACAACTCTAAGAACATTAACTCCTTAACGTGGTTAAGGCTCTCATGTGCCATGAGGGCCTGATCCAAAGCCCAGCAAAATCTGTTAAATGATTTCCATTGACTCCAACAGGATTTGCATCAGGCTTTAAATCCTTAAAGTAAAGCTTGAAGCAGTTACCTCATCCTGCCCTGAAGCTTTTAAATCCTTAAGCAGCGTTAAAGGAAGCTTTGACTTGATTTGTTATTCACAGTGAAGTAAAAACCATTCCAGGTGCCATTGCTAAGCCCTAAACTACCTTTACAGACATAGTTTTCCTTTGTCTTTATTTGCTTCCTTCATGGTTTGTAAAAAAATCCCAAGCAGCCAAGAAAACTAATTAGAACCCCAGATATGCAACATTCATATGCTTAATTTTAATCAAGTGAGAAACTTTCCTGAATAAGTAAGTTATACAAAATTAAGTACATGCTTAATTAAGCAGTCATATGATCAAGACAACCAGGGGAAAAGTGGTGACACTGCATATAAGCAGAATGCTGTTACATGTAAGTAATCCAAAGAAAGGGAAACAATGGGTTTAGCTTTGTGTCATCAGCTATAGTAACTGCAGATGAGGCCTAGGACAAAATGAGGTTTCAAGAGACCAAGTGTCCCTGTAATTTCTTGATATCAAAGAACTTCAGTGTTTTATAGAATTTCAGCTAAACATAAGATCAGCCAGACCTTTTGGTAGAAACAAAGATACCCAGTCACTACTGGGTCCATATAACTCAGTCTCTGCTGAAATAACTAATTCTGCACAAGCTAAGCACTTGTCCAGTGTGCATGTGAAGATATTAAGATACCTTGGATCAGCTCTTTCAGCTATGTAAAGCAAACTGAAAGCAGCACCTCTTATTTCTCCAGGCAATGTTCTTATGGTCAAATTGACAATATGCCCCCTTTTCAACAGGCAGCAGCTGAATAGGAGTTTTGTAAAGCTCCATTTCGACTTACACGCCTACATCCTCTTTCCAGTGCCCAAGTCCTTGTTTGGTTATTGGTCTTGTCTCAGGAATTAAGTGATCCAATTTACTTCTAGGGTACAACCCCACTGTGTAGGCATGTGAAGCAGAGACAGCCAGGGTAGGAGGGTTGACTGATCTGTGCTAATGTGCTTTCTGGAGCAAGCACATTTCCTTGCCAGCATTGGATTATGTTATGGGGACAGATGAGGTTGGATGTTTTTGCCTCCCTTTCCATTACATGGTATAAGGTGTCTAAATAGACTCACACATAACTTGTGCCTTTGCAGGCAGCAGTGGTGCTCGTCTGCTACAGAGAAGAAGCCAAAGTTATTTTAGTGACTGATGGATTCAATTTCTATGGCCATTTTTATTACCTGGGTACTGCGATGAAAATCAACCACAGGAAGAACTCAATTTTGTTTTTCATTAATATTCACTTTGTTGATATGAACAGATGATTTTGGGGAGCTCAGATTCCCTTTTAATTTGTGTCTTTGCAATGTGGAACAGCTATGTTAAACTTCCAAGTGAGTAAATCCTGCATCTCACTTCTTGTGGGTTGTTTGGTTTTTTTTTTACATTATAATAAATGCAACTCAGTCTTCTGTGTTTCCAAAAAACCCCCAAAAAATGGGGGGAGGTAAGTACCCTTTAAAAAAGACAGCTGATGTTATACACATGTATTATTCATTGAATATCATAATTCTCTCTCTAATTTCTAGAAATAATAGGGGGAAAAACCCCAAAGCATATGTTTTATGAAAATTACTGTAAGATCTAAGTTCTGCAATGTTCCCTTAAGCTCTGGCCATTCTCTTCACATTGTGAAACTTTCTGCAGAGTCTGAGTAAGGTTTCTCTCTGCAGCTCTACATTAATACAAGTGGATTGTCGGAGACATCAATACAATGCCCCCAAAATTCAACCTCTTCTTCTCTTCACAGTGTTCTTCAGGTCTTAGAGAAGAAACACTACATTTCGTCTGAATGCAGTGCATTTTAGAAGTTTCCTTCCTTGTCTTAAGCCTCATTTTATATTTTAGACACATCCAGCTGCTAACTGGTTTGGCTCAGAATTAGTCTGACCCTACTAAGGTGACTGAAATAAGTGCTCTAGGTCCCCAAGCGAACAGCAGCTTTATTTCCCCCCACACTTTAAGACTATTGCTAGCACAGTCACACCAAGAGAAATTCCCCAAACCCATTGCATTGCCACTCAGTGGAAAACATGTAATACTGAAGGGATGTAACACACCTGGTATCTCATTACATTTTGATCCATATCATATATTTTGCTGATTTCATTTGTATAATCATGCTAATCTAAAAAGGGAAAGGTTAACTGGTTTTATCAGACACATGTAGAACAGCTGACACTAACAGCTTCGTTTGCATTTAAAATTCAGGGAGTTTGTATATTCCTGTTTTATGAAATGTGTTCTAGAACTGGCTGTTTTTATAGTTGATTCCAAAGGAAAGGCTTTTCCCCTTCCCCATTAACAGTGTCTGTTTGCTTCTTGAGTTCATTAATGAATCACTTGGTTTTGCCTTCCCACCTGAAAGCTAAGTGAAAATCCTGAGAAAGCAGACTAGACATCCTGTCTGCTCCTGAAACTGTAGGGCTACCAGGTGCAGACAGGACATTTCCAACTCCCAAATAGGTTTTGAACACCGTCTTCTTTCAGGTCACCACTGGAGACTATTCAGCCTTTCCATAAATTCCTAGACTTTAACACCGAAATTAAACCATTTCTGCCTTTGATGTCTAACATAGCCTGTGGTGCCATGCTGAAATAATTTAGATCAGAGCCCAGGGATGGTGACAGACCTATTTCTGTTGTCTATCTCTAAAGATTAAGGAACGATTTTGTAGTCCACATCATCCAGAAGACAGATAAAAGTTCTGTAACTAAACTCACAGGACTAGGTCCAAGTATGCATTTATACCACACCTTGGCATCTCCCCTGGCATCTCACTGACTAAGTTAGGATGACACAGCAAAGAGGAAACCTGCTTTCTGGGCAGGTTAACGCCCAGTTACACTGGAGGCAGTGGTCCCATGAGTGGCAGACAGCTGGGCTGCCCATCTGATTCAGCGTGGCAACATTTTTTTGGATGACAAGGTAAGAGACAGGAGCTGGAAGAACAATCCGTGGTAGAATAAAATGCAGTCTGATGAGATGAATGACAAAGTGAGATCATGATCAGATACTCACATGCTGGTTATCAAACTGAGCAGCATACTATTAGAACCAGAATATCATTGCCTAAATTTCTGTGAAATGAAAGATGTTACAGATATTTGCACATCACGCTATTCAGAGTCACCTGCCTTTTCAGAAGATGAAAGGCAGAAATGATGAGTAGATAACCACCATGGAGGTGCAGCTGAGACATCACTGCTGAGGAGCAGGAATCTCCCCCTGCAAGCCCTTCAGCTCTGCTCTGAACAGTGGTACTTATGATTCAGCTCATATTCACTCTATCCTCATTTATAAGATAAATAATTTTGAGATGTATCTAAAATTACTTTACAACCTTTTAATCACTGAAAATTGTGTATAATTATTATACCTGCACTTGGGTGCCAAGATCTGCTGTGAAATACTTGGCTGCTCAAAGTGTGTGGAGGAAATGCTTCAATTCCACATTAATTAATGAATTTTTATCCCCACTCCTGTCCATTAACAGCCACCATGCTTTTGCTGTGAATGGTCATTATTACAGACTGAAATAGGACCATAAATTTACTGATAATGAAAGTGTCACTTGGAGGGGCAGTCTATCATACTGTGTGCTGATATGGTGAGACCTTTTTTTGCTGTCTTGCATCTTTGCCTTGTTTCTGAAAGGCCAGCATGTAAGGAAGGGATCCTTTACTTGTAGATACCCGTGAAACATCCCTTTAAATAAAGCAGGAGTGGTTTCCAGCATTCCAGGAAACATCGCATTGATTTTAAAATTGCGCTCTCTTCTTATCAGACATTGCAGGTCTTCACCAGGAGAACAGCCCTGACCTCCTTGCTCTTGAGAGTGCTGGCCAGGTTGGTTTTGTGTTGGTGTTCTTTGTTGGCTTATTTTTCTGACAAGGAATGTTGTTGAGTCTTGGAGCAAATTACCTGGTTGACTTAATCCTTGTTGTGCACCACTAAAAAGAGAGATTTCAGTTGATGTTCTGCATCTCTGGGCCATATGGAACAGGGCACAAGTTGTCACATTTTCTACCTTTTAACTATTTAACTCCTTATTGAATTCAGTAGATAGGATCTGAAGGCATTTCATCTGCTAATTACTTTATTAGCTACAGCATATGACATGATGCACATAGCACGAAAATTCATAGAAACAGGCCTTAGTGTAAAAGCATTGCATTAATGCATGTCAAAACACACAAAATGAAATACAGATATAAATAATCTTGAAGATGATCTTAATTTTACACTGGGGCTTTTGTACTGTTATTTCTTTTATATAGTATATAACTACATAATTAAAATTACCTAAGTTAGCGAGTGCTTGAAAAGGTCCTTTTTCAAGATGAAGTGTGCCTGGGGGAAGCCCAGTGACTTTCCAAAGCCTGTTCAGTTTCTGTGCAGCTGGACACTTGCTTATGTATAAAAAGAGTATCTATATGCAATGCTGTAGAGCAAATTGTCATTTTTTCTTCTTAATCAAGCACATGATACACAAAGCATGTTAAAATATCAGCAGCAAAACTGTAATGCCTGCATACCTATCTTTTTCTCTAAATACACCTGGACTTTATCCGCAACCCCTTGCCTGATACTACATTATTGGAGATTAAGATATTCCTTTCCCAGTCAAAGCAGTCAGTATGATGACACCGCTGCACAGAGGCCAGCAGCAACTTCCACAAAAGACAACCTCTGCATCCATGCAGTGCTCAGCTGACTTCAGAGTCTAAATTATGCTTTATGATAGTTGCTTACTTCTCAAGGAAATAGTTAAAAATTTATTTGATATTTGATATTTGAAAAGGCAAAGTAATGAGATGAATGAGTTGTGAGACAAAGGAAGTTATTCACAGGCTTCCTTCTGTTGGCTTTCTCAAATGGTGAGATGTGTCACAATTACACATGTGCCGTGTGCATGTGTAAGATTTTCCCTGCAGTTCTTGGTTAAAATGCCCATGTCCTTCAGGAGTGTCTGCCTTAACAACCTTAAACCACAGGAGTGGTCATGTGGCCGTGTCCAGAGAACACCAAAACACTAAAAGCATTTACCCAAATACCACAGCACAGCACTGAACCTCCACAGCACATTAAGGCATAAGGTATTTTGCAACTGTTTCTGAGTTTGCCCAACAAAATTCTTGGTCTGGATTCTTGTGAATAATATCTCTGGATTGAGAAATAGTTCAGTCAAGTTCATTTAGCTATCACCTTGCCATAGTCAAATCATTCTTAATGTCTCAGCCGGACACCAGCTGCCAAGCAGCTGTGGGAGGGTACAGGCACCTGAGCCCCAACACCCAGGGGTCCCACCCTGTGCACCAGATCCCAGCAGGGACTTGGGAAAGTCCCTTCTAGCCCCACTTGCTGCCTGCTCCCCATCAAGAAAACCAGATTATGATTATTACTGCTCTCTCTCACTGTGGGACTAGGAAAGGAAAGTCAGTGTTTGTGGAGCTGCTGGATACAGTGACAGCAGAATAGAAACAACTCCCAGAAAGCACTCACATTTGGTAAAAGGGGCACATTTTACCTAGGTTGAGGGTACATGTTAAAACTGGAAGACACAAATTATCATCTAAATGAGGGATGGCTCCTGGGGAAATCATGATTGAGATTCTGTGTCTGAAAGCAGATGTAAGGACTTCCCCACAAAGTTCACCCTCACAGCTTTGTCGCTGTTTTCAGAGGACAGCAAAGTTCAGGGTCCACTGAGAGCGAAGAACACTTCTGCAGTGTTTCCAATACATGTAGGATGTAAAAAGCTTCTCTCAGATGTGGTTGAACTCTGCACTGGGTAGGCAGCCCCAGCAGAGGACAAAGGAGATGCTGTGCCCTATGGACAGCATTTGATGGAAGCTGAGTCCAAAGGATACAAAGGAGGGCAGAAGAAAGGAAGTAGGAAAAAACAGGAGTGTCCCTTCATACAGTGTGCATTTGGGGGCAAGAGAGGAGGAAGGACAGGACCAGCTCTCCTGCATTTGGCATTCTGAATAACAGCAAAGAAAATCCTCAGCAAGTCATTCTCCACACTCTAATATCTGCCTTTGGTACTGGGACACAGCTGGAGCAGTCAGAGGGCATGAAAGTAGCCTAACACATTTCACATATCTGGACAATTTTCTCACAATATAACTGAATAAATGTCATCAAAAGATACATTTTTTTTACAGTTCTTCATTAAAAAGTACGGTAGCATGTGGCTAGAAGAGTACTGTATAAGTAAGATCTTTTTCCTTGACAATTTACATTATAAAAACATCTCATGCATATAAAGAGTGGGGGGTTATACCAGTGGAATTATATACAGTAGTGTATGTTTCTATATACTCAGGTTAGTACATATTTACACGTACAATGCACACAGGATTATGCTGGGGCCAAACACTAAAAGAAAACATGCGGTAAATGGTTGCTTTAATAAGTCCTGTTCCATTGAAAGGAAATAAAACCTGAGTATTAATGAGATATAATTATATATTTAAAATCTTTTCCCTTGTGCAGTATACAGAATTAATGCCAGTAAACTCACAAACTGCAACATTCTACTCCATTACATCTGCAATGATTAGAGATAGTTTGAACATCTGGCATATAATCTGTGATAGAAAACAGCATTCTGCACTTTAATGGACGTCTGGAGGCTACACATATCTGATTTTATTTCTTTGTGTTAACTCTTTCCTAGGAGAAAGAGAAGATCCAGTGCTTGAGCACCTTCTTTCTGTCTTTTGATGAAGTTGCATGTAGCACTGATATTTAGCTACTTTCAGGCTACTTATGTTTTAAATATCTAAACTGAAAAGGGACCTACAGAGATTTCTGAGAGGCTATTTATAACACACACAATTGAGCAGAATAAATATTAATGTGTTAAAAACCAGGAAACTCATCCAATGAAGGCGACAATAATTTCCTCATTTTCAGTGACTCCTGAACATTAAAATGAAGCAGCATTTGCCGTTCCTTCTTTATTTCAAAGACTTTGTGAATATCCTCCCTTAATTTGGTTTTCTTTCATAATCTCATACACGATAAACTGGGGTTACCAATATTTGTACATTCTTGATGTAAGTAATGTAAAAGCTTGTTTGACTGGCACCAATTTTCATTGAAAAAATTAGACTATTTCTCAGCTTTTGCAGGGTGTGTTTTGCCCCAAGCTAAACAAGAAGGTTTTAGCCCTACTGTGTTCTGCAGGGAAAAGAGAGATACGAACTTGAAAGGCAAATGAGACTGACAGTGTTATCTCTTGCCTTACTTACTGAATATTAGCTAATACCAACACCTAAGGAGACCTTGAAATTAGACCCTGAGTAGTAATTAAGACTGATTGAGGAGTGGTATCAGAAGAGATCTGTGTCACTGCTGAAAGGATTCAGCATTTAGAGTGACCTGACAAGTGTTCTGTGTGAGCATATTTAGGTATGAGGAAGAATATCTGGTGTAGGAAAAGTGCTGGTGTTAGGTAGAGTTTTGTAATCTGATAATGTGCCTGCCAGGGGATTGCTCAGGTACCTTGGTGTAACAAAATCCATGGTTACTGGGTAGCTCCTGTTGAGTACTAATAATCAGCCTAAACATGGGTGCATTAAGCAGTCCTCAGGTCCTAAGGACCGTGCTGCAGAGGTTCACAAGGGCATCAGAAAGTTTTAATGGCTACACTACCACACAGAAACACACCACACACAGGCTATGCACAGGGAAGAACATAAAGCCTGGAGATAATCATTTAAGGCTAAAACTACCTAAATATGAAGCATGTGCTATACATTACCTTACTACTGAATTGACTCATGTATTGCTGGTCAGTGGAAAGCTTGCAGCCTATGGAGGGGAAAAAAAATTAGAACAATGTTCATTTGTAAACCAGATTGAACCCATTTCAACAAAGATTAGGAAAAATTGGCCTAATTATAGATGATGATCTAATACAACTTGGCCACATTTAATGGAAGTCAGAAGCAGAAAGTTGCATGTTACTTCCAATACCAATATCTAGATTAATGGATCAGTGATTCCTTATGTAGTAAGAGATCCAGCCCCTTACATATTTGTCACTTTTTAAAAAGGTTATTATGTTAGATTCAACAGCTGAAGAACATTGAAGGATAACTTGAAATCCCCATTTCTTGAGGAATCCCCTGCCCAGGAATGTGTCTGAAAATAGGCCAACGTGTTTTTACCAGAGTATCTACACTGTCTTTGATTTACTCAAAATCTTTGTCAATAGCATCAATTGCAAAGATGCAGCTGTAGGGCTCAGTCCTGCTCCACCCTCAATCAATAAGACTCACTGGAAAAACAGGCTGGGTTAGACCCCAAAGGACTAAGCTTCCCTTTGATGATAGCTTGGCAAAGGTCCAAAGAGGTTCTGTCAGAACAAGGAGCATATTTAACTTGGATTTGCTTGATCTGCCCTACCTAGAACTGTAAGCAGAGGTCTTAGAAGATATAATTTACTGGATAAATCCATGAACTGATTTTTTTCCGAGTTAAATTCCAGGAAGAGTGATAGGTTTGGGAGGTCCATACAATTTCCCCTTTCCAAGCAAGGAAAGGAATTCCAAGCAACTCAAAGACCAGAGCTACCAACTCATTTAGCACAAAAACTTTGAAAAACGCATCTGTGCCATAGTTCAGATAAAACCATCCTGTGAAATTCATGTTGATGAGAAGAGAAACATGAGAAGGAAAGGGCTGAAATGGTTGGGAAAGCACTTAAGAGAAGTGATATTTCAGAACTGCAAGGGGTGTCTAAAGCAGATTTTAGCCTTCCTCTGATTTGACTAAGCAGCAGCTTTTAGGAGCAGTTTGTGGTCCAGCTGTCCCCCACTGTTCCCAGATGGTTCTTATGAACAATGCAGGGCTGAGGCACCGGTCATGGGTTTCTTCCTGCCCACTGAGGAAGACACAAAAGGCCATTAAAAGCCCCACACAGAACAAATCAGGTGCTTGTGACTGCCAAGGCAAGGGAAGAGGTCAAAGTCCATCTGGCTTGGTGAGAGAACAGAACAAATTGGACTGAGACTGTTAAACCTGTTGATTTCACCATCATAATTTACAGCTCCACAGTACAGTGCCAAAACTTTGGAAAAAGGGCCACATAATACAGACCATTCACTTATTAGTTATTACATATTCTGCTGCCATGCAAGGCTGTCCCCAAGAAGTCCTCTGCAATGACTCATCAGAAAAACCACACCACAGTGACACTCACCCCATCTGTCTTGTCACTGCAGAGCACCTGCTTTGCTTGGTGCATGAGCCAGAAGACTTTAGGAGATGGTGGCATTTGATTGCAGAAGACAGACTGTGCAAAACCATCAGAAACAAATCCTTGTCCTTCCTTTCCAGGGCCTCAGGTTTTCACCTACTGAAACAGCACATTTGACCTTAGAGGTAAATGAAAGCCTATAAGATGTCCCGGTGGCTCCCAAAACTACAGCTGATGAACCTGGAAGTTGTGTGGCATGAAAAAAGCAGACTTTTGTAGCTTAATAAACAAGGAAATACACACACCAAGCCAGAACAGAAGAGTAAGATATAGTTTGGGATTTAGTTCCTTTTGTTCTTGGAAAGCATCATGCATAGTTAACTTACAGCATTAATTATCTTTTGCATTAACATAAAACTGCAATTGAACAACTTACTAGTAAAGATGAAAAACAGACTTGCCATGTAGTGTGTAAAACAGTCATTCTGCAGAGAGGAAAAACCTTGCACCTCGCAAAGAGTCCTACTGGCTATCCCAACTAGATGTGTTCTCATAATACTCAGTTGCACACATTTGCAGAGCTTGTGGGTATATGGTGCAGTCTGAATTCATGCCAACGGCTCCAAATATAGATAGAAAATTAAGTTGAAAAGCTTTTTTCTCAATAATTCCACCAAGAGGTTTGGAGCAACAAACCAACTACTTTTCCTCAAACTCTGCAGGCCTTTAAAGATGTAATAACTCTCAGTACTTGGACTCCAAAGGGAATAACTCAAAACACAAAGCAGAAAGCTACAGGGCAATGCCAACACCAAACAGTATTTCAGGTGTTTCTGCTGGAGTGTGCCTCAGGTTAGAAGACCCCCTGGAATTGAGGTGATCTTCAAGGGAGCAGCAGCCTGCCACAGGTCAGAAAATTCCTCAGATTGGGAAAACATACAGAACAGATGCTACAAATTTTTTCCCTCTGTGCAATTGTGTTGTGACATATTCTGGTAGCTGTTTATTCTGGAGAATGCATGCAGAGCATACTCCAGTAAGCACAGTCCCTCCTCGTAAGCCACAGATGGCTTTTTGCCCCCTCTCCAAATAGATGTCACCTCACCCTGGGGTTCAGTTGTCCCCACAGCAAAGAGATCTTCAGTGCAGAGGATCAGGCAGGACAGAGCCAGGGGAGTTTGGGAGCACTGGGCTCCCCTTCTGCCCATGCCCACAGGCTCTTCCCCACCACGGCTCTGAGGGGCTGCCTTTCACACACACATACCCACCCCAGAGCATGCAAAAGCACTCCATTACTGGGAGACTCGTTCCTTCGTGCACATTAACAAGTGTTAAGGAGTGAAGAAAACTCCTGAAACCAGACAGGAATTGCAGAAGTGTGTTTCCTTATCAGAGAGGGATCTTGGCTTCTATTAATTAATATATCAGAAGAAATATATCTTGTTATCTGGGGTCTTAGATGGTAGACTTTGGTTCATTAGCCTGAAAGCCTATGAGCTGGATAACACTATTTATTCCATATAGAATAATGATCTACTTTAAAGGAATATGGTATTGCCCATGCAGGAATGAATTCAACCATTATTCACAGCTTAAACACACGCTAACCCATGTAAGTGAGAGATACAGATATAAAAGGATTCAAAGAAAGTAGGTCCTAGGAAGAAAGGCAAAATCTAGGTACCCGTACCCTGGAGCTACTGCAGATCTGACTGTACATTAATTACCCATTAGTTTCAAGTTACACTACACAGATTCAGAGCCTTTGCTCTTTAGCCATATTTAAAAGAAGAAGCAAAATGAAAGCTAAGCATGCTCAGCCCCTCTTTTGAGGTCAGTGAGAATACTAACATTAGATTTGAAGCTTTCTATCTAGTTGGAAAACAAGCAGTTGTACTTATAGTTAAAGCACACAGTCATTGAATAGTTTAGAGCTATGCAGTAGCAGACAGCTCCACAGACACTTTAACAGCCCCTTCAGAAATAGTATGATTTTAATCTTACAAGCCTGCAAGAGCAATATCTATGCAGTGTTCAACCTATATTGTTGACAATAAAATTATAAAAAAAGACACTTTAAACATGCAGTAGCTGTGTCTGAAAATTAAATATATCAGCCATTAATTTTTTCCCCAAAATTACTAAAAAGCAACAGTCCACGCTAAAGACTAACTGTTTGTAAAATTGGATTTTTAAAGATGAAGTCTTTTTTAAGCCAAGGCTGGTCAAAAGAAGCATTAGAACAATTCTACAACTGGAAAAAATAAAGCCTCTTAGCTAATTCATGTCACTAAAACAAAATAGATTTATGCTGCTCACATCAGTGTTTCAGATATTGCAATTTAAAAGAGGGGGGATATTACATTAAACCCCACAAAATGTGAGGCTCTGGAGAAGCAGGGCCATAGGTAATGAGATATTGATCCTCCCACCTTGAGGTGAGAGCACGCACAGGCAGGGAGCTCAGGCCTGACCATGGACATGGCCAGACGCAAACTGGGCTCTGGTCCCAATCCAGGCACCCCGAGATGCAGGGGACGGCTCCTCCTGCACAGGGAGTACACAGGACTGAGGACAAATGCCTGTCTCATGGCAAGTCCTGGCCCCAACAAGCTCCAGGTAGAGAGATCTTTACGTGCCTGTTCCCATCTACCTCTGCTGCCCTCGGTGGCACGGGTGCAGAGCCCTGGGTGTGGTGGGGACACCACAGATCCTCAGCAGAGGTGCTCCAGGGTCAGAGACACAGCTCTGCAGCTGAAGATTCACAGGTTGCCACCTTATGACTT
Organism: Sclerurus mexicanus; assembly: GCA_013396755.1. Taxonomy (NCBI): domain Eukaryota; kingdom Metazoa; phylum Chordata; class Aves; order Passeriformes; family Furnariidae; genus Sclerurus; species Sclerurus mexicanus. The sequence continues at coordinate 349,733 of VWZF01004469.1, read as the reverse complement.
TTTTGTATGTGTGTGTTGGGGGAGAAATAACCTTTTTGAACTTGAAATTTCAAAGGAAATTGATTTCTGACCAGCCAGCTTACAACTTCCATGGCTGAGTTGCAGTGGTACCCCCAGTCCCAACTGGAAACCTGACTTCTCAGAGGCTCCACCAGAGCCACGCTCCCTCCCCTTTTCTGTGCTAGTGAGAAACCACATCAGCTGCTAAGTGGCCTAATGCAAACTGATGTGGCAGTTTCAATTCAATTGCCACTGCACAAGTAACACTACAGCAAAAGTCAGCGCTGTGATTGGCGTTAGCTCGAACAGTTATTGTCATCACTCACGTAGTGCCATCGAGGTGCACGGTCCTTGTTGCCTTCGCAGCCAAGCAACTGGAGAGTTGACGCGCGCGGCTCCATCACGACCTGTCAAAGCAGCACACTTTAGCAAGGCACACGCTGTCCCCAGTCTGAGGTGGAAGGGAGTACTTCAGGACAGCGAGCCTGCTCCCTCTCACAGCTGCTAAAACTTCAAACAGCATCCACGTACCGCAACTTAAACTAGGAAGGCTGAGATCTGAAAGTCTCTTGGAAGTGTTTCTGGGAAAGGAGCTGTACCAGGTTAGTCGTGCTCCAGGGGATAAGCTGTGAAGCTTCGTTTATTTTTCCTTTTAAATCATTAACAGGGTAAAGATGACACACAACACTGTGGTTCATTGGTATATAAGCATCTGCGGTTGCTTCCTGCATTATAACTCATTAGCTGGCTCTTAACTAATTATAGTTTGTAACTTTTGTGAAATTAAGCAGCAATAACCAGCAGATGCACAGCTAGGCCAGGGAACCCGTGCTCACCACAAACCAAGCAGGCAGGTGAGCAAGGAGCATCCCAGCCCCACAGCACATCCCACACCAGGCAGCAGCAGCAGCTGCCTCCAGGAGGGAGTTCAGATCCCCCCAGGACTGGGGAGGTTCTGCCCCTCTTACTTCAGGCACAGGCACACTACTCCCTCTTGTATCCAGTCTAATTTTAAGTCACTGGAGTGACTGCACATCTATCAGCTCTCCTGGGAGCTTATTAAAGAGTTTGGAAGAGCTGCATTTGAGAAGTTTGCCTTTACTCAGTTTTATCTCATTGCTCTTGGACTCTTTCAGACCATCTCCACATAGCTCTCTTCCCTCTTAATTTTCAGTGTTTAGGTACTTACCAGTGTTGCCAATAATTTATTTGCTGCACCAGTGACCACTCTGCAGTGAGGACCCAAATGTGGGAGCAGCCACTTTGTTCCCTTCATGCCAGCAGGATGGTGCTGCAGCCTGCACACACCTCTCCCAGCAGCCAGGCTCTGCTCAGCACCTCTCTTTTATGACCTGGGGCTGTGTCATCTTCCACACCCTGGAGGATGGGAGAGCTGCCCCCAGCCCAGTGTCCTGGGAACCCACAGTTTAGCTGCTGCTTTTGCACTCTTCTGAACTTAAGGCAAGGAGGTCATGTATTCCTCTTAAAAAAAAAAAAAAGGAAAGATGATGTCATTTCCCATGATCTCTCCTGGTGAGGGACACTGAGGTGCCTGCTGATGGCCTCCAAAACCCCCACACCCTTCCCAGTCCCTGCCCAAGGGCTCCACACTGCACCCTAGGGATCTCAGCTGTGTGCTGTTGCCTGCCCCAGCTGCCCTCACCTTTACTGCTTCTGCATTTCTTTATACTATTTCCTGTATAAACACGGAGTATTTTTGCCTTCAGACCTGAATTTGTGTTTCTTCAGGTTGAATTTTTTTATTCTTGCCCATATTTCCCTCTGTTATTTCTGTTCTCGGTGATGTTTGCAATAGCTACTAATGTACTGTCATTTGCAAATGTAATTAGTGTGTTTACTTCTTTCTTTCTTTAGCTCATTAATAAAGATGTTAAATAAAAATATGCCTTCCTCTGCTAACAACATCCTCAAAACAGTTAGGAAGATGGGATCCAAAGGTAATAAAGAACTGTATTATTGGACAAGACCTTTCCTTGCATCTTTCAGCATTTGCCATCCTCATTGTGGACAATTAAACATAAAACAACTCGCTCACTTCACACCCAAAATAGTCCTCCTCCCTGTTCTGTCTTTGGATGTATAGGATACATGCATAAAGAGCAAGACTAGCCATCAGCTGGTAGCTTGTTATAACAAGCAGCAAGATTTTCTCTCTTTTAGATGCAGAGGAGTAAAGTGTAGCCATTTGTTAACCTTTTTATGTGCATGACCATTGTTTTCAACAAAGGATGGGAGCGTGAGTGCTTTTAAAACTTTACTTACTCTGATTGCTGTAGCTGTGTCCTAATACAACAGCTTGTACATTTATTATACAACCATAATTCAGCATATTGGCTGCATCCACTAATGCATCCAGGATTTCCCATGACTTGCTAGCCATCCTTGTTCCTTTGATTTTTGACAGGGCTGGGAACGCTCCACAGTTCATGGCACTGGTTCACTGTTGGGACAAAAGGCTGTGCACTTCTTTTCACCTTCAGGAAAATGTGCTGAAATTAACTTGTGGCTTTAGTGAGTTGATGTGAAACAAAACAAAACCATTTTCCTTAATTTTCTATCTGCTGAAGAGACAGCAAAGAAAGAACAAATTGTTTGCAGAAAGAAACAAACATCAACAACAACAAAATGAAGAGAGACAGACCGAAGTAGACACAGGGGTTAGTTTATCAAATTAATCTCATTTCTTCATCTCATGCTCAGCCATTTAAACAGAATTTAAATAATACATTTATTTAAAGGAGAGCCTTTTCTCTGGGGGCCTTCTGGCATTAAGGTGTGTGGAAACAGAAGTTGCCTTTTTTTCTTTGTAATGTATGAAGGAAGACTTAAGATCACTAGATGCACATTTGGGTAATCATAAATTAATTGTAATGTAAACTTTCACAACATGTTCAGAGCATGTTGAGATTTTGTTTGATTTTGAATTGCTCCAAAATGACATCTAATTATATACTAGTGATTAACAAGTTGGTTGCTACTAAGAAATAGCAACCAAGCAAACATTACAATTCAGTATTTGAATTTACTATGGGTTGGATTTGTTGGATATTTTGCCTATTTTTTAATGCACAGAGGAAACATGGTGGTAAATTCAAACACTTAGACAGGTGCTGAGACTGTTTTTCCCCATTTGTGAAAATTAGGGATTACATCACTGCAGGAAGGAAGGGAAAGATGATCTTGATGGCTCCTTTTCTCTTCTTTCTCCCTTTTTCTTCTCCTTTCTCTTTTCCCCTCCTCCTGGGACACAACTCAATATGGGACCCGCCCTGCAAGTGTGGGGCTGGGTTTGCTGTTGGAGGCTCAAGCTCTCTCTGGGGCACGAGGCAGGAAGGGGCAGCTGAGCACCTTGCCTTGGTCATTGTCCTGTGGTTCAGCAGCACTTCTGCCCAGGGCAGGGGACAAGCAGGGACACAGGCACAATCCCACCTGGGGCAACTCAACCTTCCCTCACCTGTAAAAACCCCAAGAGGAGTCCCCCTTTCCATGCCTGGCCATTTACCATCTCTTCAGGAAAATGTCTCTCCTTTTGACCTGAAGCTTTGTCCAAAAGTGGTGCCGGGTCTTTGGCACTCAAAAGTGGTTCAACAGTTCTTCACCTCATATTTCCACCCTTGTGGTTTGGAAGAAATTATTTGACCAAATAGAAAAAAAATCGGTAGTTAGAACAGTATGTGCTGCATTGTGCATATTTTTTTTTTTTCTGGTAAAATGGAAGTGGTGTGTGCTCCTTGGCTGCAGGCAAGATCTAGCTGATGCCTACCTGGTCTGAGAGAGAGCTGGGGGTGAGGGCATGATCGCTGTACAGGACTAAAGCATATGCCTGTGTGTAGCATTTACTCATCCCTCATTTAGTGCAATACTTCTTTGAAATAGAAGTTTCTGAAGCATTGAAGTAAAACAGTGTTTTCAGTGTGAACTGTAAATAAGGACTTAATGAGGTCTGATTTTCATCTCTGAGTCAAATACTGTCCCACATTAGCTCACTTCTCCATTCTCACCGGAGTGAGAATCACTGCCCTCCAGCCTTAGTGCTTTTGATGTTAGCTGGAGATTAGCAATGGTCTGAAATGGAAGAAATGGGGGCTTGGTGTTCTGTGGAGACACTGTTCTCCAGTCTCTGTTAAGTGAACAGCATCATGTTTCCTTATCCTGACTGTGTCTGGGCAATTGTCACACCTTGAGTGCCAAGGGCTGTGTGACAGTGCTGGGTGGGACTGGCCAGCAGGGCAGTAAATCAGCATCTCTCAGCCCCTACCCAAGCAGTAGAAGTTTCAGTTTCACCAGGGCAAGGCACACCTTTGGGTGTCCTCCCTTCCAACAGGAACTCAAGAAGCACAAGGCAGCCTCTCCGACTTCTCCTTCCACTTCTATCAAACAGAAATATTGATAGGATCAGGCAATTTTTTGACGTTCGTTTAAGCATTCATGATTTAATTGCAAGTGCATGAGGCTGCTCAACTGACTCTTGCTCAGGTGGTGATTACTGAACTCCCTGCAGTGCACTGAACGTGGCCATGATGCTGCGGGAAAGCGACAGTGTTTAAAGCAAATGCCACTGAGCACCAGCAGGATGCACTGAGCTCCTTCTGAGCATCAGGACTGTTTTGCCATTAATGCCCAGGAAGAAGTAGGTGTTAAAGAATCAACATTTATAATACTACGGGCAAGGTGTTTCTCCTATAAATCAATAACATTTGGAGGCTTTAGCTCACTGGAAGCGTGGGATGGATCAATGAATTTGGAAAAAGTTAACAAGCCTTCCAGTTTCTCAAAGCTAATTGAAAATGAACCTTTTCCTTCTTGTGTAGGCAAGGGTCTGGTGGTCGCAGTGCCACCAGTACGGCTTGAGAAGAGACACCTAGATGGCAATAGGCCTACAGAGAAGAACACATTGCTCCACAGGGAAAACACAGCTTGCTTTGTAAAAGCAATGCAAATACGGATTGAACATCGGTAGCTTTGAAGACACCCAGATTTTTCACAGACACTTCTTCAGTGAAAAATGCCATTTGTCTTTCCCAGGAGCAGCCACTCACCAAATGCTGCTCCCATTGCACTGGGTGTTGGCTTCTACCAGAAGCACAGCAAGGACAAGCGCAAATCAGGAGCAGTGATTCCCTAGTGAAGACAGATGTACCACAGTCACAGATATTCTGTGAGAGAGTTTTAACAAAAGAGAGATTTTTCTCTGTTGGGATTAATAGCTCCATTTTTCTTTATTACTCCATGTGTTTCACTCATTCATGCATCAACTTCTTTCAAACAGAAAACAATTGAGAAAACAATCCCCCAAGAATAAAATCTCAAAAATAATAAGGAAGATAAGAAGAAATCACATATTCTGTGTTGCAATATCTCAACACAACTGAAGGACATGTTTGCTCCACAAATTCTCTCTCTAGAAGAGAAGGTGGATTTTACCTGTAGTTTCACTAATAATAGTCCTAATTCACCATCAAATTATTTCAGCTTTACACATCTGGAATTTCAGGAGCCGCAGTGATTCATCACATCCCATAGCTCAGATTTTGGTCCCTTTGTCCCTATCTAGGCTCCTCAGTAACGCACTGATGTTCAGAAATTATGGATGTCCACTACTGGCTTCCCTGTGGTGTTGAAAATCAAAAACATCAGGATACTAATTATAGAGTTAAGGGGTTAAATTCTCTTAAAAGGAAAACCAAAAGGTGTATATGTTTGTGTATATACAGAGTTATTACATATATATAAACATATGTATGTATCAGTTTCAGTGCTTTAAATTTTAAACATTTCAGTTTTCACACAGAATCCATACTGAGCAGGTTTTTGAAAGATCAATTTGCCTTCATCCTTTATTGAGATGTAACTTACCTACTACTACTGCCTGCACACGAGACAAAACTTGTGGTATCTATATCTGTACAAATATTGATGTGTAATAAATAGAAGAAACCTATGTTTCCAGCCTTCTTCATATTTTGAGAATCTTTATATCAAGTAAGAATAAATGGCTGGGAGCATGGTGATTTCATGGATTTCTTTGCAATATCAGTAAGTGATATGATCGGGTACATCTCTGGCACAACACAGGGCCATAGAAACCTCATATGGTTTTAAATCATCAAAATTCTAGGAAAAGCATAGATAATTAACCCAGGAGACAGAGGTGTTTGCACCTATGAGAAGAAAATTTATAAGATTTCTTACTTTTTCAAATCCTGGGCACAGATCCTCCCCTGGGGTGGATGGCATTTGATTTACAGTGGCAGTGGAGAGCCCCTCAGATTGTGTGTGTGTGTGAAGTTTGGCTTCTCTGCCTGCACTCAGCATCCTTCCACGTGGCTTGGTGGAGCAGTAATATGAATTCTGGTCATAAACAAAGAAAAAAACAGACTGACAGAGAATTTGATGAACAATTTGCGTCTGTACACAATTTTTCCCTCTGTTTGCACCACTGAAATGCATGATCTTTTATCTTTAGCCTTCAGTTCGCTTTTCCAGTCCTCTTGGTTGCTAGCAATGCTGTAAAACCTTTAAAATATTAAGAAAATTACATCTGCTACATCTTGCTTTAAATACGGTGTTCAGTCTTTGTAAGTGTTACTTTGTACATTAAATGAATAGCTTGCCCACCAGGTAAACTATGTTTTGTTGCTTACCATGTCTGTCTTTGCACTACATGCAGTACACGGGCATAAATAACAGTGTGTTATATAAATAATTACATGTATGAAAGGCTGTAAAACACCGAAGATATATTTGTACTTTTACTTATGAGAACATTTTAAAAATGATTGCTTTGTTCACCGCATGGTTTTTATGTGTTGAATGTGGTGCACGCAGGGAACATTTTCCAAAGTTGGGTTTTTTTTCCCTTTCCTCCAGGTCACACTAGCGTTATAGTTAGCAAATTGATAAGGTTCCACTGTTAAGCTTTATTACTTGTGACATGAGCCTATGACACTTTATAAAAAGAAGTAATCCAGAACAATCTCTAGGTAATTAACACCTAGATAAACAAACATAAATTTCTATATTGCATTTATTTGGACTACCACTCAAATACGCGTGAACCATGCTTTTTTAATTAAAAGATAAATCTATGTGACACTTAGCCTCAAACTTAATTATTCAGCATAGTATAATAAAAAATAGAGCCCATTAAATGTGTCTTGCTCTGTATTTCTGTATTAACAGCAAAACAGTTCACTCTGGGATCATTTAAATTTTCTTCTTCCTCTTTTCCTGCGATTTCCCTGTTCACTGAGAACCTTTGGTTGAAAAAAAAAAATACCACAGCAAAAAGCTCCCAAATGATACCCTGAACAACACCAACAGGTGAGGAGCCGTGGAACTTCTCACAGCCCCTATAATAGTCAGCTGGGTGACATTTTTAATATGACATTACACCATAGCTTTAGTCTCCCTCCTCCCTCTCCCTGGGCTTCCCGACGGAAACATACTTCCACTGTGGTGGATCATGCCAAGCAGCGATATCCAGAAATGAAAACCACAATAGTTAATAATTTCACTGGGAACACGCTTACAATACACAAGGTGAGGGTTTTATAATGTACTGTTACAATGCAGATGTTAAACAGATAGGGGAAATATTCAATTCCCAAATTACAATAGACAGAGGGCTTATAGTCCTTATAAAAGTTTCAACAAGAAACATTATCTTAGAGCTGAGAGCAGCCTTGTGATGTTAGGTGGGAAGACTCTTGTCAAGGCACCCACGATCTGTGTGAGGAAGGCTGCCCATCAGCCGCGGGAAACAAAAACCTCCACAGACTCCTGTGAGACAACCACCTTACTCTTTCAGACCTTCTTCCCCATGCATTGCCTTGGCAGGTGATGCAACACCACCCTTTGTGGTATATGGCCAGCTGGTGGTTATTTTCAGAGTTTCCTAGAGGGTATATGTACTGTTTCATGCACAGCTCCCAGCAGAAATTCAGGACCATAAAAGGTAGCTCTGTTTGCAAGCACTTCCATGGAGGTGCAATGAGGTGGTCATTGCTCCTAAATCAGGTTTCCACATTTTCATTGGTTGTCTATTGAAAGCACGCGGCAGGAAAATCTCCAGGAGACACCCCCCACCCCAGAGAGTTGTTTTCCCCTGGATCCAGCGCACAGTGATTACCTGAAAGGACAGAGATTTTGTTATGAGGCAGAGTTCATCTCCGAGCCTGCAGCTCATCCATCCTCGAGCCATGTTTTTACATGCTGCCGTTTTGTGCTGGGGAAGCGAGAGGGTGTGGCACAAAAAAACCCTCCAAAAAGTCATTAACTTCTTGGATTTTCGTTAAACTTTGATGCATTGCAGATTTTATTCTCTGTGGATGAAGAGACCTGTGGCGTTTGCTCACACACCAGGGAATTTGGCCCCAGCTCCGATATTCCCATGGCCACACACACACTCTGCCAGTTCACTGGTAACAGCAACCCCTCACTGCAGCTTTCAGTCACCGAATAAATGCGTTTCTATGAAGATATGCTTTAATTCTTAACCCTTCTGACACTTTTTGTACTTCTTTTCTACGGGAAAGTTCAAACTTTACTATTGTGTGTACAGCTGGCTCCATTTAATGTTAAAATTTCCCTTTTCTAAACATGTTTGTCTTTTTTTTTGGAGCAAGGCCATGTTTCTCTCTCCTCCCCATACTTATTGTAGTTTCTCAGATTTGGTGCATCTTTTGTTGATGTTAATCATCCTTACTTTTCTAAGAAGTGAAAAATCCTTTAATTTATTTGCTTTCAAATGTGCAGATAAATCCTTAAAGGAGAAGAATAAAGATCCACCCAGGAGAATGGGAGCACTCCCGCACTGGCATATTCTTTGAAGTGTGGGCAGCTTTCTTAACATGCACCATAGCAATAAACCTCACAATTTTCTAAAGCCAAATATATGATCTATACAAACAATCTTTTTTAATGTGAAAACATGACTTTATACATCATAGTGTATGATACACACTTCAAACACTTTCAAATCAAAGCTTGATAGACCCCAAGACTTTTTCTATAGTACATAAGTAGTAGTATATAAAACAATTATTACTACATGCTAAAACAGATTTCCACAGTCTTTTAATTAAGCACAATATATAATATATATATATGTATATACTGTATATAGATTTGTTCAGATTAATAAGTGGACTGAGCACACACACCCAGCATAATACACTCCAGTAACTGCCTAACAACTGTGAATTTACTGGCTTTTTTTTTTTTCTTTTTAAATCTGACAAAGCTGAAGAAAATAATGTTTTAACTGTTCCTAATAAACATAAGCAAGTAGGAAAACTTTTTTTTTTTCAGAGGTAGAGGTTTTATTGCGTAAAACACTGGATAAAACTGTACTGCTTCAAAGACATTTTTATTCTAACAGCAGAAAGAAAACAGTCATTGCTGAAAAAACAACTTTTAATACTTCTATACCAGAATAAAGTTCTGTCAACTGATGTATTATAATAATAAATAATGACCAAGAATAAACTTTAAATACAAAGTTTTCTAATTGTTACAAGCATAGCAACAAAATCCTCTACTCTATTGATCTCAGATTTCCTCCAAGATAGAAATTTTTCTTTGTGTAGGAATGTAGACAGTATTATGACCAGTATCACAGACTACAGAAGTTACAGAGAAAAAACTTGACATGTTTAGATATGAGAAGCATGATGATATTCAGAAACTGACAATGCATCACTGCTGCTGTCACTTGTTTGTATTACAAGTTACAAATGTTCTGGAAAAAAGGGCTATGTCAGAGGGGAGGATAGGGACAGTAGCACCCGACCAAATGGAATCAACACACACATCACAAGGAGCGGGAGATGTTTCCAGTGTCACAAACAGAATTATTGCCTGTCGTATCTGAAAATGCTCAGAAGACACAAAAGAATACTGAAAGAGCTCAAAAAGTGCAAGAAATGGAATGTGGGGGGTGGTTTTGTTTTTTTTTTTCTCTTTTTTTTTTTTTTTCCTCTTTTTTTTTTTTTTTTTTTTTTGCTAAGATACCGAAGGCGGCGCAAACACACAAAGCAAGCGACTGACACAGTCACCAAACACAGTAGTGCAGTTAAAATCCTAAAGCTTACTACAGTCAGAAAGGTTCAATAACATTTCAATCCTTTATCTAGGATCATAGAAACAGTTGCATTAAGTTTATCAACTCGATTTAAGTAAGGCAGTGAGAACTATACTAGAAAAACAAGAAAAGCAGCTTGCTCTGTGCCAGATGGGTCCAAGTTACACAGTGACCTCATTTAAACTGAAACTTCAGTTGGATGATATCCTTTCCGACAGCATATGCAAACCGTATTCCTTATTAGCCTGAGATTTTTTTTCCAGTCTCAGGGTAGCGCTAAGAATTTTATTTACATTGATTGCAGTTTAGTATTTTTTGTAAACTGCTTTAGGCAGAGCTGAAGTTTTAAGGCCCTGGGGTTTTACTCTGTGCTCCCAGCCTGCAAAGAAATATTGACTTTTTTTTAAACTTTTTTTCTTTTTTTTTTTTTTTAAGTCTGGATGATTTTGTTTTAGAAGAAGTTAATACTTCTCTACCATCACAATAAACAGCACCAATTTTGCTTCTATCAAAGGAAGTACATTAGAAGGATAAAATTTTATGCCATTCAGAGAATTTCAGAATAAACCTTTAGTTATTTTTCTTTTTTTTTTTTAAGTATGTGGTTTGTTATAGTCTCTCAAAAGCTTCCTATGTGGCAAAGACCTTGCTAAATTTGGAGCATCCAATCAGTAAAAAAGCTAAAATCTGCAAAAATATAGAACACATTTGTTTTACAAAACCAAAGAAATATAATCTAAAACACTTTTCTTCATTAGAGACAAAGAGCAGAAAGTTTGGATTCATATTTTAGGTCAAGCTGCTTTATAAGGGCTTGCTCCAGAAGAAACTTCTGCACTATGTCTGTAACACTCACAAAAACTAATACATGAAAATTAACCACAACTGGGGAATCCTTCATTCAAGTGTAAAAAAAAAAAAAGGAATTTAAGGAGGAGATTTGAAAAAACAGTAAGAAAAGTAAAGAACAGAAGAAAAAAAATTACCACTCTCCTATGTAATAAAATTCTGTTTCTCACCAGCACCTTCTATAGATAAGGCTGACTAGTTTCACTAAACAATATTTCTATATATTGTACTTCTACTTTTATAGCAACTTACTTCTTCATCAACAAGGAAAAAAAAGAATAAAAGCATTTCCCTCAATACTGCAAGATGATTACAAAAAACGGAATTACATTTCAAATCTGCAATCACACACTGGGCTGCAGATTTTTTTTTTCCTAACAATTGATTCATTTGGCTGCATATTAAGAAAAAAAAAAAGAAAAGAAAATGTAATATCACAATACTTTTCAATATAGGTCAGTACTGACCCCAGCTTATGGGCCGTCTAAGGTTACTCCTACACTGCAGTTGCAACACCACTTGAATTGATTTTCTCTGCAATGACAGCTCCAGTCAGACTGGCACCATGGCAGTCTACCAAGACATCTCATTACTATGCTAGGCAAATGACAGCAGCTGGTGTCATATTATAAAGGTGTTTTCAACAATGAAAACACAGCCCCTCAATCTTCAAGGCAACACTAAATCGTTTAGAGGGTATCATTTTTCTGTTAAGAGCATTATTTTTGGACAAAGACCACTTTTAAGTTTGAAATTGCCCTGCTTTTTAAATAACTAACAACCTCCTAACATTTTTAAAATCACTTTATTATCCCACCTACATTGTTTGGACGTACTTGTTGCCAGGTAACTGTTTAGCAGCCATTTTCAAGGGCTGGAAATTTATTTTGCGTGTGTAATATATATATTTACACACACACACACACACAGGTATGGAATGTATGTATTTCGTGTGTGTATGTATGTAGATATATATTCAATGTGTGTATGACTGAATCTCTCTGTGTCTGTAAATATATATATATATATGTGTGCGTGTGTACATGTACATATGCATATACTTGAGTGTTTTCAGCATCCTGTACACTTCGGGGAACTTGAATGCCATGCCTTCACTTGGAAGGCTTTTAAGCCAGCCCTCGCCCAAACACAAACCCAAGCCCGGGGTGAAACGCCACTGCAGAACGGAGAGGGATCCGCTGAGCAGCGTCACTCCTGGGCCTTGCTGCCCTCCTCCGTTAGCTCTGCCGAGCTCCCCGGCTTGACAGCTGCTGCAGGTTCCTCCAAATTCCCAGAAGCTTCCGAGTCAACTCTGGAGCGCTTGAACCTGCGGTCGGGATACTGGCTGTTGTCAAAAGGCATGCGATGGACACAGAGAACGTGGGTCTTCAGGTTTCCCTTCTGAGAGGCACTGTACGGGCAGTATCGGCACTGGAAAGGCCGGTGACCTGCGTAACAGACGAGATCCTGGTTAGTTTTGGATTTATGCCTGCGAACCTGACGTTGCACAGCGTGGACAAACTGGGGATGCCAGTCTGGAGCCCCCTGGCAGATACCCCTCTCTTTGGGTGGGGGCATCGCTGCGTGGCCTCAGCAAGGATAAGAAATCTTTGCTCTTTGCGTGATGCCCCTTTAAAGAAACTGCATTTCAAAAATTCTCTGCTTCAGATTTTCCATAGCAGTGCAGCTATTCCATCTCTCTCCTCAGACCCAGCTGTAAATCCATCAGCCCACGATCCAAACTAAACTCTTGTAAATACAGCATGTACAAAGCTGTCTTCTTTTACATTTGTTAATTATCTTTTTTATTGAAGTGCAATTCAAGGATGACAATGTGCAGACCCTTAGTCTAATAAACACACTTTGTCTTTGGGTGGGTCTCTGAGTAAAGAATTGTATGCTTTATTTCAATTGCACAGATTACTTTTTAATGGAAAGAAATAATGGATTGAGATAGCCAAGGCCTCAAACCTGCAAACATTTACTCCAGTGAGATTACTCCTGTGAGTAAAGATACGCAAGCATGTAAGTGTTTGCTGGACTGGGGCCCAAGGTTATCGTCGGCTTTAAAATAAAATGTCCTAGCTAGATTAGAAAAGGAATGTTAATGCACAAAATCTGATAGATGCACTTCTTGTGGGTAAAGCAGCAATCGACTGCGTAACAAAGACATGAATGAAAGATATCACTTCTCAGTGAGGCTATCAATATACCCTCCTGTACTTTTCAGATTATTGTGACTTTGAATCTCCATGCTGTATCTGGTTTTGGAGGTTATGTTTCAACAATCACATTTCAACCTATGCTGGGAAGTTGTTGATGTGTTTTACTGGAACTTTATGAGCTTTGTCTCTCAAATTAACTTAAACCAGGACCATCTGAGGTCAAATGCGCTTAGCTTGCTTTAATTTGCTCAAATAAATGAATAAATAAATGTGCCAGACCATCTACATAAAGGCAGGATAAGTAAAAAACAATATCCTATCTCCACATTTGAAGAGCACATTTTCCCTTGCTGCTGTGGTACTACCTAGCAGGCATAAAACAGATGCTGGGGCAGCAGAGGAGGACTACGCTTTCCACTATGGGGCAAGGGGCTGGGACCCTTTCCTTTTGGTTTTAGGTGGGAATTTAACAGACAAACAAATAGACACCCGTTGTGCACCAGTCTGATGTTACCTGTACTGGAGTGGGAATGCTACCAATAGCCATCCTAGCAGAGGTGGGAGCCTGGGTAGCTTTTATAAGGTGAAGATTTCTGTGTGCTCACCCTGCAAAACCTCTAACACGCATGTTTATGCCTGTATCTTGGGATGGAGTGTCAGTCAGTCTTCTAGTTCTCTCCTCGAATAAAGAAAGACTTTTTCCTCAACAGCTTTGTAAGGAAAAAGAAATTAAGCCTGTAAGCTGGTAATCATTACAAAGTCAAATTTCAGTGGAAAATTTCATAGCAACACCAATGAAGGAAACCTATATAGATAATGCTAGATAAATTGGATTGGGCTTTTATAGAAAATTTTCAGCTGGAAAATATGAGGAAATTGTCAAAAAAGAGATTGAGGGTGTCCCTAATGCCTCCTACAGTCAGTTCTAAAATCAATAGAGAAGCACAAATATGTTTGAAAAATTTTGAAAACTGGAAGCACTCTAAAAAATGTCTGAGAATGAATAAGGTTCAGATAAAATCCAGTTTTCATTGTATCAGCAAATCCAGAGATATTTGAAAATTCAGAAAAAAAAAAGAAGACAACCATTGAATCTCCCCCATTGTTTGCCAGAGATGGATAAAGTCACCAGAATTCACAGCTGGGCTCTTGACTCTTTCTTTCCTTCTTTTCCTCCCTCTGGGTAACACATCTGGCTGGGCAGAGTTGAGGGGTCCATTGCACATTCTGCTTGGGGAGAAGCAAAAATGCCTTGACCAAAGTGGAGAAATGTTGGCTAAAGGGGAAGGAGACTTGCTCCATGAAGAATTGAAGTGATTTTTCTCTTTGTTCAAAAGGCAAAAGTCTGCCACTGTCACATCCACTGAGATGTGAGACTACACCAGCAGCACCAGCTCCACTCCAGTATTCCTGGTGTTTCAATTGACATCTGACAACCGGTTTCCTTGCTAAGAACAGAAGACACTCTGCTAAGTTGTCACAAATGGCACAACCTGCCCTCCAGCCTTATTCACTCTGGTTTATAGATGATATGGAAAAAACAAAAAGATACCCTGTTTATTTGGTCGTTCCTGTGTGCTGGAATGGTCAGACACTGGATGTACAACCAATGATACAATGTCCCTGATAACTGTGCAGGGCAGTGGGCAGGGAGCGAGGAGGCTCTGTCTTTGGGGAGCAAGTAGGCACAACGTACCCATCAGACCCCCTCTGAACCCCTCAAGCATTGCTTAGCATGGAAACACAGTGGACAGTTCTGGCTAAAACTGGTACCGCGTTAGCCAGCAGTGTGAGAGCCAAGTGTAGTCTGGCTGCACCAAAAGCAGTGTGGGGAGCAGGGTGAGGGAGGTGATCCTGCCCCTCTGCTCTACAGGAAGGACATCAACCTGTTGGAGCAAATCCAGAGGAGGCCACCAAGACAATTAGGGTGATGGAGCACCTCTCCTACGAGGAGAATAGGGATTGTTCAGCCTAGAGAAGGCTTCAGGGTGGCCTCACTTCAGCATTCCAGTACCTGAAGGGAGCCTACAAGAAAGATTTTCATAAGGGCATGTAGTGATGGGACAAAGGGGAATGCATTCAAACTGACAGAGAGTAGGTTCAGATTAGTTATTAGGGAAAAATTCTTCCCTGTGCAGGTGGTGAGACCCTGCCACAGGTTGCCCTGAGAAGCTGTGGCTGCCCCATCCCTGGAAGTGTTCCAGGCCAGGTTGGATGGGGCTTGGAGCAGCCTGATCTAGCAAAAGGTGTCCCTGACCACAGCAGGAGGGTTGGAACTAGATGATTTTTAATGTCCCTTCCAAACCAAACCATTCTATGACTTTATGCTTCTATGATCTCACCAACTAGCTCTTAATGCTTTTCCCACAAGTAGCTCTGAATAAATGGCTTTCCTAATTCTTTCCTGCAAAGTACAAATTCTAAACAAGGAATGCACAAAGCATGGCTGGAGCTACTGCCTCACATGCTCCAGACTAAAAGCAAACTCTTTTTGCCCACCACTGAACTAAGTTCAAACCCGTGCAATTCCATACAGAGAATGTCATTTATTAATTCAACGCACTTTAATAAATCAGACAATATAAAGTGCACCTACAAGGATTCAGTTCTGCATTGCCTCCCCCACGACTTACTTTTTCAGGCCATCAAAATTTCACATCACTGCCTTGTGAAAAGTAAGTACACAATAAGTTAATTTGTATTGTCACTATGCAGTACAACTGTGGTAAAGAGCACATTCATTTTTAATCCGATATGAATAATATATAAATATGTATACACAGTGAGGGTCATAGGAAAGCAAGCGGTACATTGTTTACAGCAGAAGTAGTACAAAAAGTAGAGATTATTCTTGCTTGCAAAGATAACAATATCTGCAATTTGCTTGTAACTAAGGGGTGAGGGAAAATTCCCATTTCTCTTAGGTATCCCATTCATTAATTTTAGCTCAAAAACTTGTTGTGGGCAGCAGGCTCTTAAAATAACCCTTCCTAGATAAGTTGGCAATAAATTTATAATGTTTTATCTAGCGGTGGTTGGTAGGTTCTTCCTTAGCAAGCTATAGTTCATATATATTTTACCCACTATATATCTCCCAATAAAATTATATGAAAGCCCTTCAGGAAAAAAAAAATTAAAAAAAAAGGAAAGAAAAAGAAAATAAGAAAAAAATCTTCCTGATAGTTCAGGAGATGATGTGCAATGCATTGCATTTGTAACAAGGAGAATTAAACAAAAGGTGGGCCAACCAGGAGGCAAACTATGGATTGCATCCTTCTCTGTTCAAAAAGCAAGGCTAGAGGACAATATATTGTTTGCAGCTGAAATAATCCTGTTGTGGAGTAATGTTCTATCAAATCTGTGACTGAGCACATGAAGAGACTTTGCAATCCTCTGGATGGAAGCTGACAGTCCAAGTGAAGGGAACAGCAGAAAATAAAAGCCAAAAGTAGCTAAAATGGCAACAATGATGGCTGGACTCAAAGAACGTTTTTAGAATGTATGGATTTCCCTAGGAAGGGTGATTTACTCCAGCACCTGCTGGAGCCACTCCTCTGAAAGTGATCTAAACCTCCCTGGAGCAGCCCAGTGAGGGCAGCAGTGCTGTGGTGACCCAGGCTCATCATCTTCTCTAGTTTTGACTGAACTCTGGGGAGACCAAGGAGTGTGGACAGGAGTTACCTTGTGGGCAGAATGGAGAAGTTTTCTGTGGGGCCCACATTAAGAAAAACCCCTCAAAGTTTGAAACTAGTCCATGTTTTTAAAAATATATGCTGCTTCATTAATTTAGGCTTTGAGGGGAAAAAAAAAGAGTAAAGTTTGTTTTCTTTTCTTTCAAGTTTGTGATCTGATATGCTGCTTTGTGACACTTCATGTCAGCCTGCATCAGTCACATCGTGTTAGGTTTCATAACATGGCATGACTAATGCAGCCCAACATGGTGCATCAGCTGAGCAGTCAGAAACTGTGGGTTTTGAGAAAGACATGGATCTCAGTCTGGGGTTTAGGACCATTTAAATGAAAGTTTATCTAAAGCAGGGGCCTTGGATTTAAACAAAGCCATTGCCCCAGAGTTGTTAAAGATTCAAATACGTGCCAAACCCTATTTTGCTTTGTCTAATCTTTAAAACTCAAAATGCATCATTGGAACACATAAAAAGTCAATGTCAATGAAGTGTCATTGGGTTACTTACTGTAATCCAAACACTGCTAATAGTTACTAATTTATTAACTTTGATATGGATCCATTATTTAAGATTAGTACAAAGAAATACACAAATGAGAGAGAGAGAGAGAGAGAAAGAGTGATGAATACGAAAGTCTTTTTCATTAAAAAAATCATTTACATGGTCAAGCCGCATTAATTCTCCACTTCTAAAAATATTTGATCAGCATCCAAATTCTATAAAATTTCCACAAACATCTTATTTTTGTGGTATTACAGGCACATATGTAGGGGTTTGCACTAAAATGTAAAAATGGGCATTGAACTAGTCACATGAATAAGATCAGGAATTTATTCCAGATTGTTAAAAGTGTACTAATCACAGCAGAATCATGGCTTTCTCCCAAAGCAGCAAGAAAATGGTAATTTGAAAGAAAAATGCCAATAATACATCACACACAAGCCGTCTGTTGTCCCCACTACACCACTTTTTATTATATTGCATATGTGTACATATATACACAGATACACACATACAGACACACGATTTAGTGCATAAATTTAGGGAAAAGGCAGAAGAGCAATAACATGATGAACAGAAAACAAATGCTGTGCAATGTACTATAAATTATAATTAAACTCTGAATAAAACGTGTTTCTTAGATATGACATTTGTTCCCTTAAAATGCAAAAATGGCCATGATTATCTGACAGAATGTTTTTCCTTAGATGGCCAATGGCTATAGCACTTACTGAGATGCAATACGGCAAACTCATTTCAGATTTCTTTGCCTGTTTTAAGAATATTCTTCTGGTGAAAATCAAAAATAACAGCAATTACCTCTTTAAAACAAAATTATTCCCTTACTAAGAGATATTTGAAAAGCCCCAAAGGCTTGAATTTCTCAGAAGCAAATCTCTTTAGTTGGGATGTTGGACCCTGGAGATCCAGACTTGACTTTCTGGGCTGCTGTAGCAATCTGAAATGGCCAGGACCACGGCCAGCCAGGACCAGGCACTCTTGCAGGACCAGTTGCAGTGGCTTAGGATGGATGGCCACTGCCTGCTGCACTGAGATGCTCAGTCCCACAACGTTGCTGGTGGAATGGTCCATGTAATCACACATCTGCTGCAGAGCAAAGCCTGCAAACCTTCAGTGAGCCCGGACCTCCCCAGGAAGAGCTGCTTTAAATCTATTTTTTTCCCACACAAGCGTGCGTTTGAGGTACAATCATCTTTAAACAGATGAAGTGTGTGCTGCCTCAGAACTAACAGCAGGCAAGGATGGCCGTGTGTTTTCTGTGTAGGAAGAGAGACTTTTTGAGTGTCTCCAGTTCTCTGGCAGTGCCTACTGGGCTGAGCTCACGGCTTTCTCGGACCACAGTCTCCAGTTCTCAGGCATTTTGGTGAACACTGCCATTTTAAAGCACACTATAGCATAATAACACGCATTTGCAAAAGGAAAAATATTTTCATTTCAATCTTGGCTAGTGCGATTTCCTTTTTTTAACATATAAATTTTCATAAATACATTTACTATCCACGGCAAACATCCCAAGTACTGTATGCATTACCCAGGAGAGCAGAATGGCTCTAAAGCGGCCATTCGGATCTGGAGCATAACAGTATGGATGGGAAAATGCTGAATAAATATATTTGTCCAATAGACAATAATGGCTCTGATTGAGCCATTCCACTTTATTGGTCTCAAAATATGCATTTTATGAAACTCCCAAAATACCAGACAGATTAAAATACACCCAATCAGGTTCATATATGTAATAGAAGTTTTTATAAAACAATTGAAAAGTATATGTTTATTTACGCACAGGTCCAAGACCAACCAAGATGATCTTCTGGGAAAATTTCAATATTCTGTGAAGCTTACATGTTTATTGGATTACAAAAACCCAAAATTAAATTTTAAAAACTCTATTTCTTACTGACCAGGAAAAGCCATGGAACCAAAAGGCTTTTCCTGAGGTGTTTTGATGATTTTCTCTGGAAGTATATTCAAAAAAGCAGAATTATCTCAATTTTAGGAAGCCCTAAAAACACTTTCATCTACCAAAGCTAAGGTCTTGAGATACATGTTTTCCATGGGACACCTAAAACTACGAGAGCCCCCAGTCACCCTCCATTCAACTGAATTCCTTCATTCCCAGGCTCAGTCCTGCAAATAGTCCTAAAACTTAATCAGATGAATCTCTCATGATAAGTGGCACCATCCTATTTACTCAAACCCCCCTTCACTGATACTGAGCAGACACTTCGAGGGGCAGTTCAGGTCCAAACATGTGCACTGCCACCTGGAGGAGCCTTTCCCTGGCTGTGAGTTACTGGGAAGATCTTAATTGGGGGATGATATGTTTGGGGTGAAGACTCAGCTCATGGCTACAGTTGGCACCAACCTGATCCTAAATAAATGCATTAAAGAAGTTTGAAAAAAACCATCCTGAGGCCAGCACCCATCCCAAAGTCTCCCTGTGGCACCGTGGTCCTGGTGTTTTGCTGAGATGGACATTCAGTCTGCAGGCACCTGCAATGGCAGAGTGGCAACTAACTGAACTATCACTGGCTGAAGGAGAGATGGAGAATAAAAAGACCTAATCTGTAAACAATTTGTATCAAGGGTTTTTACTTTAACAAAAAAACTTCATTTGTCATATCAAATTAAACCCTCAGATACCTACCTGACTTTTCTGAATGTAATCAAAGGTGGACTCTGATCTTAATTTAGCATATTATGCAATGTGTGGTGTTTCCAAATAGGTAATTCAGCTTGCTAATGAGTACACTGAAGGGTTCAATGATGAAAAGGGAAAGCGAAAGTTGGTGCTACACTTTGCCTTTAACACATATTATTAAAATATTATATTAATTTCACACATTCCCCTTAAAATAACTGCACTTAAAGTAACCATTCAATTCATGTTTCAAAAAGTTACAACCACTAATTATCACACACTGAAGTTTCCTTTAAAAGAAAAAACAAACAAACAAACAAAACAAAGCAAAAATAAATGACCACCAAACCAACCCTGCTATGGAAAATGGCCAAATGCAGAATGGTCTGACACAGAGGCTACCAGCTACCTGGGCACTCCTGATAAATTCTGCTGTTGTACTTCACAGGTATGCTTTTAATTTACTGAACAAATCAGTTAAAAATTATGGAAAACATCACAAATCCTGGGAAAACAAACGTCTCCCGTTTCTTACAGAGCTGATAAAACAACAGGATTACTCCGCTTCAGACACTTAGCACAGAATTTGTTTCTCTTTCGGTAAACTAAGCTTTTCACACAGGAACTTTTGATTTAGAAGGGAAATGGATCTTGGAATGAAAGAAAAAGCATCAGCAGAATAGCTGAAAAGGTCCTCCTAAACACATACAAAACTTTATGGGAATCTTGTAAAGCTAAAATTCTGAAATAAAGGCTGAAGACTGTTCTTTCTAAGGTCCTATGTATCTCAGGCCACTGCTGGTGGGTGCACACACCCATCATGGCACAGCCCCCGTGCACAATGGCAAACCAGGTCGGGTTTGGACATGACAAGGTGAGTTACGAGCCCGGAGCCTCAGCGGGCTCCAAACTAGGTTAGTGGGAATGTTGTCATTGATTGAGCTTGAAATGCCAGACTATCATTGTCCCATGCTTTGGGAAATTTAATTACATTTAATTTTTCATATTTATTTACTTTGGTTTACACACATAAGTAGAGGACAGAGTTCTTATCAAGGGCACTAGGTACCTGTTGTAAAGAGTGGGCTGACTGCCTAAATTTATAAGGGCAATGGTTACAGGAATCACAATCCCCTTCACAATCCTAAACTCAGAACAGCCTGTATTTTTGCCCAAGCTATCATTTCCAGCCATGGCACCCACTCTGGTACCAGTTGTTGTTCTCCCAAAACCTGGCACATCCTCTCATCTCTGCAGCCTTGGCCCCTCTACATGAAAGGAGAGATATCCAAGCCCAGGGAGTGAGCAGGTTCTAGTCCTCACAGCCTTCTCTTTCTCTTGTGCTTTGGGGGATCCAAGCAGACTGCAGCTAAGGAAACACATTTTGAAGGTAAGTGGCAGGTTTTTCTTTAATATTAACTAACCTGAGTTCTTCTGATCATCAAAATTACATGTTCAGAGTCCCACCTTTGCCTTTACTTACATATTTCAATTAATTGTTATGTCTATTCACTCCTTAACTAGTTTTAATCACACCAATAACATTACATTCCCATTCCAAACCCCTTGAGCAAAATATCTCAGTTTTCCTACTAGGTCATTCACAAGTTTTCTCTTTAATGTTCTGTCATATTTTTTAATTGTCTCAGTAAATATTTATTATTTCAGGGAGCATTTAGGATTTCTCGAATGAAGCTTTATTTGAATTTAATGTACCTATGATTTCCCAGAATAAATGCTATACTGGTGGCACTGGGATTTTAGTAAAGAGAATGTGCAATTCAGTGGTGCTAATAGGAAAGGTCTTGTTAGTGATGGTATTTCGCTACCAAATACCCTTTATTCTGCCGAGCAATTCATAAATGCAGTAGCATTTTCTCTTTCACTCTAGGCAACTGTCTTGAGTTTATTTATTTTATTTGGTGGAATGGAATTTAAAAAATCCCATACTGAGCTTTCTAAATTTTTTCAGCCCACATTTCAATGTGTCACATCCTCAGCTGGTCTTGAACTGGACAGTCACGCAGCCTGCACCATATGAAGACCTGCCCCTCTGTACACAGCCCAGTAAGGGTAGGGGGTCTCCCCCTCAGTCCCGTAGTCCATAAATCACAGGTCCATATATCCCTGTGGTGAAGTGGGACTCTAAGCTAGAATATTTGTTTTCTGCATGTATGATGCCACTTAGGCTAAGCATGTTCTCCTTTCATTTCAGTTGTTGCTTTGTTACGTAACTGAGGTAATTTAGATGGTATTTTGTCACATTATCGTTTGTCATGTACCTTATGATTCTGTAGCTACAGCAGCATGTTAGTAGAGAAAGACTGAAGAAAAACAAAACACTTTAAATAAACTCTTTAAATAAATATCTAGCCCTCTAATAGCTAATATTTCTAATTATCCACAAGTAGCTCACAACCCCTCCAATCATTCTGCTAAAACGTCACCATTACCCATTTATGGGGTTCTGTGAGTGTAGTTTGCAGAACAACTCACAATTAATTATCAGCAATGCCACCACATTATGTGCCATCATGGCACTGAATTACCACGAGCACAGCCTGAGTGGGGACTCATGGCAACCCACCTCTCACCAAGCGTGCTTCCTGCCTAGGTGTACATACAGCTAATGTCTCTGTGAGAAAAAACACCATAATTTCATAATATCCCATTCAACAAACCAGGAGCTCAAACAGTAAAAATTAAAAGGCTGCAAAGTGTAAACTGAGCATTAACTTTGCAGGACCTCTCCCTCCAGAAAGTGCTGTGGGTGTTGTCACAGAAAAAAAAGGTGTCATTTTTATTAAGTCACAAAGAAAATGCTTTCTCCCCTTCTCCTTTTCTTTTCTATAAAAGGCTCTCTAAAATGAAAGGTGTCAGACTTTGCTTTTTCTTCTTGGCATGATCCAGAATGTATGGCTGAGGAATGACAGATGTCTGCAACCAGCTGCAATGAAGCATGCTAAAGTTTCAGTCTAATCCACTTATTTCACTGCAGTCACGTAAACCAAAACAAATGGGCAGTGCCTTACATTATAAAAACACAGCAGCATTACTTTGTTGCATAATGTAGCTGATACGCCATCTTTTTATCATTTTTCCTACTGCAGAAAGAATTCACCTCTTTATTAAAAACAGCCCCTGAAAGTTCTCCCGTTCTGCTCGCCTCTATTTTTTTCTTTTAGTGTCACAGCAGCCCTGCGATGCTCCATGCATTACTCAATATGCTGCTATTATAAAAGCACCGTCATATTTTTCTAGGGAAGACTGCTTTTGTTTCTAAAAACATGATCCAATTCAGAATCCACTGGGCCTGATTGTGCTTGAACAGATCCACGCTGCTCTGAGCGAGGTCAGGATTGGACCCACCATCACATCAGATCAGTGCAGGTTTCAGCTGTATAGCAAGTGCACCAAGGGCTTACCTTAATGTGTAAAAACCCCTTGTGTCTGTTTTTTACTGATCAAACTGGAAATGTCATCAGAAACACAACTAATAGCCTTAATCTACTCGACTAACCTCATTCAGAACCCTCCCATTTTAATGAGGAGGGAGAGTCGCTGCCGATGTGTTTACTGAAGCCCTGACACCCCCCCAGTATTTCGTTATGCCAGAGGGAGTATAACCTAAGTGAACATGGCATCGCTTCCTGGGAAGGGAGACCCTGCCTCACTCCAACATGTAGTGCAGCAACCTTTTGAACCCTCCCTCCTTTAATCCTTGTATGGAAAGGGAAAGGATGAGGAGTCATGTGGCTCCCTCCCTGCCAGCAGTTCCAACAGCTGGGAAGCACTCTTTCAGCGCGATTCATAAAAAAAGATGTGTTGGATTTCGCCGATGGCAGAATGGTGTACGATTTCTGGCCCTTCAGGCTAAAACAATAAATGCAAAGAGGAAAATTTGAGATTTCCCCCCTTAAACTTCCCACAACAACCTCAGCAAAACCACATGACTTGTCTTGTACAATCTCCCTGGTGTTTTCAGTGCTACTTTGGCAGGAAATCAGAATTACTGTTATATAAATTCCATCTGATGCCAGAGCTACCATCTGTGAGTAAAACTGCTTCACCTACGTCTGCCGGCAAAGCCACTCTCCCAGAGACAAGGGAGAAGGGGAAAAAAAATTTGATTAATTTGCAGAATGCTTGTGATTTGCTCATATATTATTATAACTGCTCATCAGCACATGACAAATTCCCAGCACTCCGCACAGGAACCCGTTCAGTTTCAGCAGTTTTTTGCGTCGGCACCTGACAGACTGCAGAGCCACTAATGACTTTCAGATGCTTACAAACAGTAATTCTATCTTCAGAATAAAAAGAAAAATCCGTAGGAAGAAAAGAGTAGAGTTAGTCTATTCCATTTCCTTCCTGTATATCAACATGATTTAACTCTTCGGGGCAGCGGCGGTTCCAGGATCACAACACGGCTGCTCCTTGCCTGTAAAAGACAAAGACTGCCAATCTCAGGGGAAAGGTGGAAGCAAAAGCCGGTCTCCGAAGGCTTTCGCTACACCAGCTCCGCAGAGAGCCAGATACAAAGCAGGTAGCCTGGGAAGAGGCACACCTACCCTGCAGTACAGAGAGAAAATACATGCTCTCCCTGGCGCTCCCAAATTCCATGTCTGTTTTCCTATTTTAATACTTCTGATAACCTTTTACATTTTCAGGGAACACATCTGCTTCCTAACTGCAGCTGAAATGGTTTTTTCCCCCTTTAAAAGTATGATTATGCTTTCTGAAGCACTGTCTGTGTGCTTGATTGCCTGTTTTAGATTAGAGATTTTAGCAAGGAAACAAAGACTTCAGAGTGCACATCAGTCCTGCATATGAGAAACCACAGAAGGAATAAGCAATAAAATGTGATGCACCATCTGTCCACAAACAATAACCTGGATGTTCTGAAGGCTTACAAATTATTTAGCACACAACCTCACCAAATTATAAGACCCTTAAATAGAGCAATAGACTAGGAATGAGAACCTCTTTGATGTCCTTTTGTATTTTTTCCCCCCCAACTCAGCCCTCGATTGATTGCTATCAGTTCAGGTATTTCTCAATGACTATTGGAGCAAGTTGATATTTATTAAGTAGCTCTCCATAGAATATTTTGCCACAGATTTGAACAGTGGGGTATACGCTGCCTCCCTGGCCCTTGCCTGCTGCAAACAGATTGTTAATCAAAAGACAGTCTAAAAGAATAGTCAGTTGGGAAATTTAGTCCTAAGGGCAAAATGCTGCCCCCCATACTCATGCGCAACTCCCGCTGGCTTCCACGGGAGCTCACGGGAACGCTCCGTGAGGAATTTGACTTTATTAAGTGCTGGAAGGTTTCTGACTGGACTCTTGTAGAACAAATCTCTAACAAAGAATCAGATTTTAATTCTCCTCCCCCCCCCCCTTCCCAAAGTATCCTGCTGCAATTAAAAATAAAATGACATTTTTTTCCTAGCTGTCATGCTGAAGCACGGTGATCTTGTATGCAAAACGCATTAGCAACCGAGCACACTCCAGGTACTGTAAACTAGAGTGTGTCAAAGCTACTGGATCCCTAGATAAACCTGGCACCCCTCAGCAATATGCACATATACCAAAATCAAGACATTCAGAGACCTTATGTTTGGGATAGAAGATTTTGGCTCACCATATTTAACTGTGAGATCATGTCAAAAAAAACCAAGCAAAGAAACACAAAAAAATAGTCTTTTAAAAAAATATATAGTGAATTACAGAATTTCTAGATCTACTGTTTCATTCAACCTCATCTCTACATTTTAAATTCCTGAGATTTTAGCAAACATTTGCATTTGTTTTTTCTAATTGAAGCATGGCTCTAAACCCACACTCAAAAATAAATCAGCATCCCTAAAAGCCACCCACTTCATTTTAAGAAGGAAGAGCCTGCTCTAAATATTTCTTTTGCTTTTGTTTCCATAGAATTTTTTTTCTGCAGGTTTTCCTAACACAACATTTCCCACGCCAGCTCTCAGCTAACAAACATCCAGACCCATGTACTGAAGGTCTTCTCATTGTGGTCTTTACTCTTTTGCCTAGATGGCAGACCAAAATTCAAATAAAAATAGATGTTAGAAGACAGAGGATTTTTTTTCTATCATATTTTTTTTGACAAACAGGGGCCAAGAGAGAGGTAACTGTATAATTAACTTTAGATGTGCCTAATGTAACTCCATTATCATTGATGAGTCTTATGGAGAGATGCTGAGAGGGAAATGTGCCTTCTAGAGTTTCATAGTGGAGCCAGCACTATTAAAGAATATTTCAGTATTTAGGCCCTGATTCAGCAAATTGCTGAAGGTTATGCATGCTACAAAGCCTGTAAGTTATCCCACAGACTAGTATGGGAATGCACACGCACTTACACAATACACAAGCCAAAGTTATCTCTGAGCTGTGGCCTCGTAGCTTGGCCTTTACTTACAAAGATTCGTAAAAGAGACAAGAAAATCTGCCTGGGGGCAAAAGCTGGCACATTACATTGTTTCATTCTGAATCTATGCTCCTTTTTGTATTTATTTTTGCATTTATTGTTATGTGATGTTTGCTCCATGTGTAAAAGGGACAGAGGGTTCCAAGGACACAGGTTGAGTGGGGGCCACCAGCCCTTCACCTATGGAGGGGAACCTGTGGCACCATCCTGCCCACTGTCTGTCCGCCGGCTGGAGCCCCCCAGGCCACTGTTAATTGGGAGGGTGGTAAATTTATCATCATTGGAGGTCACGTGGAGCTGACTGATTGCTGCACGTATTACATGGAGACCATCAAACACCCAGAACTGAGGCTGCTCTTACACATACCCCACAAGCCAAGTGTTGCCAGCCAGCGAAGGGCACGTGATGAACATGTGGTAAAATCCTTAAATCTCACAGGGAACAAAACCAAAATCCCTTTCCAATAACTTCTGCTGCAGTCACTACACAGAGGACCAAGATTTTGTTTGAAATAAAATTGGAGGAGTCTAAGATTTCTGTGGGCAGTGGGACACAGTGTCCATTTAGGGTCTTTGGGTATCTTTTTAATGATTTAGAGTTAAAAAAGCTCCCTACCTATCTCTGAAGAACTTAAGTAGATCACAGCATATCCAGTAGCAAAGAGGCAAATGCCCCAGCCTTGCTCCAAGCCCTGCTGCCTGCAGAGGAGTCACTCAATCCCACAAAAACTTCATTGCCTTCCACAGTCTTCCAGAGAGAAGGTTTACTTATATGAAATCAATGGCAGGATCTGGGCTTTCAAGCAAACTGATACCCACTTGGGTTTCTCTGTGTATAAATCAAAACCATTTTGCCACAAAACTAATGCATACAGTGGTTAGAGGGGGCCAAAATATTTTGCCTTCTGGAGGAGGCATGCAATTTCTCTGATTTCAACAAATAATGTGACCCAAGTAACTTTTCTCTATCTACTATTATGCTAATCAGAACAGAGAGGTCTATAAATGTACTTAAAGAGGCAACTAAAAAAAAAATTAATCTGTGGTTTAACTTAAAGGTCAACTCAATACATATTGAGAAGTCAACTGAAATTCTGCCATTAAATATAATCACTCCTTCTAGGGTGGTAAATACTGTGTAGAAATACCCATCAGGAGCCAAATTCTGATCTCGATGAGTGAAGGACTGGAGCTGCACATGGATGGAGGAGAGCAGCGCTGATCTTTCATACAGACCCCTTCCAGTCTGAACCTATGGGTGTCAAGACCCAGGCCACTGGAAAAGCTCCTTTAAATTCAAAAAAATAAATAATTTTTTAAAATCTGGGGGTTTTTTTCTGGACTTTTTCCAGCTTTCTGGATTCCTGCTTTCAAGCATTTCCCGTAACATAAAAGGCTAGAGAGTTTCTTTCTTATAAAAAGAACACAGATATATTTTTCTATAATCACATGACTACCACAGTGAAAGCCTTTCAGAAATAGGAAACTGTCTCAGAAAAATCAGGAAAAGCAAGGACAGCCATGTCCTGAATTCCTGCTCCTCGGCTCTGTGGCAGGCATCCATCACAAGCTGATGTACGCATAATTATCCACAATCTCAAACCAGCTTTCCTATCCTTTAACAGAAAGAACTTGAATAAGACTTAACTAGAATTTTATATATGTACAAACTTATTCTTTAGATTTTAATAAATGGAAGGTACATTATAGGCGTTTTCTTTTGAAATAACATTAAAGATTGGAGTGGGGGGGAGAAGGCACAAAGGTCAGATTTAAATCCTGAAGGTAGCACAAAAAATTTAGATAACATTGTTTATATATATTTTTGTATAGCATGTGTCCTGACAGTGTCACCATCGGCACGGGCTCCAGAATTCATAATCCACTCTGCTATTTTTTAAAATAGTTTGATTTGTTTATTAACTGTGCTTTCCTATTTCCATGAGATATAGACATCGACAGTGAATAGACCTTTTCTAATTGAACTGATAGCTTGAAAGTGAACATGTCCTTGAATTTACACTGAAAGATAGACAGTGATTATTTATAATAGGGGATTTAGTCAACTGCCTCTCCATTTGTACAGCAAGGACTTTATCAACAGACCATGTTTAGGTAAATAGTGCCAAATAAGATAAATTTTGTATTAAAGGACGAATGTCTCACAGTGTCAGATGTACAAGGAAGAGACATTTGGCTGATGATATGTCCTGTAAGTATAAAAGAGAGTATTAAGATAACACTTTATGCTAGCATTAATACATCAAAGTTCTGAACTGACCTGTTTCATCCAAAGTGAAAGCGAGGATGCTCTTAATTCCTATCTAAGATTAATTTAATTCAGAAGGCATTCAGCCTTATGTCCTGTTTTGCAGCTTTATAAGAATTGCTGGATTTGCAAAATAGCATGGCTGTATGTACATTAATAAATGGTCTGTATTTGTCTAGGCAGAGTTGAAGCCTTTCTTTAAAAACACACACACACAACTCCGGCTCCGTGAGCTTGCTTTGCCCACAATATTAGAGCTCAGCTATCTCCTTGCTGAAGGGCCTATTTGTCTGCTTTAAGTGAAATCACTCAATTCTCAAAAGTCAGTGGAGGACTTTGGAAGGGGGAGGGCTGGGAGAGGCCACTCCAAATAAGTTCCATTAATCAAAAGACACAGTCTAATGTAACTAATATTTTACAATTAGAGAAGACAAGATGGAACTAAAAGCCATCTATCTCTCTTACACCACATGATCATCGATTCATAATCAGAAGACTGAGAGTCGCACAAAGATGCATTTACAGGGGCTGGGGGAGGGGGCTGGGTCGGAGCCGGAGATAATGAACACGATGAGAAGGAGCGGCGCTGAAGGCTGGGGAAAGATGACAGAGTGGTTCAATGGTGACGGATGACACGAAGATGAGTACTGATACCTGACAGGCAGCGAATGATGACTGCAGTCCTTTCCCACCATTATGATCCTCAATTATCTTGGTAAGGACTAAGAGGAAAAAAAAAGCCAAAGTGGCTCAGCCCATCCGTTTATTTATAAGCTGGGATAATGCTAGAGTGTGCCAGGCTGCTGGGAAAGGCCACCTTTCACAATTTGATCAGCACTTTATAGGAGCTGTAGTTTTCATTGTCAGCGCTCATGGGCACAAGGGGAAATGGGTAAAATACAGTACTTGTCCATCTGTTTTGTAATAAAATTCCTAAATCTTCAAAGGGAGTTATTTTTTTTCTTTCACTGCCACCTTCAGGAAAAAAAAACCAAAAACCTGGGCTGATCAAAAAAATAAAAGAGAAAAGAGAAAACTTGCTCTGTATTTGCACATAGAATTAGCGGGTTGCAGCCTATGCTCCCAAAATTCCACACACAGATTTATCCAAATGAATGATACGTGGTGGAGAACAAGCCAGCATGAGCAAGAGCCAGAGCTGCGAGGATTGCAGGAGCAAACTGAAGGGGAACTTTTAAAAGATTCTTCATTGATTTAGGGAATTATTAATAAAAAGGAAAGAAAGTTCGCTCGAGACTGCTTTGTAGTTGCAGAAGATGCCACAGGCTAGCATTTCTGTACCAAAGAATATGCCGTTCTGCTACATTATTTATTTTTAAAGACACAGATCTCCTAGCTATGTTGGAATCATTGCTTTGGAGAAAAAGAAAAACAAATTAAGATTAATGTTCTACACAGCTCCCGATAGCAGTAAATATTTGATCAGAACAATTCACATTTAAATGTTGACATACTAAAAATCTTATTTTTTGGAAGAAATATTTCTTCTTCGTGCTTTAACTGAAACTCTCCTTTCCCTTCCCCTTTCTCCCTTGTGCTCTTGGAGAAACAAAGTCACACAATGTAGCACAGCATTTCCCGCCCAGGAAAAATAAAATGAACAAAACCAGGTCATAAACAGCTTTGTTAAAAAAAAAAAAAAATAATGGCACACACTATACAGATTGCATGTGCTCTGCAATCCTGCCTGCCTTTTTTCCCCCCCTCTCAGCTTTATCCAGGGGAGGCAGCTGCTTGGTTTAGCACCGAGGAGGGCACAGTGGGCAGGCACAGTGGGCACACACAGTGGGCTACCCACAGAGCCCCACTCCCCACTGCTCCAGGGCACAGGCATACACCAAAGGTGCCACACTGCACATTTTGGGGTGGTGACAGTCCAGTCCATCACAGAAATGGGTTTACAGGTCTGTCTGCAGCCCTGCCCGCTCACCAGGGGCAGGAACAAACCAGCCAAAGAGTCATCTACAGCACCAGCTTCGATGCACTAGGTAGGCAACCTAAGCCTCGCTTGCACATGAAGCAGCTTGAACACCAACACACCAGGCTTCATCTGACTCCACATTTAAAGTTCCCATGTACTTTTCCTGGCTCCAGGATTGTCAGCAAAGTGTATCAGCAAAAGAAAAAGACACATCAAAACAGAGCTGTGTCATCTGTGGTGGAAACAATATATCCCCAGTTCCTGTTGACCAAGGGGCCTATAGTAATAAGCATTAA
Source organism: Sclerurus mexicanus (assembly GCA_013396755.1). Lineage (NCBI taxonomy): Eukaryota > Metazoa > Chordata > Aves > Passeriformes > Furnariidae > Sclerurus > Sclerurus mexicanus. The sequence goes on along the minus strand of VWZF01004469.1, from coordinate 318,807 downwards.
AAGTATTATCAGGTGCCTCTTGTTATCAGAGATGTTTAGAGCAAAGGAGTTCTGGATTTTGGCTACATATATCAAACAAAATAATAGACGGGGGTAAAAAACCAATAGTGAGAATCAGTCTAAATATATTTGCAGATGCTTCTGTGAGTACTGGCTGCCTTAAAGCCCTAGGTGTGAGTTGGGCACCAGGGTTCAGAGATATTCCAGTTGGCAACTTTGATGCCAAGGGAAGGCAAAGATGTACTGGGACACGTGTCCAGAGGGCTATGTGGGACACCACTGGGTTGACAAACACCATGTCCCCAAAGGAGTGAAAACATTCTATGTGCCATACTGTAGCTTTTATAGAGCTGCTCCTTGATTTTGGTGTCTTCCGCCCTCTCATTAAATTGGGTTTGAAAGGAACGTACAGAACAGATCACACTGGTACAAGAAACACAGCTCTCATCTCACAGAGAGTATGTGCACAACGAGAAGCCTTGCTGGAACAAGACTATAAATATTCCAAGATGCATTACCCAGATTTCCATTTAGGAATCCTAATTATGAACAAATGTCCTTAATCTGCCCACTTCATACATCTGAGATTTAAGACAGGTTGAATCCATGATCATCATCATAATTAGCCCAAACAAAAGGGCCAGATGTGAGAAGCATGGTTCTGATGTCGGGGTCTTAATAACAATTGATCAAATATTGTATAGCTATAACTGGTTTTCATAAATAACATATCCTCAGAAGTGATGATAACTGACACATTATAAAATGCATTTTGTCAGGGTTTTTTGCAAGAGCATGTGCTTCACTTGTGCACAAGCTGGACCCATCTCCCTGTAACATTATTTCAGCATTTTTGGCAAAACAACTCAACAGCCATCGGTGGACTCACAATTGTGTAAAATTGGACTATCATAGTGATTAATTGGGCTAACTTAATCTGTACATGCAAATTAAGTAACTGCACTCACAAATACCTAATTTAGCCTGTGTGCGCAATAGTTTAATTTGCACATACAATCACACTCTTCTTTGGGGCACATACAGTCATACTCTTTGTGTGAATGAGATGCACAATCATGAACAATTTCTTTTTTCTGCACTTGTTTGCATGTGTAAATTCTCTGGAAAAAAAATCTCATTGTTTATATGGAATCCAAATAAACAAATATTTCTTTTATCTGTCAATATCACCTCTGTTTTCCAAATGGCTACCAAGGGAAGTTATGTTTACTTATGAACTAGAAGTCAAACTAATAAAAAGGATAAAATAGGAAAAGAGAAAAAAAAATCGTACAATTAAAATGTGGTTGTTTGCACTTAAATTCTAACAAGCAAGAGTATTAGAATTTTGCTTGAATAAGCACTGCAAGACTGAAGTTTTAAAATAATTTTTTAAAACTCTACAGAAAGGTGTTTTACTTGTATTAGAGTAAAATATAAAGTTATTCACACAATGCTAAGATTTTGCTATCAACAGAAAACTAAGATGCTGAGGTTTATTCTGCCGGCAGTTTAGACCACGAGGGTGATGTAACAGCTGCCATTCAACACGCAGCAGGAGTATAAACTAAAGTTCAGCTTTTGTCATTTCTGGAGCTTTTAATCAGTGGGAACTGTTCAAGAAATGCTTGGATGTGACACTTAGTGCCATAATCTACTTGACAAGATGGCGATCAGTCAAAGGCTGGGTTCAATGATCTTAGAGGTCTTTTCCAACCTAAATGATTCTGTGAAGTAAGTATTGAAACCTGAATGCTTAATACAAAATTAATACAAAATAACCGGGGAATTATCTTCAAAATGAGAAGGAGAGCTATTTAAAAAAAAGGAAAAAAAAATAAAGAAGGAAAAAAAGTGGAAAATAGAACGAAAAAAAAGTGGGGCTACCAGCAGAGAAGCAGAGCCCTCACTGCACAGTGAGGGACGGACCCAGAAATATTTAACCGGGCACGTAGCAAAAAAAAACCAAACAAAACAACAAACCAACAACCAACCAAACAAACAAAAAAAAAAACCCCAAACAAATGGAAACATGCGGGGTGTCCGCAGCGGCTCAGCGCGCGGTTCGGACCTAAAGAAAAGAAAATAAAATAAAAAGAAAGCTGTACATCTCTATCTGTACGTATAGATGGGCGGGCGGTCTGCAGCGCCACCTGCAGGCGGCGGGGGCGCGGCGCAGCGCGGCGGGGCCGGGTCACGGCGCGGTCACTGCACTGACCCCGCACCGCACCGGGACACGAACAACCCCCGAAAACCCCGGCAGGCCGGGCATTGCCCGTGGTACCCGCCATCGAGAAGCGGGAGGGATGCCGGGTCGCGCTGACAAACCTGACAAAACGAGAGAAGTGTGTTACAAGGTGTACCGCACTGCTCCGCCGGGATGGCTTTTAGGTGGTAGTGCTGGTAGGTTTTGGTCCACGCCAAAGAGCCACTGCACTGGGTTTGGTTTGGTTTTTTGGTGGTTTTTTTTTGTTGTTGCTTGCTTTTTTATTGTTGTTTTCGGTTTTGTTTTGTTTTTTTTTCTTTTCAATGCTTACGCAGCAAACTGACTGGCTGGGGGAGAAAACCCCAGCTAATTTCAGTCATTCTACATGGATATGAATAGGGGCACGATATTACAGCCACACAGATGTGATTCTTGCAGCCTCCCCAGCCTGTTGGCATGGCCTGAGCCCCAGGACTTTCCTGCAGCTTTGGGCTCAGAGCAGTTTTGCTCGTTGCTCCATCCCTTGGAAGCCAGAGCTGCTCACCAGGGTCTCTGCCAGCCCCCCATAGCTCCTGGCCATCAGCTAACCAAGGTTCTAGTACTTTAGAGTACATCATCAACTTCACAAATCAGATATTTAACAACAGAAATAGTACAGGATGTTCCTCTGCTGCATGCACAAGAGCACTGAAGTGCTGGCATGAGTCTCCCATGCCCCATTTCAGACAGATGAAACTTTGCCTCATGCAGGCTTTCTGCAGGCTGGGAATGGGCTCAGAGCTGCCCTTGTGGAGGGCACCAGGGGCAGCTTGGGTGGGCAGCAGGGCTGTTCCCCCGGCAGCATGCAGGTGCAGCCTGACCTGCGGCACAAAGAGCTTAAAATGAAATCAGATTCTGCCTCAAAACTGTCTGTAGCATCAAAACCCTTTTGTGGTCTTACGACTCATGTGAGACCATATCTTGGCCCCAGTAACAGCAGACAAAAACTCTCCTTAAATTAAACAGGGAGTTCTTTCATCCTGTAAAGGAGGAACTTTGCTACAACAAAAATAACTAAGGGAACAGAAAAAAGACAAATTAAGGGAAAGGTAGGGTTGGAATTAAATGGAGGAAAAAAAAAAAAGTAAATCACATTACTAATTGACTCAATTCATGGATTATAAAGCCAGAAGGCACCACTGAGATCATTCTTTCTGACTTCCAAACTCATGCAGTCCAGAGGAGTTCCCAGAATTAATCCATGCTTTGAGCCCAAAAGCTGTGGCTGAACTAGATGGCAACTTCCAGAAAAATACCGTCTTTATCTCTAATACAACCTAGGAAGAATCTGCTGAAATCCTCATTTCTTTGTGCAAACAGCTGACTATCAAGCAGGCGGAACACTTCTGTCAAAAGGCTCTTCAACATACAGTTTGCACTCCAACTGCTTGTTAAACTAACTCCTTGGATAAATCAATGATGAACCCTGAGATTATTTCACTCCAAGGCATGCTTTCTTTGAGTATTTCCATAGCTCTTCTCTGAACCCTTTCAACTTGCACATTTCTGTAAGGCCCTGGCAGTGGTGATCACCCCAGTGTTAGCTGCAAAGGCAGCACCACCTTCCGTGGTTCCTGGTGGGACCTCCATGGTCTGGATTAACCCCATAGCAAATAAACTGCATGTTCTTCAGGTGTGTCCTCCCTATGAGCATTAAGTCTCTTTCAGAGATCCTGCTTCTCAGCACAGAAGCACTCACCCATTCTTTAAGTGTGACTTGTGGTCTTACGTATGGCTGTAAGTTATTTCTGTGCAATTGGGCCCAGATTATGGAGTGGCAAATTGCTAGGGAAATCACCGTCTTCCTGGCTGTGTATCTACTTACTAGTCACAACCTCTGGGGAGCTGCAAACTTTGCAAATAACCGGCCTTTCCACCACGCGACTGATTTTAAAACAAACAAACAAAAAGTAACAAACCCAAACAACTCAAAGCAACCCCTCACACACAAAACAAAACAAAAAGCCGGACAGTTCAGGACTCTAACATTACATGTTATAGATAACAATATATGGTGGTTTTCAACAGTAAACGCTGGAGTGCTTTTGAAAAGAGGTTGGATTCAGCATGGATATTTTGCAAACCAGTAATATAAACCATTGAAGTTGACTGACATCCCTGGGTTTCACAGAAGCACAGAATCATTCAGGTTGGAAAAGACCTCTGAGGCGAACCTTTTACTGATCACTCCCTTGTCAACTAGACTGTGGCACTAAGTTGTTTCTAGAATACTAGAATACAGAGACAGGAATGAGACCTGAGACTCCAGGGTTTAACAGAGCACTGAATCCACCAGCCAGGCTTCCAATTTAATAGCTCCCTACTAGATGGGCAATTTTTAATCCATTCAACCTGCATCATATATTAATTTCTCAATATTCTTTTGGAATCATTCATTAATTTGGAATGGGCTTACTAGCAGTAATCAAAATCTCACACTGCAAAAAGACAAAAGCCATATAGAAGTCTATGACCCAACCTTGCTACTTTTACCAAACCAACTTGCAATCCTGTCAAAAAATCACATTAAATATGACAGGATTTGTTTTCACAAACATATATTGAGTGGCAGTAATTATGTTTTCCACCATTAATTCTTTATGAAATGAGTCTGAGCTAATCATTTCATTATTTTCCCCAGACAGAAGGAAGTCTGGCAATTATTTAGGTCACAAGATTGCCTTACAGTTTTCTGAAAGTTCATCGTCCAAAACTTAATAAAAGCCACACTGAATTGAAGACTCTACTTTTGTCTATTTATTAAAATCCTTTGGCTATTAACATATTCCTCATTTCCTAAAGGGTACAGACCCAGCTACTGCCTCGTGCCTTTTTCCTTTCCTCACCCTCTTATCTACACCCAGATAAGATCTCTGGTCCCTTTGGAGTGATTTCGGATTGTGCCTTTTACCAGGTAGATACAAGGATGCATTTGCAAAGTCAGTCGATAGAACTGTTCTTTGCTTTTAATGCTAATTTCAGTGCTACAAACTTTCTCCTGATTTGCCCAGGGACACAGAGGATATCTCTTAAGAGCCCCATGCCTCATTTTACCTCTTAGTAATGTTGGAAGCACATATTTTAGGAGCATTATGAGAACTAATTAGCGAGTGTTTCCAAAACTGTTAGGCAAGTGCATATTCTCTTCATGCAATCTATTTCCTTGCGATGTAGTCTATTGAGCCAGAAGCCAGGATTCCTCTGTGGCATCCAAAGAGGATGTGTTTGAGGCAGTGGATCAATTACTTGCTACAATTCAAAAGCCACAAGGCTCCTTGGACAGCTCCCACAGTGCCAGCTCTCTGTGCAAGTGGGGACATTGCCCACGTACAGCAGCTGACATAGAGTGCTGGTGTCCTACCTACTGAACCAAAGCTGTGACAGAGCACAGTGACTGACAGCCAGCATCAGGGAGGGGAGGACATGGCCCTGGCAGCCCACTGCCTTGACAGGGACACATTCCTGGGTGTTCCTGCACACCTGATACCAATGGTAATATCCAAACCCAGGATCCAGAGCTTCCTTGTCCATTACTCAACTATGAAAGAAAAGAGGGTGATTTTAAAGCAAGGAACTTCATATCCACCACCTAAGTTTCTTTCATCTTCCTGTGCTGTCCAAACCAAAGCTCTCCACAAAACCCTTTAAAGCCAGACTTTGCTCACGTAAAAAACATTATACAGATTTCTGAGTAGTTCACAATTATAATTCTAGTGATAGTTTACCTGCTTTTCAGGGCAAATTGCACTTTGCTTTCCAATGCTATAATACTTAGTCTGCTCTTGATTGAATGCAGGATGTGCAGTTACATTAAGAATTAATATCTAGTTCTAATATGTTTTTCAGAGCCCTCTAAAAGACAACTTTTTCCTTTGGCAACCTCAACACCTATAAAACCCAGACAAGCTCTTTTCACAGCAGTAATCTTTCCTTGAAAATACAAAATGCTATTTCTTCTGAGATTGCATGTTAGCTAAAGGAAATGTGCTATGCACCAGGGGATTGATTAAAGGGAAGTGTAAAAAGAAATGGGGGAGGGGGAGGTGTCTTTCCTTAGGAATTTTTTTATTATTCCATAGAAAAAAATCAGACTCCAAACATCCAGCTGAAAAACTGATTGGAAACAGAAATTCCAGCTCAGAAGTATTCCGTGATGACTCACAAGAACAATAGTTTAGTGCCTATTGCTTCCAGTTCTCTTCTAATGGCCAGTTTCCACATGTGGACCACCAGGACTGGGATCAGAGTTGCCTTCTTTTGGGACTATTTTCATTATTGGCAAGGCATTTGCTAGCACCACATCCACAAACTGAATCAAGAGGAGAAGAAGTGGGAAGTAGAATAAATTGCTGTATGGGGAAAAGCAGATTGAGTGCTCCTGACATGCTGAAGGAATAAAAATCAACTCACTGGAAATGTTTGATATATCTGTGAGAAATCCCTGTCTTGGGATACACTCTGTAGAAGAGGGAATTAAACATCATACCCCAAAAAACCAAATCAAAATCCCACTATTATGCATTTATTTCCTGAATCTCACGTTCCAAGAGTCAGTTTCTTGATTTGCAGGGACCTGACTCATGATAATGGATTTCTTGAGGTTGGCAATGACAGATGCACCTAAATCACCTTCCTTCCTACCTAGCTCAGCTATCAAAAGGAGGCCCCAGAGGACATCAGAGTCACAGCAACCCAAATCAGAGCACTCACAAGCCTTATCTGGAGCGGTTCTGAATGGGAACTTGGCATTTCTGCAGTTTTGGGTACAGGAAGGTATTCTTTGTACATGGATCTTTGGTAAAAAATCCATTATTTGGAGATCAAAAAAAAAAGCCGAGAACCAAACTTCCATGAAATCAATTACAGTAGCACATTTTCAATCAGCCATAATAAAAAGGAATGTTAATGTTTGCTTTCAACTCCAAGGACCTCACTGCATCTGCTCAGTTCAGAAAGTGCAGGTAAAGAATGATTGACTTCTCCATCTCTCTTGGTGGTCACTAAGTGACCTGATGAACCAGGAAAGTCTCTGACTAGGTTTGTAGGTCACACAACCATTTTCTTCACCATACAGTCTATGATGTTAATTCAAAACCAGTATTTCCTTACACATTGAGCAATGAGAGAGGGAAACATTTGCCCACCTGCTCTAAGCACAAGGAAGTTACTGCACCATACAGCCATTATCCGTTCAGCTTTCCCTGGAGAAAACACTTAAACACCATATGCTGCAGCTTTGTTGAAAAGGCAATGTGCAAAGACAGCACCATGAGAGCTGGTGCTTGAGAGCCCCTCGGCACAGCACACACCAGGGAGGCCTTTCCCAGCCTGGCATCTCTGTGCTTGTGTCTGGGAGATGCTCCGACCACCGCAGAGGCACTGGGCAATGAGGGAGAGACCCCTGACCTTCCCCACCGGGGTTGGGATCAATGATTCCTTAATGCTTTTGAGGTCGCCTTGGCGCGCACACGCACGAAAGAAAAGATAGGAAAAGTCCTGCTGGCCTGGCACGTTTTACTCCATGTTACACCTTGGTTTTTCACCATGTGAAAAATACAACGTTAGTGGTTCTCTGGGCCTGTCCCTGGGGTGGGAGCCTTGCAGTGCCTGTCCTGGCTCCTGTGCTGATCTCAGCTGTCCCAACCTCATCCCTAAACCCTGCAGTGACTCTTGGCATGTGGACCCCTGTCTACTTGCAATGAAGGGACACTTCACAAACCCCTTTCAGGTGGAGAACTCGCTCAATATGAGGAATGGATAAAAGCTGTAAATAGTTTCTTTCTGACCAGCTGCTTCCTAATGTAAAGCTGATTATTTGCAGATGAAAAGTTCTATTAACATATCCTATAGTTAGTCTTTTTTCCCTACATAATAGTAGCCTGAACCTATGCAAGATCTGTAAATAAGGTATTCTTGCTTAGCTCCTCCCTTGTCACTTGAAATCACATGAACCTTTGCGTTTTATCACAATGTCACAGTCCTTTGACAAGAAACCCATCATTATTATTTCTGTTTGGGATATTTCACTCATTTGGGATGTGGAGTTTGTTACAATTGTTTATTACTTCTAAAATGTCTTATATTATGAGGAACAATTCTTACGTATTTCATGCCCTTAAATTAGCCATGAAAAACATTTACATATGTCTCGCAAGAAAGTTTTGTGAAGAGATTCCTGTTAAGTCCTAGTTAAAAGAACTTTATGTGTAATAAAGTCCTCAAAAATATTAAAAATCATATTTAAAGCGTTCTCATAAAATGTGTATTGAGAAAAGACAAGTTAATTCTCGAAGGCTCCATTATTGAAGCAAAAATTAATATTTGTACTGTTTCTAAATTGGAATAAAATTGCAAGGATGCAAACACTATCCTATATCATAATCTATAAACCAGTCACAAATGTTAAATCAACTGTAAAAATGATTTAAAATCTACATGACTAATTTTATTAAACTGATTTAAAATCACATTTGTGCTACCTTCATTTATTAACTGTATTTCAGACAACACTGTGTTCATAATGGATTTGCATGAATACAGATATATATGGAGAAGAGACTGTCTGTTAAAAGGGACAAGACCTTTCCTCCTCTGTGCATGTTTTCTTAGCACATGCTTGTGGTAAACAGAAATGTATAAATTAAAGATGTAGATGCCTTGTTAGGTTCTGCAGTCAATTCTCTGCAATTTTATGGTTGTTCTCTTCAGTTTGCTTATTCATAACACAATGATTTTCGCTCTTTGTTCCAAGCTTAGAAAGCACTTCACAAATATTAATTAATATCTCTAAAACTGTAGCCATTTCTAGCATCATTCTGGCTTTTTGCAGATGGGAGAATTGTGGGCATTTAGCTTTAGCACAGATCCAACTAAATCAACAAAGCTATTTCTGGTTTACTTTGGTGAAGGCAATTAGAATCAGCAGCTGAACTCGAGACAGATAAGAAAGGGTTATACGAAAATTTTAGGGAGCTCACAAGCTGTTACTGGCTTTGTAATTATTATTCCAATGTTTTGGGAATTAATCCCAGTGCGTGCTCCTCGTTGGGCACCCAGCCTTGGGAACAGGCAGTGCACTGATGTGGTCCACCACCCCAGGCAGGACAGGGAGCCTGATGGTGCCAGGGCTTCAGGATCTGTTCTCCCCATGACCTCCTGGTGTCTCAGCTGGGTGGCAGCACGAGGAGCTGCCATCCAGCAGCACCAAAATCAGTGGAAATTTTCTAAGTGTTTATTAATGAAGGTGATGCAAAGTCTTCTCACTCTGCCTTCCAAACATTTCAAATGATTCCATAGGAACAGGGAAAATCAGAATGTGAAACTCTCCACAGGACAAGGCAGGAATCGCCATTCTGTGCCCCATCTGAGGAAAGGCTTGCCTCCAATCCTCTGTAGGGACACCACCAGCCCCAGCTGGTCCCAGGCAGGTGGTGAGGAGCCCTCCAAAGGGTAGCAGTGCAGATGGGTGTCGGTTGATGTTCAAGCTGGAGCCTAAGCATGAGGGTTAACCTTTCCCCTTTGCTCTGCCTTGTCTTGCCCTCTTTGCTGTGAGCTCTTCCAGGAGGGCACAGACCACCTTCAGCAAAACAAATCTTTTGGAGTTTAATCTGAATAAACCCATTCAAGTGAAATTATGCCAGACCTGTCTGTGCCCTACTGGAGGACAAAAAGCCAAGTGTTACTTCTGACTTCCTAAATCTGCAGATTTCAGCAATCGTTTCTTTCAAGCCTTATCTCCTCACCAGCACGTACTGACCTTAGACATAAGGAACAATCAGCAGGATTCATGCAGATAAATATTCTAATGCACTTTATCTTAGAGAAGCTGCAAACATGTTCCCAAGACAGACACAGTTACTGCTCCTTCAAGAGTCCATATGACCTTTAACATCATTTTCCACAAAAGTTAATTTCTGTGATTAATGCAATATACTAAAACCCATAAATCTGATCATTTGAAGGATTCAAATTAGGAATTATTGACAGCTGATAGAACAGAAGTGCAGAGATGAGGCAGATTTTCTCATCTGTCCATCTAAATGTTGGAATATGTATTGATTAAAATATGACATGGTATAGAACCCACCATAAATCTAAAATCTATTAGATTAACACAGGCATTCAATTAACATAAAATGACAACCTAAGAGAAAAGCCATGAATGTGGGCCTATCTCAGTTTGTAATATTTTAACCTACCTATGTGGGCAAGTTTTAAGATAAACAGAGATGTGTGCCTGGTTTCACCTTGGCTCAGTACCCAGGTGTAAACTTAACCCTCAGGTGAATGTAAGCCCAGTGCACTGAGGTTCTGTTCTGGTTTTCCAGCTGAAAATACTTCAGTATTCAAGCTGAGCAAAGACTACAAAATTGTACCCATGTCAATAAGACCACCATTTTAAAAAATGACCAAAAATGTCTTTGTTATGCATGAATCCCCTGGACCAAGAAAGTCCTTTCTATTTGAAGTTACTTCAGTAATTATTCCTTCCAACAAAAAGCTGAAATATCACTAGATGCAATAAGAGCATTAACAGTGGAATGAACTTCGCAGGTAGAAACCATCAAAACAACACACAAAGCAGGAGAGACCTTCTCTGAGCAGTGACCCCAAGTAACTCTCAGCCCTTATGTGTCTTACTCCATGAATTCCAGCTTCAGAAACATCTGGATTCTACAAGCGCAGATTTTATCCCGCTGGGTCCACAGAAAAAATCTTGCAAGGAAGTTCAAAATGTCCTTTGTACCACCTAGACCAAAGCAGGCTGCCTAAACCACCCAGACAGCTTGAAAGAAATAAATACATACATTTGAGCTTTCTATTCCCTACTCAAAATGAGGATGCCGGTAGAGTAGCACGGGAAAACAAATGCCATACAAATGACCTGATGCTATTGACGCAGAGGAGGAGGCTTGGATCTCATTTCCACAAGCACTGAATGGCACAAATACCAACTTCAGTGATAAGAGGCACAGTTTCCCTGATTTGTACCCGGTCAGGACTGGGAATCCTTGCACTGGATAGGCATGGAGATGTCAGGGGAGCACTGAGATCTGGGTCAGAATTTTGCAGGAAAGTTCAGCCTTGTTTCCCACAAACATTGTTCGTTTGTGGTATCGTTTTATTTTAGCTGGATTTAGAACTGTTCACACTAAAATCAAGCTCTCAAATACTTTTTGTAAGCCTGGAAAACCCTGCCCACGTGAAAAATTGTCAGATGTTACCCAAATGCCGAGTTTTCATGCCCTGGCTTAGAATGCTTATATGAGCAGAAAGGCAAGTTCCCCTGCCTGTACAGGCTCAAGGGTTCCCTGGAGCTGCTGAAAGCCTTAAATGAATCCCACAGCCCCTGTCCCCAGCTGCTCCACCACGGCAGTGTCATTCCCGACACGGCTGCAGTTAAGCTGGCTGAGCCCGTCTGTTCTTTTCTCCTTCTGGCCAACTCATCCTATCAGGGCCACCTTTTGCCAGCCTTATTCTTTCCAGTAATCAATAATTACCTTTCTCTGCTCCCACTGATGGCTTCTGGAAGGGGCAGCCTTATGTCACTGCAGCAATTGAAACCATAATCTGTGCTCTAATGAGTGTTTGTCTGAGGTTCACAACGGCAAATGGGAAAGTGTTAACCCAAAATCCCTGCCGAAGTTGACAGGGAAAGGCTGGCTGGCTGGAGCTATACACAAGTGGTGAATTCTCCCAAGAACAAAATTGCTATGTATTATTAGTCTGCATATTACGTTCACATTTTAAAAGATACTAATTTTCTCTCTTTCTCTTCTTTTCTCCAAAGTACCACTATTTAGGACTATAGCTCCATAATTGCTCAGGAAAGCCATTGTCTGTGTTCTCTTAATATGTCCATTATATTTAATCTATCCTCAAGCTTCTATTCAAATGCAATTTGTTAATATTTTTATTATAAAATTTTGTCTTTTCTGTGAAGCTAACTTTCATATTACATTTTGCCCTGAAACAGAAACCAGAGCTCTCAACAAAGAATGTTGCAAACCAGCAGCATGTGAAACCAGCAAGCTCGAAACATATTTGAAAAAAATTTAAATGTCGATTTGCTCCATGTTCACAATTTTTTTATATTGTTTGCTTGGAATAATTATTAATAGTTGATTGAAAATTTGCTGTTCTGAACTGAAAAAGTAAGTTTTTTGTTCAAGAAAACCATGCAGGATTTCAACAATTCTTTCAACAGCAGTCCCAGTTTTTTCACACTCAGCAATTCAACCTAACTGGATTTCTTCACCACAATCAGCAGAGGAAAAAAGGTTGTTTAATGGACTGGGACTTCAGACAAAAAAAACAAGGTTGCTTAAAATTCCCTAATCAACTCTGCTGAATGAAACCAAGAGAAAAGAGTGAAAAAGGTTTCTCTGGTGTGGGCCAGCATGAGCAGTGAGCTACAGATGTGCCAGGAGAACGCCTGATGCAGCGAGATTGCCAGCCTTGTCCCAGACACAGCTGGTTCAGCCACTACAAACAAGATCTGCTGAAGTGCTCAAACTTCTGCATGTTTTCATAAATCAAACTAAACCCATCCAGTTGGGTTTTTTTTCTACTTTCATGCTTAAAGGAGGCCAAGAACCAAGTAAGTACGTAATTAGTATAAATGGAATCTGAATTGTGGCCTCACCCCCCAGAAAACAGGGGCTTCTTGAGATTAATTGGAAAAGCAGTGAAAATAACCCACTTCAGCTCAAACTGTTTCTGAAGTGCTGTAGTAAGCTCCATACGAATACATAACCTTTGTATGATAAACATACAGAACTGATGCTTTTAACGTGTCAGGAGGAGAAAGTGCAGTTCATCAAGGAATAAGCACTCGAGGTGTGCAGAGTATCCCTGCCTCTCGCTGTGCTTGCTGGTGGATACAAACCCTGCACACTGGCACTACCTCTGGGGCAGATCTTTGTCCTGGGGGCACCAGCAGAAATCCAAAAGGCCTCTGCTAGTGCTGTCTGTGGGGTGTGTAGGTAGCAAGACCTACCACACCAGTCCCAGGATCCAGGCAGGAGCAGCACCCAGATGATGCAGGGCTGTATTTCTTTTCACCCCCTTCCCAGCAGATCCACTGTTGCTCACCCTCTCCCCAGAACTTCTTTCCCTCACTGAACACTATGAAGCCCGCTGTGATGGCTGACACCCAATATTTAGTTCTGTTGAAGGTACAAAGTTGTATTCTGACAAGTCAACCTACGTTACTAAGCAAAATAACTGCAGCAAATTGAATAAACAAGCATGCAAAAATGTCTCCAAAACAACTCATTTACTAAAAATACACCACCCTTTCAGACCGAATGTCTTCTGTGCAAGCACGATGGACTGTGGGCTGAAACAAGAAATGAATGTGATCTCTTCACAGGAATTTTGGCAGCACAGCCACACTGGGGTCATGCTGACTCTCCATATACGGCCAGCTGAAAATTCAGGAGAGTTTTCACCTTTGGAAAGAGACAGAAGCACAGACAAAAACTGAGGTCCTAACAGGTTTGAGCACCTACGCTCCAATGCCTAGTAGAAACCCAGGATGCACTCTGCTTTCGTGCCCTCCTTCCCAAGGACAAGCCCCTGGCAGGAGGAGGTCCCCAGCAGAGCTGAATCCAGTCCCATAGCCCAAGGACAAATGCATACATTCCTTATACTACACTGACACCAGATCTTAAGGAAAACACACGCCCAGTATATAATCCCTCTTTATGCTGTGTGGAAATGGATCATTACTTCTCACCTAGAAGGAACTGCTATGAGTTACAGTAATTAGGAGGAGAAAAATGGATAGGGAATCACCATGAGATGCTGTATTCTCATAGCTCTAAAAGTGCTATTTGTAGCTTTGAATGTAGCACTCCTTTGGTGTTAAGGGGGTGGTTAAGACAGACATACAGGACAGCGAAGATGGCAGGAATCAATTTTTTCACCTTCTGAAGTGGGAAATACAAGTGCAGCACTGATGCTCTGTAGTTCTGAGTTACTGTGAAAAACAATATTAATCTGGAGCACCATCTTGCATGTCACTGATACACCTGAGTCTTGAACACAGAACCTGGTGGAAGCCAAAGATACATCAGGAACAAGATACTATTTTTTTAATGCTGCCTACAAGAAAGTAGCATTTATCATTCCCATCTGCAGCAGCACTTGGTGAAGACTGTGCCCACCTGGGCTGCAGGAGCTCACGCGTCACCACTCCACACTTCACATGGGAGCAAAATGCACAAATAGGGAAGGAAGGGATATCAGGGAAGAAAAAAGCTGGTGTAGTAATCATATGGCTTGGCTTGTTTGTTTAATAAGAGGAGTTGAGCAAGAAGCACAGACAAAGCCCTTCAGACCAGCAGTGCTGCAGAAGGCCTGAGTGTTTGATGAGATGGTCTTTGGGCACCCTACATGGAGAGGCTCCAGCAACCCTAGGGGGTGGCCACAGAACTGGCCCCAGCTCTGAGGGAATCAAAGAAAACCCGTGGGTTTACAATTCTAATAATAATGAATATTGTACTTAACACCATCTGCCTCCTATAGAAACATAGCAGCATACCTTCGGGGTGGGAGGAAAAGCAAAGTGAGCAGGTGAAAATGAACGAGCTGTAGCACCAGGGACTGCAGAGCATCAGCGAGCACACTCGGGGTGGGGGGAAAGAGGAGGAAAAGAGAATCATTGCCTGTCTGAGACAGCTCTGGGTTGACAAAGACCACCTGAAGCTGAGCTGGCAGGTGCACAGGGATGAGCTCAGCTCTTGTTGGAAAGATGAGACATCATACTTTGTGTATAATTCCAACTGCACTAACTTACATCAGTATTGAATTTAATTTGAATAATGTTAACAGTCTCTCAAACCCTTCAGAACAGAAGTAGTTTAATGTCTGCAACATACACTAATGCTGGAAGAAAAATGACACGCTATTGTGTGTTCAGACATCCATAGTATTTGCTATTTGTTTGGAGTTTTATGGACTTGGGAAGACAGATGGAATATTTTTTTTTGTTTGTTAGAGCAATGCAAATTATAGCAACATTACTGGATGCCTTGTAGGAAGTCTCAGTGTGATGGCAAAGCCTCTAAATGTGAAATGTAAATTGAAATTCAGCTTTTCCACTGAAGAAACATGAACTGGATTGAGTATGACTTGGGGAAAAAAAAAAAATCAGCAACTTTCCTAATTGACTGAAGGCACACTTCACCACAAAGCTATCTTGATGCAATGAGCTCACAATGATCATCTCTGTGATCCCACAGAGCAAATCCCAAGCAGCACGTGTCCCAACACAACTGCACCGTGAGGGTGTACTTAAATAATAACGAATAAAACAAAATTATCGCTCACCCCAGCTCTTCATAAATCGCTCAGGACAAAAAGCCTTCAAGCCCCTAGAGTCTGGGGTGCACCTGTTGGGAGGAGATGCCTCCTCAGACTGGTATAATGGGAAGCTCTGTTTCCTCTGTTCCCTGAAATGACATCCCAGCCCCTTGCGTGTAACAACTGGGTTCACCCCACTCGAGCGCAGGGAGGCGAGTCCTCCCCAGGGCGCCCTGTTTTAACAGACCTTAGTTTTAAAAAGAAAAGAAAAGCAAAAGAAAGAAAAAAAAAAAAAAAAAAAAAAGTTCGACCTTCTTGTTCGTGGGTTATGAGCGCCCTCTTGTGGCGCTCTCAAAATTTCCAGCTATCCACCAGCTCCGCGAAGCCACTTGCGATGTCGTGCTGGCTGGGCACCCACTGAACTGGCCCATCTAATCCCACACACACCACCAGCACAGTTACCTTTTGTCCCAATAACCTGCTGCTTCACTTCTCAAATTCTATTAAAACCTTTAAGATATATTCGTTCTCTGCACATGCTCCAAGCCCACACCTGCTCAAACTAAAGGTACAGTTGGGGTGGTCCCCTGTGCAGGACACACCAAGCAGGACCAGGGGAGCATGGCACGTCCTCTGCCAGCTCTGTTGGCTGATGAGGGGTCCCCTGGTACCCTCTCAGCTCCTGGATGGCCACAGAGGATCACTGATCTGCCCTCCTTCACAGGTCAGGTCAGCAATAGCATCACTGAGCAGTGCAGCCCTCCCTCGTTTTTGGATTTCCCCAGAGCTGGGCCAGCAGCCTTGCAGGCATCTCATCCCTCCCTGAACTATCCCACCTCTGGAGTTAGATTCCTATGGCTGATAAGGAAACATTTCCTTACGATGTCAGGCCCCACATTTCCCCCAGTTAGCCAATTTTCTTTCTGAAGCATACAATTAGGCAGCTTTTCAGGAAGAAGAAATGGAACTGTTTGTAGATGGTTTCCCCCTGCAAGATTTCTCATCAACCCCTTATATCTGTGGTGAGCCTTGTTGTTCCTAGTTCCTACCAAAGCCACCAAACTGACCCCTCTATCCACTCACTCTGTGAATCCTGATGCTTCAGCAGCTGCCCCAGCCCTGACCCCAGGACTTCCCTGAGCAGCAGGCCAGGTCAGCTCACTGGAAGCATCTTATAGCAGCATATGTTTTTACATCTAGTACAATGGCTACAGAAGGGTTTCAAAAGGGAAGAAATGTATAAAAAAGCATGGCTGAATTACAGCTGACCCTACAATTTTATTTTTCACATGGGTACATAATTTATCTCTAAGTCAAAGGGAAGGTCCTTACAGCAAAAGAAAGAAAACTTCATCAGGAACACAGGGACAGGACTTACCTATGGTTCAACTCTAGCTACTACCTCAACACTTTCATTGGAATAACACCAGCAATATTTCAGCAGGAATAAAAAAAATTCTTCATGTTACAATCCACAGCTGAGTTTCTTCAAATGCTTGTTGGATGTCACTCCAAAGGCATATAGCCAGACAAGCATGCCTTACAAAATATAGATATGCAATTCTTCATTCAGACACAGAAATACTGCTAAATAAGAAAAGATGGATGAGTGGCTACAAAGAATGTGTGTCTTTCAAATGAGAAGCTACCAGGCTAAGCAGCTCAGTACATCTGAAATCATGGGAACCATACCAAAGTCCTAGAGTAACAGCAGTTCCTATGAAAACCTTTGACAGTCAACAACTAGAATATTATGTGCCCTTTCTTACACATCCATCCTAACCACAAAGTGCCTGCGATATGACTTTGTGTGCATCATATGAGTTAAGTGCACATTAGCATTCGGAGACCTCTGCCTTGTAATGAAAAGAAGGAATCACAACGTTCATGTTACACAAGAAAGAAAACTTATAAAACTGCCATCTCATGAATGTAATTTATTTGTTTGGAAAGACAAAGGATGAAACATTCCCACAGACTCACAAAGTCTCCACAACCACAGGGCAGGGAAGCACATGAATATGCCAGGCAAGAAGTTTTCAATCCCTGGTGCCTCAGCTAACAAAGAGGGAAGGAGACTTCTCAACCAGCTGTGTTCCTCCCACTCCTAATTGGAGGGACCTGTGAGTAACACAGAGATATATCCAGAAGATTTCCTCTATTAGCCAGGGGACCTTAGCCTTCATCTAGTTTCACCCACTGCATGAAATATGATCGCATTTCTCCATTTTATTTCATTACAAAAAAAAGAACATTGAGTATTTAAATATCTCTTGGACTAGCTCTTCCTGTGTTGAGGCTGCAGATCCCCCTCATTCAGTGTTTTATGTGCAAGTTCTTGAGAGGAGTATGTGTGAAAATTGAAAGCAATGCCACTGGCCTAAATATTCAGAAATGCAGTGGCCTTAGGCAGGTCATTGCACGGTCAAATATTACAGTTCCACTTTAGGGGTAGGATGCCCCAGGTGACTCATATCTCATGGAACTAAAAGAATGGAGTATGAATTAATAGATAATTACTGCCACACCACATGATTTTGTCATTCTTCTCTTACCTACTACTGCCCCACTCTAAATAAGAGGAGTGAAGCTCCACAAATGATCACAAATTAGGTACTTCTTCAAATTCTGATTTGAAAAGCCACTGCTGAAGCAAAGCTGTCCAGATAGCCAAATGTGTAAGCATGCAAGTCCTGAACATAGATGGTCTCACAAAACAGGACATCTCCCTCAGTAAGGAATCAGAAGAAACAGTGCAAAGGAGAACCTCGCCATTGATATGGAAATCAATTTACCTTATGGACAAACACCTCACTAAAGTAGCTCCAACTTTTTCACCCAGCCCCACTAAATTGCTTTCTGCATCAATAGAGAAACTGAAACGAGTGCTGACAGGGGACAGCTCTGAGGCAGGTTGTACCTGCAGCATTCAGGAGTCTCTGTCAGTGGATCACAGATCCACACATATAATCAATCAGGTTGGAAAAGACCTCTGAGATCATCAAGCCCACCCTGTGACCCTGCACCACATTGTCAACTAGACCACGGCACTGAGTGCTATGTCCAGTTGTTCTTTAAAAACCTCCAGGGGTGGCGAGTCTACCACCTCCCTGGGCAGCCTGTTCCAATGCCCAGTCACCCTTTCTGTAAAAAAATTACTCCTGATGTCCAATCTAAACCTCCCCTGAACTATGTCCTCTTGTCCTATTACTAGTTGCTTGGGAGCAGAGCCCAACCT
Organism: Sclerurus mexicanus; assembly: GCA_013396755.1. Taxonomy (NCBI): domain Eukaryota; kingdom Metazoa; phylum Chordata; class Aves; order Passeriformes; family Furnariidae; genus Sclerurus; species Sclerurus mexicanus. The sequence goes on along the minus strand of VWZF01004469.1, from coordinate 300,016 downwards.
CCACCCTCCTTTCAGGTGACTGTAGAGAGTGATGAGGTACCCCCTGAGCCTCCTTTTCTCCAGGATAAACACCTCCAGCTCCCTCAGCTGCTCCTCATAGGACTTGTGCTCCAGACATTGTTGCCTGACATGCATGTGCATGGATGCAGACATTGTCTGACACTCCTGGCTACTGAGAGCACACCTTGGGCAAGGACATGATGTGCCCCTCTACCCCCAACCCTGCCAGGGCTTACCCATGAGCAGGTGTTCAGAGATCTTCAGTAAAGCTGGAATGGCATGGAGCTGGGCAGGGGTCACTGTGCTGACAGCAGAGAGGGGAACCAGCCATGGCACAGTGGAAAGTACAATTCAGGAAGTGTTACCAAGTTGTTCCTACCCATAACCAGACACTCAAACTGGCACATAAATGTGCACTTACGCTTCTTGAGATTATGCGATTGCCTGATTATCTATCTGAATACAGGATACAGACATCCTAAGATCTTGGAAAAAATAACAAATTATCTAGAAATACTTCTATTTTAAAAAATAAATCTGTTTTGCCTCATCTCCTTTCAAAAACTCTGGTTACCAGAAACAGGCAAAATTAAGTTTAATGAAAAGTGACCTCACCAACAGCAGACCCCACTGTGATCATGGCCATGACTGGGTCACCTCTTGCTCAGTGTAGCAATACCTTCTTCTGGAATACAAGCTTTTACCTTTTTTTTTTTTTTAATAGGTTGCTTCAAAGAGGAAGGGAAACAAATGCTGCATCCATTAGGGTGAGTAGTAGAGCGGTGGAGTGAGCAAAGGCAGTGGGGAGGGATTCTTGGGGAGGGATTCTTCTTTCATTGAGCAGCTATCTGGCAGGAATACATATCCAAGATGTGGGTTACTCTCCCCTCCGCAGAGCAGTGAGTTCAGACCAGGCCTCCTGCATACTGGATAAGTTTTCTAACTGTTCAACCAGCAGATAAAAGGGCTGTCATCTCCTCCTCTGCTTTTCTGACAGTCTGGCCCTGCATGGCTTTTGTGTTTTGCTTTTTTTCTTATTTACCCCCTCTCTAGAATTGTCTCACTTCACACAAAACACAGTATTTTCTATGTTTCATACTATTAAGCAAACCAGAAAAGAAATACTTCTGTGCTGAAATTGATTTTTTTCTTTCTTTCTTTTCTTTTTTTCTGCAAGACAGCCAAACCAAAAAGTCAATTGTTAGCACAGTCATAATAGGGACAGCAGTCTGCACTCAGCATTGTGGGTTACAGAGCACAGTGGGCCAATACCACATCCCAGAATTCAATTCCCACTTCCAAATTTGGTGAAAGAAGAGATCCAAAATGATATGCAACCCTAGATCCATAGACCTCCAAAAATCCCATTGCCACTAAATTTGATCTCAGCTTTACGGCTTGGGTCCCAGTCTAGTGCGTGCCCACATTTGCTACATGAACTTTTGCTCCCTCCCCAACTTGATTAAGAGCAAAGAAAGTAACAGATGGATCCATGCTGTTCCTTTGTAGCCGAGAGATTAATGTTTGCATTGCATCAGCCTGCCCGCGCGCACCAGGGAACGCCGCCGTTGTCCCCGCCACTGGCACCTGCACTGCCTTGGTCCAATCGGCGCCCGAGGCACCAGGGCTATGTAAGGGAATGCAGGCAGTGTTTTCCTCTGCCTTTAAATTCACAAAATGCTTCGGAAGCACAACACTGTGTGAGAAACGGCCATGCCTCGAATAGCGAACTTGGCTGGGCTTTGCCACTCCCCGATGGCAGCTCGCGCTCTGCCGTACATCACTCTGCTAAAAGGCTGTCACGGAGCGTGTCCTAAAGAAGGGTGCCAGTAAACAAACTGGGGGGTTTTCTCCAGTTTGCTGAACCCGTGGGTAATATCAACACAGGATATGCTCCAAATCTGTACCAGAGCAGCACTGGAAGTCAGCTTCTGTCACTTGGGGGGGGGCGGTGTGGAATAATAAAAGGAGATTCAGCCCAGCTCGGCTGCTGGCACAGGTACCCTTACCCACAGGCAGGTCAGTCCCACATGCCATCCTCCCTAGGCAGCAGAGAGGAGCTGTGTCTCCATATTCCATGGTCGAGGTCTGACAAAGCAACAGCACAATATCAGTGGTGATGAAAAGAGACGGTTTTGTCTGTGGTATCAGGATTAGATGCTGTGGGTGCCAAGCTGCAGGAGCCTGGAAAGCCTCAGCCCCTGGCCCTCACAGATCCCGGCTCAATAGGGCTTTGAGTAACTTACAAATTAAAAACTCAGACAAAAAAATAATAAAAACAAACCCAACCCCCTGTTTAATCAGAAGATAGTGTTATTCCCTGCAGCTTTCACTCATTTACTCAACAGCTAGAACTTCCTGTCCCCTGTGCAACAGCCACTGTTTTCTCCTGGCCATTACGACAGTTCTTTTGCCCCATGTCCTGGACCTCCAACTGATTAAACAGACATGTATTCAGAGAAGCCTCATCCCAGCTGAGCCACGCTGGTCATGATGGCCCAGGAGGATGGACACTGGTGCTGACACATGGAGTGCACCAGGTGGGCTCAGGGTGTGCAAGGCTTGAAGAAGAGCTCACCACAAATACTTATTTCAGCATCTCTCTGTGAAGGAGGATGGACTTTACATGATTTACTGAGAAATCTGTGAATTTTAATAACACTCCCATTTATCAGGACAACTATCATACTGCATTTTTGCAGCTGTTTAAAAAACAGTGCTTTCAAATCAGTTTCACCATAGATTTAAAAAAGAAAAAAAAAAAGCCTAAAACAAAATTGAAAACCAAAAACCAGCCATATGCCTACTTGACCTAGGATACATAAACCTGTTGTTCAGTCCAGAGGAGGGATTACAGCATTACTTTTTAGTAAGTTGCTTTTCATATGGAAATTTCTTTTCACAGTAAAGCTCTGTATTTAATGGCATCAACATAAAAAACATCCCTATTTTTAGTTCCCTGATCATGGACATATAGATTTTTATAGTGTCTGCAAGCATACATTAACGTTAATTTCCCCATTCTCCTTTGTACTTTGTTAATGTCACAATCTGCTGTAAAACCTTGCCAAGTTTCTTAACTGTCATGTTAATTCCAAGACCCAGTCTGCACTCTCTGACATTTCAGGACAGAACATGGCAGTAAAAATAGATTAAAAACAGCTTATAAGTATTATAAAATCTAGAACTTTACAGATGGTGGAATTATATCTCCTGAATGGAAATTTTAGCAACTCAGAACACAATAATATTAGAATAGCCTATTGATTTCTAAGACAAATATTTTCAGAAGTAACGTAATGGTATCTGAATAGTGGGCAAAGCCCACAAAAATGTAGGAAAGTTAAGTGGGTTTTTTCTTCTTTTTTTTAAAAGCATCACTGTGAATGTGCATATCATGTTGGTGCTAGTATTAAGTTTCAAAGCTTTTCTGTGCCATATAAATAAAGGACATAATAAGATCTTGATTTTATTCATGGTTAGTTCAAAGTTCACACAAATTATTTCACACAGGGGATTTGTCTGACGGTTTTGGCATTATAGAAATGCATTAATGTACTTTAGATATTAAATGACAATGCCACATGGTAAGAAATTTGCACGAATGAACAGGAAATTAGACACTGTTTCTTTTTTTTAACTGATTGCTAAAGAATGCGCTGTTTGAACATGGACTATCCATTTCAAAGGGAAGCTTTTGCTGATTTCAGGAAGTTTAAAATCAGCTAATCAGAAAGTAATACAAAGTTAGAGTTAATTTTTTTTTAAAGGAAACTGTTTCTTTAAAAAAAAATCCTTTTCCCTTTTCTTTAAGGAGTACTTATTATTTCCATCATCCTTGTTGAGTTGTTGATGAATAGCTCACATCGTTTGCCAAGCTCCACCCTCTGTCTTTTTTCTAAACCCTTTACTCATTATTTGCTCAGTCTTTTTCCCACAGCCTAGACAGCCTGTCAAGGCAGCTTAAATAAAACACTGTATTAACATTAGGAAATGGCATTCAGTTCCCAATTGATCTCCTAATACTTTATGTTGAAATGATAATTGGTACAGTCTTCATTGAAAAAAAGAGAGAAAAACTACTTTTCAGTCACCACAAGGTATTATCTTAGCTAATGTATTCACAACCAAACAGATACATTTTTAAAATCTCCCCATCTGCTGGAGACTGCAGTTCACAATTCTTTTCAGCTGACATAATCCAGATTGATTCGTTCAGCAGATAAAATTCAGGCCACTTCTGCCCTTTATAGGAGCAACATAATACCAGTCTTTATTCAGTAACAATGTAACATAATGGGATCGGAATGTGCAAAATGACTGTTCTTAAATTACTGTGACACACAAGGGTCCAACACAAGCTGTGGTTTAATGTAAAAAATCATTAGGCACAGATTACTAAAGTGGTCCTGCATTAACAAGGTCAAACCAAGACTATTTATGATATTTTTCAAGAAGGAAAAAAAAATGTTTGCTAATATCTAGATTATGAATGCATTTTTAAGAGGAGAAAAATCTGCAGGTTTTTGAGGTTTCTTTTTTTCCCATGAAGAAAGCTCTGTTTATTCAATAATGAGTGCAACAGTTAAGGATTCTATAAAGACCTTTTCCGCAGAGCCAAGTTAATCTATTACACACTGAAGCACACACACAAAAAATCTAAATATCAAAAGGTTGTCAAGAGGGTTGCCAGAAACGAATATTTTGGTGCACTGCAATATCAAACAAATTTTGAAGACCATCGGATTATTATTAACCCATTATAGCACTTTTCTTTTGATGTAGCCAGAGAGCATCAGAAGGAATTTGCCAAGTTTCCACACCCCTGCAGGGGTTTTGCATCTATGTAAATCATTGATACTGAACAATACGTCCCTCATATGCTCACCAATCAACCTCCCTGCACAAAAACAGCAAAAGCAAAGAGGCACAGCAAATTTTATCCTTAATAGACAGGTTCTTGCACCTTGAGAGTCTGATGATCATTTAAAATCATATAATATCTGGATTTTCTTTGTACAGCTATTTCTTCCTACCTGATACAATCTAATTTTTTTTAAATATTGCTTAATAAATGCACTGTATCTCACACATTGAAATAAAGGAACACATAAACTACTTCCCAAGCTATCAAAACATCTGCTGGGGTTTTCCTCTTGCCTTTGGTTTGGAGTCTCACAGTATGTGAATGAAACCTGACATGACAGACAGGGGCTAGGCTTGCTCATGCAAGGCTCTTAATGGAAGCTAACCCAGAAGCACCATAGCTCAGCTCCTGGGAGGAAAGATCATACTTAAAAGAAAAGAATAAGCCATTTCTCCCCTAGTTTGTATCTGGAGGTCCAGATCAGATGCCCTCATGGGAAAGGAGGGGTTAAATTCCCCACATTCCACTTTCCCACTTTGACCATGCAAACAGTGAAAGCCAAATTTTGCTGTCCCTTACTACTGTGCTAAACTACTAGAGCTGGGCAACTGTTGAAATCTGCTGCTTTAATTTAAACTACTACTCATTTGTCCTCAACTTGCAAGCAACAAGTGTATTTTAAACAGACGTCCGTGGCAAATGAGGCTGGCCATTTGCATGACACATACTCATGTGCCCAATGCATCAACTGACAGAAACACAGCTAGAAAATGGCATCTGGCAAACCCTAAGGGTTGCTGGAGAGGAATGCATCCATTTACAAACTCAGTATAAAGGTGTCTAGATCCTTCATACAGGTGGGCAGTGGTCACACCCTAACCCTGCCAAGGGTGGCCTTCCACTGGCACAGCCATAGGCGTCCAGCAGGAATAAAAATCAAAAAGTGCTCTCATGAAACACTTTCATTTGAAGAATTCCCAGAGTTTGTGTCGTTTTCCAACAAAACACTGAAATGTTTTGCAATGAACTCTATCCAAAGCAGTGTGAAAAGTGAATATCTGGAAGTTCACAGCCAGACTATAGAACAAGCTAATGTCTTCTGAATAACAAATGTATTTAAATGGCATGTGTTCTGCTAAGGTGAACTTGATAATAACAAAAGATTTTAGTTTTAAAAAGTAATGAAAACTAACTGCATCACTCCAACAGTCTTGGAAACTCATTACATTCAAATATTTACATATTCTGGTGAACTTAGGATGTCAATTTTGACTGCACAAATCCAATAACTGAAACATATGGCCTTGAAACCTGCAATCAATATAAACCTTTTAGAGCCCAAGCTTCAAAAAGTTATATCAAATATATATTTGATGAGAAGAAGGTTAATTGAATAATTGATTACTCAGTTACAATTAAGTGCTCTTCAGATATCTTTGGGAAATACCGAGATATAATAGTGATAGATATTTATTTGTTTATCAGCTGTCCCTGATTTATAGCTATCATTTATTTTTTAGTTCCTAAGTCAATTTTTACATTTATATATTTTAACAATATAGTCCCTGGTGAGAATCAATATACATGTGTTGTTTTTTTTTCACCACAGGGCTATCAAAAGTTAGCCTAGAAATCCATATCTACCAATTCAGCCAATTTCAGTACAGACTTCAGCTTGATAAACACCCAGCTAAAATATTCAGACTTTGTCTCCAGATGGCAGTTATGGAGAGGGAACATGCAATATTTGTAGCAATAAAGGTTAACCAATACTAACCATGCTGATAAACTCTGAACTTAACAACAGTTAAGAGAAAAGATGGCCCTTGGTGGGAAGGGAGGGGGAAAGAAAGGCAAAGAAAGAAAGCAAAATGTGCTGTTTCCATATCCTAACAAAGTACTATTTCTTATCAAAATACAAACATGTTCATAGAAGTCTCACCCCTACAGCAACAGCCAAGAGGATCTGTGGGATCTCTGGGGAGTTTTAAAGTTGACTAAAGGATAAATCAGACAGAATCAGATTTTCAGAGCTGCCTGCGCAGAAGAATGCTGTTAACTCTTTAGTAGTATTAACATTATTTAAAATGTATTTAGCAATAGCACCCAAGTTCTCAGGAAGGAGGAGAAGTTTGTTGTGTCACATACTGTGCATACACACATTATTTGCATACACACACCTACAAGAGGCCCTTCATCTGGTGACCAATGAGCTAAATAAGGCTGGGTAAGATTGATTAAAACATGTTAAAGTCCTCTGAAGATGATAAATTACCAAAACCTCACTGCTAGATGTGAAGGTTTTCAACTCTTTCCTGCATCCACCTCCAAGATACTAGGATAACTACCATAAAACATTGCTCAAATGGCCACAGACACAAAGCCTTTTATATTTTAGGGTATAGTTCTGCATTAACTTCAGAACTTGAACCTTCTCTAGCACTGATGGCAATTCTATACCTGGTGTATGATTTTAAAAAAAAAGGTACTATGTCACTGAGGCAGTATTGCAAATATTTTTGGTTGGTGCCTCAGATTACAGGATGTAGTGATAAAAATGAGGAAAATAACTTCACATTCTCACTGAACAACAAAATCTTCTTTTTGTTACCACCCTTCTGTAATTAGAAATGTCCACAGAGAGATGTGTTTCCGGGGAGATAACTGGTGTGAGTCACAAGGAAGATTGAAAGAAAATAAAAATTCATTCTTTCCTTTTCTTAGTCTAAGTACCTGCTCCACCTAACCCCTGACATGCTCAAAACCTTGTAGGAGTTATCGTTTCCAAGAAGGTGGGCTTACAATTAGATCAGAACAAGTGTCAAGTAACTCCACTGGATTCTCCCTTCCCTTTCCCTCTACCTAACAGCAGCAGCACACAATACAGAACAGGATGTGCCTGGGCCACAGGACGCCAAATCTGAAATTCTGCTCCTTGACCTTATGCTAACACTTCTGAGATGAAACTAGATGTTTTGTTCTTTAATCTTGCACCCTATTGCAGTCTAAGCAAGGCAGAGTTAGGTGCTCCAAGGTCTATGAAGCTATTGTGGATTTTCAACAGTACGGCTGGGAACAGAACCTGGCCTTACAAGGATGTTATTATGAGCTTTCAAAACACAACGCTTAGACTCACAGACACCAGGCATAACCCTCTTTACACGCTGCACTTTATAGTATGTCAGGGGTGATGTGCGCTTTATGTTGGGCCTCATAACAAAATGACAGGCGTTGCTGTCCAGTGACAAAGCCACATGACAGCGAGGTGTCACAGACAGGGAGTGCAGATGTATTATCGCTCTGCCACTTAGACAGGAATGACATCCGCTGAATCCCAAGAGACAATGTCGCGGGTGAGCCAACCTTAGTGCGCTGGTTGTACACTCAACACTATTGACAGTCAACAATTCCACGTACATCCATCGTAAGACAACGCTGAGCTCTACAAACAGCAGACTGCAGATTTTATATGCCAGATAGCACTAATAGATGAAGGACAGCTATGAACAACATCCTTCTAGAAAGGAAGCTAACATTCTATGTTTATGTTTCAAGGCTTCAAATATACTAAAAATTCTTTTTTTTTTTTAATGTTCCATATTCACATCCTACACTACGGAGAGAATTATTCAAAAAGACATGCCATTAAAATTCTTTACAAAGGAATTTATCATATAAAATAAGAACATTTTATACTAATTAGTCCTGATTTGAAAGGCCATAAATTAGCTTTCTTTTGAGTATGACCAAAGATAACATTATAAGCTAAGTCCTGGGGGATATCACAACACTAACATTATCTACCTCACTTCTGAAGGAGGTCACATACTTTCATGGCTAATTTTACTTATATGCCCTGCAATATTTTCCAGACCTTATGGAAGTTTACAGAACACCTTACAAAATCAGCACTCTTTCTATAAAAATCTCAAGAAAAGAGAGACACAAACTCACCGCACTATACAGGTCGCAGCAGGTTCATCACTACACAGATGTTATTCATAGTCACTGGTCTCACGTAAGTAGGTCGTTGGACCTACTTGCCCTTTTCAGTGATCCTGAAATATGGTGGTGTACTTGAAAAGCCATATAGAAATGTGGGGCTCTCCTGATAAATCATCCCAGGATCAGGTGCTAACTCTTGCATTCAGATTCAGGGAAATGACAGCTGAGTCCTATTAGTGGAGGTGGGGAACAGGGAGCAGGGGTCGAGGGGGCAATTAGCTCCTGCCTTCCCTTGAAAGGGATTCTCCCTTTGCTGGCAGAATAAGGAAAGGCTGAGGTGGAGACAAACCCCGAAGCAGATGCCTGGAAATAGCAGCACCTTTTTCTGAGAATGATGTTTGGGTTGGTAAGAAACACAAAGCAGAAGAATGGGGAAAGTTGGGAGCTCACCCAGGAAGGCAGTTAAGACAGACTTTTGGCAAAGGTGAAGAAGTCTCTCCTTCTTCTTCCTCCTGACCAAGTCAAAGGGGAGAAAGACAAACAAACAAAAAAAAAAAAAGAAAGAAAAATGCTTTTTGTGCTACACTGCTCTCTTCCAGGAGTCACACCTACAGACTATGGTACAGACCTTCCATCTATGCCAATCAAGACATTAGCAGGTGGGGTGCTGTCTTAGGGCCACGTGCTCTCAACCTCTGTGCTCTTCCTCCAAAGCACCATGGCAGAGAAACAGGTATCTGGGCATCACTGATTTAGGGGGCAGTAGCATCGTAAGTGTTGACTAAAATCTCAGCCTGTAAGCGTCATGCTATGCTCTTAACTACATACAGCCCCTCTCACCTCTGATGTCATCTCCTGCCTGGTACCTAATAAAACAGAAAAGACTGCTTTAACTTTGCATGGGAGTGGGAAATAATTAAGGATTTTTTCTCCAGAAAAAAGTCTCAGTGTCACAAGATAGCAACAAAAAGTCAACCATTAGGCATCTGAGATAAAGAGAAAAAAGAAAGAAGAGTTAAGCTATCAAAACCTTTTCAGCTGCATGAATTGTGTATGTTAAGAGGCCTGGAAACTGCTTCATGTGCTTCACCTCCTGCTGAGCAGTTTTTATGCTGACAGGACTGAAAATAGCTTTTCTAGCTCATAATATCACAGGGAAAATGCTATATTAAACTAAGACATCTCTGATCATATGCTAAAGGTGCACATGTAATGTGCTCATGATAAATCCATTTATCATTAGAGACAAGTTTAAAATAGTTGTTTTGACTTGTTCCAGGTTCCAAAAAATTATCTGTTTGTTGAACTACTTCATAGATGCCTTGCATATTCAGGGTATAGCAGTTCCAAAGCAAAATGAAACTTGTCTGAAAACACAGATTCCGTTTGTTTGTGGTGAAGAATGAATGTAAACACATTTTTATATGACTGTTCCTCATACCTGGAGCATCAGTTTAGGCTCATGCTATGAATTTTGTAATGAATACTTGGCCCAAACATGTTGACACCTATCAACAGTTGGTTTTTTATCTCTTAATCTGGGTACTGCATCCCCAGGTTAAGTGTATAGAGTGAAAAAACTCCACCCCTGGTTAACTGCATTATGTGCTTCCCTGTAGAAAACAATTAAATGAAACTGAGTGGGAACATTCAGCAAATATCACAAGATCAAAAGTAGCCTCTCCATTATGGGTCTCCCAGTCCTTTGAATTCTGGAGATAAAAGGCCGGGGGGGGGGGGGGGAGGTAATTCCTTCTGACTCCTCAAATATGAAGTTTTATCCTATAACTGAACTCTATTCTACTATATGCAAAATAAGATCTTTCACAATCTGATTTTGACTTTAAAATTTTGTTTCCAGTGTCAAACAAAGTAACTGTTGTGACTCTGCCTGGACAAAAACATAACTTACACAATGATAAAAATGTTTTCTAATATGGATACACTAAAAATCCATAAATGACTGAAAATAGATATAACCCTTGCATTTTAAAACTTAAAAAATATCATAAGAAAACTGTTTAGCACAAAGCTGTTTCATATTTAAAATTTTACAAAACTAATCTCAAGTATGAAAATGGACACCCAGTCTCATTACTGGTCTTTGCATCTTCTGCAAAGATTATACCTCTCATCATATCGTTAGTTATACAACATTTTGCTACTGCTGAATACAACTGGATGCATTTTTTTCAATGCACCAGCATTTCATAGTGACAGAAAGACATTTTAATTTTAAAGTAAAGAGAACAGAATGTCCTACAAATACTCCATGCAACCAAGGGACTCTCTGAAATAATGAATTTCTCTCTCTCGTTAGGAATGACAGTGTACATCAGATTCAGAGCTCTGCTTTACTTCTGCACTTTGCATCTTGCAGGTTATCCGTGACTCATGAAGATAACATTTCTGGATTCACTTCTCTCTTCTCTTTAACATGTGAAAGTTACCTTTCCTTGCACAAAGCCTGCACTACCAGAAGCAAACAGGATGGTGGGAGTGAAGAGGTTTAACCTCTGAATGCCATGGAAGTCCATGGAGATGCTGAGAAGCCCCTCCATGGTACCACATCAGATCATTTCTGTGGTCTGAGACAGGCAATAGAGGGAATAAAAATCCCCGAGGTCTGTCAGCAGGTCTCAGCTTCACTGAGCCAGCCCGAGCCCTGCTGCAGACCTTCTCTGTGCAAGTGCCCTCTCCCCTGGTCACCACACAGGGTCCCTGTCACCCCTGCTGCTGTTCCTGCCACGGTGCTGCCACGTGGGGTCTGCCCTCAGCATGGACAAAACCACAGTGCCTACCCCAAACTACCTGTAACACAAAGGACATCAGGCAGACAAGGGGAGAACTAGGAAGAAAAGGGCTATGCTTGTTAAGTCCATTCTTGATTAGATTGTGCTGTTTTGGTGAAAGATTGGTTCTTCTGATGATGTTTGTGTAGTCCCATTCAGCTGGAGGCCAAAATTCTGTTGCTTTATGTTAGCAGTTCATGTTCACCCTCATTCCTCTGGCTTCCTCAAGGAAGGAAAGGGGCAAGGTGACCACCCTTCTGTGTGCTATGGACTTCCCTCCGTGCTGTTTTCCCCAGAGGAGCTTATTTCAGCCTGCGTTAGCGCCAAATGCTCAGGGCACGTGCTGTGATACAGACACGGGTGGACCTCGGGGATGGGCTTGTGAGTCCATCACTCCTGTGAAAGGCACAGCACAGTGACAGAAACGCGAAAGGTTTCAGAGCTGCCAGCTCTGGAGTTCAGAAGCTTCTCCTACCCTAAACAGGACAGAAACCCTTCAAAGGTCCATGAAGTCCCGATTCAGGTTTGACAGGAGCTTGGGCTGATCAAACAGCTTCAGCAGAGAGTTTAGGTTGTGACAGGCTCCACTTTATGTCTAGTCTAAATCCAAGAAGATCAGAAGAAGAGGGGGAAATTAAAGGTTAGCTCTGAGTCTCAGGCAAGGACCTGGCATGTTTTTTTTTTAATGTAGCCTTAATGAGTTTTGCCATCCCATATCTACTGACATTTTAATAACTGCTAAACCCCAGAAAGTCTCCAGAGAAAGTGCACTGATACTATGATGAGCATAATATAAATGCATAGACAGACAGACAGATATTAATAATTTCTTCCTACTGATGTATGTGTGTATATTCGTATAATAATATAAAGCTTTCAGGGTATTTTACCCCTATTCAGCACAACAACATTTACTACTATCAGTCTAATCATAAATACAATTATTCTTGAGTACTCTATTACAAAAACCAATAAACTAGGCCTCAATAGAGATTCTGAAATTACTTAACTTTTCTTTAGAAAAATATTAAAACAGTATTATCACATCAATGAGAGGAAAAGACAGGAAGATAATAAAGTTATGTTAAACCTCCCTGTATTTACTCATGTGTGAAACAGTTATGTCTGGTCACATAATTGCAATGGTTCTGAGAAATATTTCATATTTTATAATGAACATTAAAAGAGTTTGTGGATCATTACTTTATATGAGTTCCAAAGTTATTACATAAAACCCAACAGGAATGGTTATAAATTATTTGATCCTCTAGTCTGGCCTTGGTAAACATAACATGAAGGCTGAACTATCTCAGCAGACAAGATTCATGGTAATAGGTAAAGTGATTCTACAGTTGAAAAAAAAAAATACCAGGGTACTTGTAAGCAAGGCTGTTAACTTTTTTCTTTGCTGTTTCAAAGAAATCCTTTTCTGCAACGAGCTTAAGCCATTTAAAAAAAAAAAAAAAGGAAGGGAAAAAAAAGCTTTGTCAAAAACAAAAGAAAACTTGCTCACGGACATGGACTAATGTCTACCAATTTGGCGTTATGATAACCATAGCCCTAAAGTCACCAACAGATTCTTGAACTTCCAGCACAGTATGCATTTAAGACACTATATTTAGCCATGAAATAATAACACAAGAAATTATTTGATTTTTTCAAAGGATCCTGAAGAGCAACTGATTGAAATATGAAAAATAACAAAAAACTACACCCTTCAAATAATTTTAAAGAATGTTCATCTTCCAACTCCAGTGGGCAGCAGCATTTTCATTCAGGAATGGGTGATCATTTGCTCCAGAGATAAACATAATACTAAATGAATTCTAGTCCATTTCCCCCTCTCAGCTCGTCTTTGTCTCAGCTCCTGTGCTTTGTGTCAAAATACTTTTTTGTTGGGGTTTTTTTGTTTGTTTTTAATTCTGTAAATGTCTTCTAAGAATATTAATATGGAGAATTATACAGTTATGCACACACAGCATTCAGTAGGACTGGAAAACAAGTTTAGATATTCTGGTCAATTTATAAAATATCTTAAATGCAAATCATATCTGAGGCTCAAATCCTGCAAGTTTCTACTCATGCGATCCGGGTATTTGCAAGTGCAAGAAGAACCTGTCCTGGAAGGAATTAGTGGGGGACACTCTTTGGCCCATGTAGACAGAAGTCTGGGCTGGGTGATGATGATGATGGTCCATCCTGGCTCACTGCTCTACTGTGGGTTTCCAAGGCCATGGTGAGCGTGCAGGAGCTGAGGGCCTCTGGCAGAAACAGATCAGCCGCTGCTGAGCTGGGAGGGCTCAGGACCCTTCTCCACGGTACCTGCTGGAGCAGGATGTGGTCAGAGCTCATCAACCGCCTCCCCTCCCCCTTTGCAGAATTCCAGAAGTTGTGTCGAAACACTAAACCATGCTGCCAAAGGCACTTAGCCTCTGCAGTCTTTCATCACGGAACATTTAGGCACGAAAATTTCCTGCCTTGCAAGTCATCCAGTTGTCTGATGCCAGGAGCGCCTGCCATGCCCTGACACTGCTGGATGAGCTACCGGGGTCGTTGAGGGTCCCACCTGTGAGCATCTCCTCCCCAGAGAAGTTAGATTTTATACGACATTCTGTTTAACAAGTGTCCCATTGAGAAAGCACATGTTGAGCCACCCACAACCACTCTGTGCTTTAAACAGCTTACAGCTATCCCTGACCAATTTTTATTAGTGCTACTAGTTCCCCATGTAAGCCTTTTCAGTTCCTGCATGATGGCTACTCACTGCTATAACTTCCACTTTTGCCCCACTATTGTCTCTTTTTCTATACTTGAAAGCACTAGCTCTTTCCATTTGTCAAAGCAGTATGTAATTAGTTAAATAATAACTTATTTTCTAGTCTTTGGCTTTTCAGGAAATTGCAAGGATGAGTGAGCCTCTGTAACCTCACCTGGAAGTTCCTACTGGTTGCCCAGAGAGATCATCTTGTGCATTTTTCAAGTGACATTCTGACTTCTAACAGTGTCTCTTTGCATCAAAAGTATACAACTAGTGGTATTGAGATTGAAGAATTTTACAGAACAATTAACCCAATATGTTCCACAAACACAAGTTTGCGTGAGCTGACGGTGGGGATCTGCAGGACAGGTATAGCTTGAGAGCGTGAGGTAGCAGAACTTCCAGGGCTCTTTTGGGGAAGGCAGTAGTCTGTTTGAAGTACTTTGCTTTTTAAAAATAATCTATTCCTCTCCGGGTTATTTTGTGACGAACATTTCCAAGCCATCTGTGCCGCATCCTCTAGGTGGTGCTGATACTGCACAGCTCTCGCTTCCCCACACAATGAAAACATTAATTTGCTATGAGATAATTTTTGACGTAAATGTAAAATGGTGCCCATTCGAACTCAGTAATGAAGCATGGTGCATTTCTACAGCTCCTAATTTGACTAGTTAAATGACTCCATTACGTGTCTAACAGACAGAAGCAAATAATTTCTGGTCAGTTGACGCTCACTTATCCGTATCATTTTACCCTGAAAATAAAGTCTCTAATCTACAGTTTCTTTGTCTTAGTTTTTTTAAATATTATTAAAGCAAACATACTTAAATAAGAGAGATTAAACAAACACAAACTAACAATTAAGGCTACAATACAGAAATCAAGTTTATATAATGTGGGAGGATGGATTAAAAAAATAAAATTAAATAATAAATTAAATGACTGCTTAGTTCTGTTATTTTTACTATGAGATTTGACAACATTGCTGTTTAGGAAAAGGAAAATATCTTCCTCAAATTTTGAAAACCACTTTAAATGCTGCCTGCAAATCTGCCTATAAAACTTCCCCGCACAACTTTGAGAATGTTTGGAAAGACTCTTTACAGTATAGAGCAATAAAATAAAAATGTTGCCTTAATAAATATCAGGTGATGAATAATTTTGCCCTGAGGAAAAAAATGGTTAATGCTGAATCTTAATGTTCCTCATCTAAATGCTTTTTTCTTCCTGCTAAAAACAAGTTTAGAATTAAAGCATATCACTTTACACATATTGCATGCATATTAGCGAGACACAGCTGCTTATGCCCTACTCTTAAGAGCCATATGATTAAGTTATGGGATATCAGATAATCCAAAGTCCCTTTCTATTGGCCACCTTTCACAGACAAAGGCTTTTTAGTTTTAAGTCCATTTAATGACAGAATGTCCAATTCCATAAATGTGTGAGTAATTCCAGTGGAACACCTGTGGCTCTCTCTGCTAGAATATAGAAGGAGAGATATAAAATGTCATTACAGTAACATTCAGTGTCTGACTTTAGCAAAAAATATTCGCAATCAAGGCTGCCACTCCGTCCCTGATGTATTCCATCATGCTCAGGTTTCCATGGTCTCAGAGAAGTAAGTGTGAGCTTACATACCATATGTGGTACCAGCCTTCCTCACAGTGGGGTGAGCTAAGGACAGAGCGGCAGTTTTCTGGTTGGAGTCACGGGTCCTGTGGACTCATTTCCACAATGGTTTGTGGGGAGAGAGGCATGTGATTCTCAGTGTTATTTGCAAGGGAAAAGTAAAAGTTTTCACACTGTTCTTAAAAACCAAAACACCCTCCCCGCCCCGAATCCTGTAATCAGCCTCACTTTCATAGATTTTTTTTTCCTCTTGTCAATTAACTTTATCTTTTCTTTTTTTCCCAAATATTTAAACATTATTTGAGTGGGTTTTGTACATCTACAGGTTTCCTAATGACAGGGAAGAATGGTAAACAGATTTTGGTGCATCTGGTGCAGCATTCAGAAAACTCAAGTTTTCTATTGATGTTGTTTTTGCAGTTATGACAGTGGAAATGTTATGACCCAAATCTAACCATGGAGAGTTACATTAAAATTAATGGACTTCTTCATAGTAGCCATTCTTCAAACAGAAGAAGCATTCAAGGAGTTAGAGCTGGATTTACAACTAAAACATAAAGCTCAATATCGATGTTCAATTTCAGCAGGGTTAATTTTGAGAGCATGCTTAAACCGTCAGTGAATCTCAGGCTCACTGCTGCTCTCGAGGAAGGCAATGGCAAAACTCCCAGCTGACTTCAATGAGAGGAGGAGCAGACCCTGAATGGAATAAAGGAGTGGAGGAAACAACTCCATACAGAAATGGCAAGTATTCAAAGATGAGTTCATATCAGCAGAAAATACACATGCAGCCTGACAAAAATACATGAAGGGTCAGAGAAGCAACCTCTTTCTTGGGAAATCCAAAATAGCAGACTGAAGAGGAAGGATGTTTCTGGGGACAGCTCACTGGCCTCAGCCTCTGAACATCCAGCAGGGTTCCCCAGTTTATCAAGGACTGGGATGCACAGGGAGAGGATGGCATGAGGCCACTGCACACAAACCAACCAACCAACGAACAGGGGCGCAAAGCAGGAGATCGGCGACCAAGACAGCTGCAAACACCAATGCAAAGAGCAGCTACCAAGGATGAGGAAGATGAATAAATCAAATGAAGCTGAGGCTGTAAAAATGCACTTCTTCAAGTACCTACTGAAGGTGGGATGCCAGCCAGAATCTGTCAGGAAGATGCAGAAGCAAGGGGACACTAGCAAATATCTCTGGAACATCTTTGGAATCAGGGGAGGTACCTGTGGATGGGAATACACCTATATATAACAGCAGCTCTAGGGAAGATCACGGAAATGAAACACCAGTCAGCCTGATTTCAGCAGTGGGAAAGATATTGGAAACACTAATCAGGGACAAAATAGGGAAAGTTATGATTTAATTAAAGATATTCAGCATGGATTCACAAAAGGGAGATCATACGTAACAAAACTAATAGAATATTTGGAAAAAAATAACATATCGCCCCCATCCCCCCCCCCCCAAAAAAAAAAAAAAAGATCTCAGAGAGGACTTGAAGGAAGCCATGAACATGATTTATGTGGGCTCTCTGAAAGGTAATGCTGTATGATCCCCTAACAGGCTACAATACTGTAAGTTCTGGAGAGAGGGTGAGCTAAATAATGCATAACAAACCGGACAGCCTATAAGGGCACAGTGCTCTGCATGTTAACAGCATGAGAGGGAGTGCAGGAGAAGATAGCTGGCTTGTCCCAAAAATCACTAGAGAAGCTGGTTTTGTTTCTTTTTTCCATAGCATTCAAAAACTGGATGAAATTTATTCGAAGCAGGAAACGGAGGAGAAGTCACAGACAACATGAATGAAGGGGCAATATATAAATAAAAAAAAAAAATCCAGCCTGCCTTTTAGGGATCAGAGGAAGTGATGGGATATGATTCAATACAGAAAAAATGTCAAGTGACATTGTGGGAAGAACAAAAGGCAGGCGTCACTCGCCGCTATCCTTAGCGGAGACGGAAGGGGCAGAAGCATGGTGAATAATTAGAAATGAAACTCTCAAAATCTTAAGCCTAGAACCTAATGTCAGCATAAAAAGAGTCAAAAATATCTCTGGAATTTCCAAACAGACACTGACTGAACTCTACAAGATCATTCCTGCAGCATGTAATGGGGAAACAAGGAAATATTTGCTGGACTATACCCTAACTTTGGTTATGTTTGTCATTAGGATAATATCATCATTGTTAGAGCATCCAAAAGTCCAAGTGACAAAGTGATCCCAATGAGCCAAAATCCAAACCAGCTCAGTATTCCTTAGAAGCCCAGGTAGGGAACGCACAACTGCTGAAGCAGCCTCAAGTTACAGCCCTATCTAACAACAAGCAAGCATGAGCCAAAGCTAAGGAAAAGCAGGCACTAATGGAATTTAAGTGGAATTTTTTTTACACAGAGATGACAGTCAATGTCACGCACAACCCAGGGCAGCATTAGCAACCTGTGGAAAAATATTACACTGTGGCTCATTCAGCAGAAAAGCCAAACAGTGCAATTATGTTCCTGACTTTTCATCCTTCAGTACTTTAAAACTAGGAGAGCTGCTATTCAAGTGAAATATTATAAAATAAAGACTCTTAATTTGTATCATGGGCCAGGAAAGCAACATGTCGGCTCAAATCTACAAACTTTCATGCATGTAACATGTAAAAGCAGATAACTGAGAGGTGCCAGAGGGTACACAGAGAGTCGCCCCACAGTGTCAGGCTGATCAGAAACCCCGCTGACCAGCAGCCTCTGCAGGTCTGCCATCACACCCAACTCACTTCATCTACTTTGGTGGAGGGGTTTATTACTTCCCAAGCAAAAATATATCCAAAAAAAGGGGCCTCAAGGGAATGCTTTTGATAGTATTGTTTCCCCCTTATAAACCCAGCATGGCGTTACTAGAAGTGGGAGGCCAGAAATTCTATTGCTCCAACTATCACAGAAACAAATGGGATTTACATGTAACAATACAGCCACATTCAAGTGACAGACTGATATCTATCGCTGTCTGTAACTGACAGGACAGCCTTCACTGCCTATACCATAATGCATTTTTATTCTTCAATGTTTTCAGGGTTACACCTTCAGGGAGTAGCCTTAAAACCAGTGATTTGTAGTGGAAGCCCCAAGAGACACCCAGTGACAATGTCACCCTCTGCAAGCATGGTGTGATAAATACTGAAAATACATGGATTGCAAAACTGAGAGATGGATCAATAGCAGGGAAAGGGAGGGTGAAGGAGGGAGACAGAGGTAAGTTTACCAGACTCAAACAGCAGGACAAGGGCTCTGTGTTACAGGTGCTGTGACCCTGGCTGCCCTACATCCACCCTTCCCTCCCTTGCTTTGGGGAAAATCATCACCTGTTCCTAACTAGAAACACACATTATTTCTTTCCCATTCTACTCATAAAAATCACCATCATGCCACTTCATGCTGGGACATGAGGTAGATTCAGAGAGTCTTGCAGAGAGAAGAGGAGCTGGCACTGCCTGCCAGCTCACTCCTTTACTGGTTACCCAAAAACACAGGAGGGGGTGGTTTGGGTAATGCATGACAACAGTGTATTTTGTTCAGAGCAAAGCAGGCTTCTCCTCTGTCCACACTCCCACCACCCATCCAGAAAAAGGTTATTATGAAATTACAGCTACGGGCACTCATATAAATAGCACTAAACTTTAATTCACAACCAAGCCAAGCGCAGCGCCCCTTAATTACAACCAGACCCGTGAATGTGAGGTGTCTAGAATGAAAACAAAGGGTTAAAATACCTGTCTGGATTTTTTCTTGAAAATCAGTCACTGAGAATCATCTGTCAGTAAGACAAAATTAATTACTACATGTAAAATTGGGGAAAAAAGGCAACATAAATTTAAATATTACATACTATTACAAAAATGTTCATAAAATCCTATTGTTAATGATGCATGATCACCTTTCTAATACTCAAACTAGCCAAGATTATTATACCCAATTTGCAATAATCAAAAAGGAGAGGAAAAGAAAGGACTTATTTTTGTTAATCATTGTATCTGACTTTAGAAGCTTTGGAAAAAGCCTCAAATTACAGTAACTTGCAAAATTCAGTCATATTTTTGAATACTGTTAGAGGGCTGGTGCTGAAGAAATTGCTGAAGTCTAAACGCTTAACAAAGCTAGTAAATAGAAGCCTTAACCACTTCATTCACTCAAAACAGGGCAATTATTGCACTTTTCTCTTTCAATTATTTTACTAATTTATGCAGAGTTAGTCTTACTTAGGCATTAAATCAATTACTGGTAATATATTAAATATGTTTTTAAGTTTAACATGCAAATATAGTTCTGTACTGAAGTTTTAAGGCCTTTTTTGGAGGCATTTGTACGTGTTTACGTTAAAAAGGCTTTAAAAATTTGGCAGTAAATAGATGTTCTTCTTAGAGAAGAGGCACAAACCTCTCACACACCCCAGGCCAGCGAGGCACTTCCCCAGAGCAGCACCCAGATGCTGAAGGAATCAAAGGCAAGAACCAGGAGAAACACCTCCCACCTCCAAAAAGAGATTAAAAAATATATATATCCTAGCCAGCATACTATGTGGAGTGCCGCCTCCAGCTGGGATAATGATTCAATTAATAAAAATTAGAAGAAAAAAAAAAAGGCAGCCTCTTGCTGTAACAGAGATGTGACATTTCCATCTCCTCCAGAGTTGCTCCATTTTGCCATTTTTGATACACAGCCCTGCACCCCTCCTAGAAAGCAGCAGTTTGGTTACAAGGGAGAAGACACGAGCCTGACTGTGAGTCCAGCCTTGCACTCATGTTCTGACAAACACTGATCAACTCTGTGCCATTTGATTCCTCTCCCAGGACAGCTGGTTCCCTTTCCCTTGTCCCCATGCCATCAGCACATGGTGCTGCATCTGACCTGTGTGAGGTGTCACTCTCTGCACCGGGGTGAGGATGGGGGCTGGCACAGGGATGATGAGAGTGGGACACTCAAGGCTGACCACCTTGTATCAGCTCTCAGCATGAGCCCTTGAGACATTCCATGTGAATACCAAAAGCTACCAGGATTTTAAGGAGTAAGCTCAACAGAAGCTGGCTACATTAACCCCTGTGAGACACTGCTGGGTGCCTCATGTGAGACTGAGCAGCCTTTTTATTGTGGTTTCAAAGAGGGGCCCTTGGTATTGTGTAGTGCAAGTCCAGCAGGTACCTGCTTCAGGAATAACTCCATCAGAACCCTGGATATGCAGAGCTCCTATTGGTAGAGAAAAAGGTATGAAAGAAAAAATAATTTAAAAAAAACCCACCCAAAAATAAACTGAAGGATTGTTGAATTCTGTAAAAACCTTTAAAAAAACCCCAATAATCAAAGTGTACAAAACCACCAAATACTTCCCTGCAACCAGGGGATACCCTCCGGCTGACTGACAGGCTGCCACTGGTTACCACCCTGGACAAAAGCAGGTACCAAAGCATGGAGCCCTACAGCTGGAAGGGCAGGGCATGGGCACAGCATCTGCTGTGACAAACATAAACAGCACAAAGTTCTCCCCTGAGGGTGCAACACCTCCACGTTTCCCTCCATAAAACTTCCATTAAAAGAAAAAAAAAAAAAAGCCTTGAAAAACAACTGCTAAGTCAAAAGAAGCCCTATGTTAACAAGGCAGAAAGTTGGGGGTGCTCACACAGCAGGGCAGTTTTGAGGAAGCTACTCACTCCCAGTTGGACCAGCACCAAGCAAATCACTAGTTCCTACTTGGACCCAGTTTCCTCAACCAAGAAAGCTGAGACTGCAAATTGCTATTAAGAATTGGAAGGAAAAAGTGTCTTTTCGTTGAAGACATGAAGGGGAGGGGGGAGTAATAAAACAGCAGAAAATGGGGATTGGTTGCCAAACTGGAAAAATCAATTATTCTACTGAACAACAGTAGTGACAAATATAGCTGCCTCTACTCCCTCCTCCTCCTCCTCCATTGAACAAATTGTTAAAAGAACCAACAATCTGTTGAACGACAACCCCCGGTATGGTGTCATCATTTAAAAAGTGAACACAGAAAAGGTCTTGTTAAAAAGGAGGCACAAAGCTCCAGACACAATTTTGGATTCACCCTCAGTGAATCCCTGCGTTCGTTTTGTTGAGTTTAAAGCAGCCATTCTGAACCGGGTGTTTGATCATATCAATGCAAATAAATGCTTGAAAAGCACCCAAAACAGCCCAGATCAGGACAACAGTGTTTGGACTCATTCCATCTAACAGCAAATTCCCACACTCACTTAGCCCCCCACCTAAGATCATCTTTCCTTGGCCTTTTTTTTTTTTTTAAAACCCCATATAACAGCATTGTCTTTGGTCCAATTATTGCACTTTTAAATGCAAAATGAGGTTTCAAAACCAGCTGATAAATGCTTCTCTTCAAGCAGGATGAATAAAAACCTGGTGGTGACACACCGGGTTGGCAGCATTGTGGAGCAAGGTCCTGCGGGTTTCTTTGGATGAAACGCTCCCGCCTTAGAGGCGGACAAAGGAAAATAGTGGGAATTTTTGTTTGGTGCCACGTTGGTGATTAGGGTAGTGTTGAACCAAATCAGAGGTAACTAAAGCAAGGCTGCAGCACAGAGGGCTGCGGCTTGGCTTGCACAGGACAAGGGCTGGGAGTGGGGTAGTCAATGAGCGGCAGAAGTGGGGCCCAGCCCTTTCCATTTCTTTAAATAGGTTTTACAGCTTCACTGCTAAAGCAGTGAAAGGTACGGTAAGGTAAGGGATGCAATACCAAAAGATAACGAGTATTTCCAAGATAAACCAGAAAAGCGATGCACCATGCCAGGAGAAGACCATGGCCAACACACCATTACAGCAGCTTCTCGTTTGGCCATCTCCGGCCACCAAGTTTTTTAACATTTCCAGCCCATGGCAGCTGGGTTTACATGTCATGAGATCCTGTTTTGTTAGAAGACAAGCTTCAAAGCTGTCTTTACACTTGCACTCTCAGGCACTTACTGCAAGGAACGTACCCATGCCAATACACTTTGGTTGCCAAACTGATAAAATAATGCTGGACACCATTTTTGCTTTCTTTTCCTTGTCAGATGAATACATTAAAAAAACATGCTAAAAATCTAAAAATCTTAATAGCTGTTAAGCATTCAGCAGATGGTACCATCTAGACCCAGCTAATTCAAGGCCAAGCAGTCTAAATCCCGGCTGCAGGCAAGAAATAAAATTTAATAGTGACAAATAGGGGGAGAAAACAATGACTTGAGAGAATTGAGGGGATCATCCATTCCTTTTGGTTGTAAAAAAAAGGGCAGTTACTATACTTGAAGGCTGAAGATTTGACCAATGTGCCAACAAGAAAACTGAACCTGATTCGGATCTAATGTGTAAAAGCGCCATTTAGGGAGTTATGTCTGATTTACGAAGGGGTAAAGGGATACAAGTCAGGCTTAATCCTCTCTTTGCTCCACAAGAAATACCTTTAAAATGTTAAATATTGGGAAATAAAGCTGTTTCAAAAATATTTACCCTAAGAAAATACATCATAGCTGAACCATGCACAGAAACTGCTATTTTCTGTTAATACTTCTAAAGCTATTTTTTTAATTCTTTCTAATGAGGAGAGTTACTTTTTGTGGAGGAAAGCACAGCAAAACTGAAAAAAGAGAATGATTCCTGAGTACAAAGTGCAATGAAAGGCTGTATATGCTTTTCATGTAAGCATACATTATGCCTTCCATATTGTTTAAACTTGCTCATCACTGAACCACTCTACATGTAACTAAATTAAAAATGGCTCAATGCTAACAAAACATAGCAAATTAAGACAGAATCAGGTCAGACTTCTGTTTGAATTATCTAACTGAGTCTCTAACCTGGCACAGTATTTGGCCACAGTCAAAAATACATTAAATACACACAAGCACATATATACATACACATATGTATGTCTCTGAGTGTGAACAAACATTAAAAAACAAACAAAAAAGACAAAACGCACAGGAGCCAAAATCTGTGTGCCAAAGGTAGGAGGAGGGGAAAACAGGACACGCTGAGTCCAAGAATTCTTAATTTTGGGTACAATCAGAACCACCAAAGAAACCCACACTGAGATGCAAGATGAAGCATTTGTGTCTCTGGATATCTGATTTGATCCTGTCTTCAGGTAGGCAGACACCAGCTCAAATACTTAGAGACTGTGTGAAATTACAGACAGAAATAACAATAAAAAAATGCTAAAGGCAGTGACCAGACTAAAAGGTTCATTGCAAGGAGAAGGTAGTAATACTGCACATTAATGAAAGCCCGGACCTATCACCTGCTGTAATAATTACCATGCTAATGGGGGGGGGTTGCCTCAGTTTGTGGGTTTTGGCATTCCCATTATACCAGAAGCTGCAAATTCAAACACTGTATGTGTAACATAAATGAAAAGATTCTCACCTTAATGCTGCGCAGAAGAAATAAATTATGTTTGGGTTTCCTTTTTTTTTTTTCCTTCATTTTCACTTTTAAATTTCCTTTGACTGGGTGAACCTCAGGCTATAGAAATGCACACAGGCACTGTAGCTACACAGATCCCAGCATACAAATCTCTTCTGTGCAGGAAACACATCAACACTAATCCATTTTCTGTACAAAATGTAAAACTTCACATGTTCTGTTCAAGCTCATTACTGACTAGTATCTTAAGCTTGTCAAGTGTTTTAAAGGAGCTTTCCAAGAGAAGTTTGTAGTTAAGCATATGGTAAGCTCGTCCAGTCCATATGACTGGTTGAGCATCGACCACTACTGTTGATACAGTTTCCCTCAATATTATGACAGTATTTGTCAATGAAAATTAAATTGCTGTCAAACTTTTCCCACTAAACTTACAGCACAACACTTGGAGAGAGCCAGCTTCATGACTCAAGCCAATAAGGCCGCTTCTAAATACTCCTCTATTTCACCCATTTGTGGAAAATTCCCTGTGGCTTTATTTCTGACTTTTGCAATAACCTATAAAGGCTTTCCAGTGCTTTCTCTGAAAAAATTCTGTGAAGCCATCTTTAATATATTTACTGTTTTTTCTTATATTCTGTGAAAATCACACACAGCAATATCTGGGCAATCTGTAAGGGCAGGTGCTTACAGACTGTAGATTGGGCAACAATGCTGTGCCAAACTTGAGGAATCACACATGGATGCAGTGCATCCTGTTCGTGCACACAAATTTCTGCTGAAGCTCATATTTTGAGGACCAGAGAAGAATCACAGAATAAGAAAGCCTGAAAAAAAAAAATAGATCCAACAGGTTCAAAACTAACAATCACAGTTTTACTATCTTTGAAATCATTCCAAGGACTCAGTTGGTGAAATGTTGCATATTTTAAACAAACATGCTGCAGGTTTCTTCTTCACCTTTTAATTTTATTTTCAAATGCTAAAAAACAATCCCCCCAAATAAAATACTCTAGAACTTCCCTAAGAAATTACTCCAATGAAGGCTGCTTCTTAATCAACTTCAAATTAAAAAAAAAAAGGCAGCTTTATAGCTATTTATAGGGGTTTTTTTTAATACCACATTAAAAAAAGGTGTAATAGAAGATGCCAACAGTGAATAAGCAGTCTGGGAAGAAAAAAAAATATTGACGAGTACACCAAGAACAACATGGCATTAATTGCAGCAAGTAATGAAAGACAGACAGTTGCCATTTTTAGTTAGTGTTTTACCCTCTCACTTCTATATGTGAGTCTGGTCTCAGCTACCAACATAGGAAAATAATTGTAAGATTGATATATATGATAATTCTGGAATTGTGCTTCTTTGCCAGCATTCTCTGTGTCTCTCCAAAGCACATTTCTCTTCAGACAACGCAGCCAGAACCTCAGGACCATCAAATCAATGCTATGTGATACTTGCCGAAAGGTGCGCCGCCAAATTTTAGAAACCCCCCAAGTGTGGGCTGGGCAGACCCCACCAAGGGCAGCCCCAGGGCATGCCCAACACCTGCCGTAGGTGATTTTCAGAAGGCAGGAAAAGCCAAGCTGCCAGCCTTCCCTGGGTGGATGGAAGGCACACTGGGGCTGCTGGAGCCGATTCCCAGTGCCTGGGCATGCTGGTCTGAGAAATGCAGTGATAGGGAATAGGGCCTTTCTGAGCCCAGCACCAGATGGGGCAGCTCCAAACCCAGGGACCACCTCACCCTGGGACTTTTGTCTGTGACTCCTACTGCGTTATTAAAACAGTCCTACTCAAACAGATGGGCACTCGTTCCATCCAGACACAGCAGACAGCAAATACCTTACGTTTCCATGGTCTTCCACAACCAGGGGCTTCAGTTTGATGTTTCTACCCTTACAGGTCAAGTACATGTGAGAATATTGATGCAGTAGAAAATCAGGTGTCAAGATGCTTTTCTCTTTTCTAATCTGGGGCAGAAGAAATATAAAGCAGCGGCAGTGAAGCTTTTCTTCTTTAGGGATCTTTTTGTAAGGGACAGGGGATAGTGCTCAAGGTCATTGCCTTTCGTGTTTTTGACGAAATTATTTGTCTGCTCTTAAATTCAATGGGCAGTTTCAGTTGCAGCCACTTCCAAAAGCCTAAATTTGGCAGTTTGTAATACTTAGTCAGTCTGTTGGGAAGGCAGCAATGTCCCTAAAATACAGATACAGAATTAAAATATGGAGCAGAACAATGACTCTATTTGTCTCCTATATGGAGACACATACACAGAGATTACTCAGATGGAAAAAGGGATATAAGAAGAATCCCAGAAATGACAAGTGCACATTAAGCATCATCATGTTTTAGACTGAGATATTTCCTTGAGAAATTATTTGCAACTCGGAGCTGTACCTCTGCAGCACACACATGGCTTGGGTATGATGAGCAATTGGAGCAGAGATTAGCTGGAGACTCTAGCAGAGAAAAATGGGAGAAGGCTGATACATATCTATGTTCAAAGGTGATAATGTCACTCTGGCCCGTCACAATTTCAGTAGGCTGATGGTGGAATTTAAGCCTCTCTCATATCGAGTACACAAAGAGGTACATCTTGGCAGTATAACAAAAGCCAATGTGGGTGGCAAGGTAGCTGCAAATTTAAGCATGAATGCTCTGGATGTGGGGGCTTGCACCTGATTACCAGATGCTTCAAGCAGATGGCCAGGGAGAGGAGAGAACAAGGCTCATGGTTGCTTTGATAGGGTTACAAAAAGCACCAAAACCAAAAAACAGAAAAAAAGAAAACTTCCCTGACTGCACAAGGTATCAGATCAAC
Organism: Sclerurus mexicanus; assembly: GCA_013396755.1. Lineage (NCBI taxonomy): Eukaryota > Metazoa > Chordata > Aves > Passeriformes > Furnariidae > Sclerurus > Sclerurus mexicanus. The sequence goes on along the minus strand of VWZF01004469.1, from coordinate 272,787 downwards.
AGGGCCACTGAGACACAGCACACTCTACACCAGATTGGAAAGGTGAGTCCCAGAATCAGGCTGGTGGTTCAATATCAGCAGCAAAGCTCATTGAAATGGGGTGGGGCTGAGGGGAGATTAAAAAAGAGTATTAGCACCATGTGGAATAGAGGGTTGATATTTGAGCACATATTCCTGAGGTTTTAATCCTTGGAGGAGTTCTTCCCATAGGAAGCATTAAACTGGTGTATCATTTAGTATGTGTGGGAGTCAATATAGGCTTTGTGTTTGGTGCTGTGAATGATTTGTGGGAATGAGTCCCTACAATAGTCAGAAGTACCAGAGCTACTTCAAAAAAAAAAAAAAGAAAGGCATTATAAAGGAAAAACCATTTTGTTCACTTTCCTGGAGGACAGTGACAGGGTTTTGAGAAACAGTATTTCAACATCACACAACAGAGTACAAATTTGAGAATTTGACTCTACTTCACCCTGATGAGTAACCAAACACATTTCAGCTGAGCAATCCCCCTCAGTATCTGAGCAGCGTTTGTGCAATGGGACATCTGATCCTGCCTCAGGACCATTTGACATGGCACTGTCAAAACACGGGTCTGGTTGGTACAGGGGACAGGGCACCTTCAAAGACAGCCACGAGCCTTCCTGCCCTGACGTCCCTAACAGTGCAGTGAGGGAGAGGGTTACAGCACTGGTGTAAACCATGGGTAACCGGTGACCTGAAAGCATTAAAAATCTGTGTTCATCACATTTCTCAGGAGGAGGTGGCTTCAGCTGGGCATCTTGGCTAACCTCCCACTCTGATCAGTGCACCCTGCCAGCTCCGCTGCTCTGTGTCCTTTTTGGTTTAGCATTTTATTCTCCAAAACCCCTTCCCGGTATTTCCGGGGAGCACACAGGATGGAGAGTGTGCTCTCTGTATGCACCACCAGCCTCCAAAATGGTTCTTCCATGCCAAGGGCTACAGAAACACGTGGCAAAGATGGAAACATCTCACCAAGCACCCAAATACAGCTTCCAGCTGACACAATCCCAATGGACCCTGCAAGGCAATGGGTCCAGGTCCTCATTCAGAAACACGACATCAGATTCCTGCCCTCAGCCTCCAGAAAACCTGCATTTACACCAAGATAACGATTCTTTTATCGGTTATTGCAGGTTAAAAATACCTAACTTGCTGCAATGGAAAGACAGAGCTGTTGTTAGGAGCAATATAGGGGGGTGGCATGTTGCCTGCATGACTGCCAAGCCCAAACTTTCACCTTTCTGGTGGTGGCAAACAACAGCCAAGAAGTTTGGGGTGTCCAGGCAGGGATGTGCAGACCCACTCTAAGGAGGGTCTCAGTGGGAACTGCCACTCCCTCAATCACAAAAATGCACATCCTACACCTGACAAGGGAATGCCTTATTTGACATTCAACAGCCAAACAGGCATTTTTCTAGGGGGCCAAGAGGCACAGTCCCCTCTGCCACCCCACACTGCCCGCTGGCACTCAGGAGGAGGCAGACAGGGCGACACAGAGAGAAGAAAGGAGAATCTCACTCACTGCGGCCTCTCCTCCTCAGTGTGTTAATCATTGCAGCACATCCGCTCAGCATTACTTTTTCCTTCTGCACAAATAATTAAGAAACACCTGTGTATTTTTCATTCAATAAGGCACATTTCAGAGAAAGCCGCCCTTTTATGCTTAAATTATTTTCTGTGACCACGATTCAGCTGACAAAATAACAATGACTCATTTCACCAAGGACCGAGGAAGGGAGATGGGGGGGTGGCTATCAACCCCACATTAAAAATAAAAACACCAAATAAACAGTATTGAAAAATAAAGAAAAGAAGCTACCTTAACATTTATCTCCCTCAAAATGGCCGGTGCCCCCATGCAACTTTGAAATCTGAATAAACTCCTGGAGGTGACTCTTTGCCAACGTTCGCGCCTATGCCAGCTTTCTCACAAACGAACAGCTTGTATCTCCATGAAAACCAATGGATGGAACAAATTGTATTAAATTATGTAAAATGATACTAAAGAGCACAATCTACCAGTAAAAAAAAATATTTAAAATTTGGGAAATCTTGTTTTTATAAATTTGAGAAAATTGTAAAAGATAATTAGGAGGGGAAAATGTTACATTTTTATTGCACTTAAAGGAATGTCTCGTGGATTTAAGCAGGAAATGAGATTTATTCTCTCATAGGTCAGACACACATAATTCTTTGGTGCCGTTGACACCTGTGAGTTATTTAGCCTTCCTCATACTTTAGCATGTAGAGAAATCCCATCTCTATGAAGCTGAGCATAGCCCTGTGACAGTCTCAAATTGTCCCTCCCCATCACACTGTAGGAGCTGTCAGTGCACATTATGTATCCAAATTTCCTTCTACTTCTCAGAGACCCTTTCTGGAGGGGGAGGAGGATGCAAATAACAGTAATTAGTACCAGTTTTGCTATATCCTCAGAAAATTATTAAGGATACTTTCAGTACCTATTGGGGACTTTTGCAATTTAAATATACTGATATGTCCATTCAAAAAACAACCCAGTAACTTTGCCTGAAATGGGTTTTAAATTGATGATTTCTAAGCGTGAGTCAGTTAATCATGAACAAAAAGATCTGACTATTTCTGTACCCAGGGTGCTGGAGAGGGTGAGGGTGTGAGAGCTTTTGGCTGGTTTGAGACTTTAAATGACACTCTATTGGCATACAACAGGAAGTCAAAATTCAGGGCTTTGTTCTGACAGCGTGCAGCCTACGGGGTTCCCCATGGCTCCCCAGCCTTCTGCAGCGCTGTGCCTGAGGGTTTGAGGTGGATTTTAGAAGACACACTCATCCCTCGTGATGGCAGCAGGACCTGGCCATGGGCCGGTGGCTGCTGGTGGAGTCCTGCTGCTGCAGGCAGGGACAGAATGGCACCTGAGGCCACGGGAGCTGGTCAGTGGGTCCCCAGGGCACAGACAGGGCTCCCCCACCTGCCCAGATCCACCAAAGGGGCCAAAAAATGGAGAGGATAAGACAGAGATATTGCCTTCAATCAACGAGACAGAGCACCATTAATCCAGTTTTAAAATAGAGGCTTGCCTGCATGTGCATAATTTTTAATTCCTTTCCTGTCCCCCCTCCCCTTTTTTTTTCCCTTTCTCCTCTCTCTGTTGCAAGACCCTGAAGTGCAGGCTCATGATTCTTGGCTGCAACAGATAACTAATTTATTCCACAACTGCTTTAACTCAGAGTACATCTAAACCTTCCTAACCTAACTCTGGAAGAGTATTTTAATGCCACATGACTGAGGGTTAGCTTGAACTCTCAGTTCTACCACATTGCTCTCCACTGGAGATCTTTGCAATACTAAAAGAAAAAAAAAATAAAATAAAAAAATAAATAAAAAAAATAACTTCTGCAGCCAGTAAAGCACATACAAGAACTGCTCAGCGGGACAAATGAGCATTGTAGCTTCCATAGTCACATACACCACAGGGAGCCTCAACTAATTTCCACTCTCAATAGAGCTTATACAGACCTGGAAGCTTAAAATTGTTCCCGTCTTTCCAATGAATAACACTGGGATCCTGTAAAAAAGACACTCCTTTCCTGAAAGGCAAGAGGAATTTGAAGGCATGGGGGCTGCAGTGGGAGAAGTTGCTCTGCCCCTTCCCTACATGGTGGCTGGCAAAAACCAAATAGACCCAATAAACCACAAGAGCTTTCCTGTCCAACCACAGCCTGGAAGCCACCTCCACTGCCAGAAAAAAACCCACCCAAGACTGGTAAAGCGTGGGAGATGAGGCCAGGATTGCCTTCTGCAAAGGAACAGTGTGGTTGCTATTTTTGCAAACAGGTAGAGCTTAAAAGTTTGTCCTGAAGGGTTAACGCTTGGACTAGACAAATAAAATTTCCCCTTTGCTGTGATCCAGTCTATTCACCACAGTCTATCCTCATGACTCACAACCGCAGGAGTTGCTAAACTGGCAGCATCGCAGGGTTGCATCAGGAAATTTAAGATAAAAAACATATACAATATAAAAATAATCCTAATAAATTCTGGAAAATGTAGACATGTAAATCTCCACGCGCTAAAAAAGCGCCCTGCTAGAGAAACTATTTTTAAAAAGGCTATTAGGAGGTGTGAAAGCAAAGCTGTCTATTATGTTTCTAAAGAAAGGCACCAAATGCTTATTTTTCATCCCAATGAATTCTGAGTGACCATTTTTGACAGACAGTTAGCACAAGGTCACTGCCAGTCAGTGGGCTGCTGGCCAGCAGAGCCTCCCGGGTGCAGGCAATGGGCTCTGCTCATCACAGGGACCAGGCACTTGGGGAGAAAATTGAACTTGCTGAAACAAGGCTGGTTTAGATGATCTGAATGAAACCCGATCTCAGCCCGTGTTTGCTGGGTTTCTCTTCCGTACCTTTTCTTATGCAGCGGGATCATTTGATATCTTTTTTTCCATCATTAAAATCCAGCAGCTCCTCTACTTACGTGGCTTTTTATGTGGTAAATTGAGGGAAAAAAGTATAATAAAAAAAAAAGGGAAAAATATTTCCTTCCCTTCTGTGCGACTCCCACCACAGACAATGCAAATCCCACAACACATGTTTGCAGGGAAATCAGAGCACACTCAGGGCTAGAAGTGCAAATTCGTCTCATCTAAATGATTAAACTAGTAACAGTTATAAACAAAGAGCTTTTTATCCCACTGATTTTGGGATGGGTTAGTGCTTTTCTCCAAACAGTCTTCAAATAGTTTATGCTATACCAAACTATCCCTCCAAAAACAGAGCCATGCAGTGACCAAATAAACAAAACTACTCCAAGGGGGAAACTGCACCACACAATGGGAATGCAAACTCAGTGATGCTGTGCTGGGACACTGAGAAACCCAGCAAGCTCCACAGTCACATTTTTGCCCATGTACAAGTTCTCATTCAATTTTGTGTTCAATCTGCAGCAAAAATGTTGCACCCAGAAACTCCTTCCTGCTTCAGTTCCTGTGATTTCAGCTAAAAGTGCTCTCAGCTTTTTTCATATGTTACTATCTAAACACTTACGTTTGCAAATTTAATTAATTAAAAAAACCCAGACCAAACAGTTCTAAAATGAGCTTTGAGAAAAGAGTTATCAAAGGAGATTGAGAAGCCTGTGTTCAAATTTCATCTTTATCAGTTGTTCATAATCACCTGATGGTAAAAGACCAACAATCCTATTTCCTCATGCCTTCTCTTCCCTGGACGTATGGGCACACCTAGACCTTTAGTGACTCCCCAATACACAGTTCCCAAAGCACCAGGGGAAATTTTCCTGTCCCACATCAAAAGCTGCACACAGACTTCAGGAGCCTTTGAATCAGGCCCACAATCTATAGCAAAACTGCAGAGACATCCTTAATTTGCTTTCACACCAGGTTCTCTTTTTTTTTTTAAATATTAAAAACATATTTCATCATTACGATCTACATTTTCATTCACACATATCTTTTTCATTATTTTTTATCAGCTAATCTAAAATGATACACCAAGTGCTACCTAAAGAGCCAGTTTAATATTAGCTCTTAGGAGGAGAAGATCTGACATTGATTTTGCTCAGAACTCGCTTCTATGGAGCCATTGGAGTTACACTGGTATAAAAGTGACGTAAATAAGAGCAGGATCAGCTTACAGGTGTTAGGCAACAGAGTAAAAGAATACATTTATATAAATTCTTACAAGCATAGCACCCTATGCATGTGTTGGAAGTGCTATTTAAACACACAGCAGTTGAATGAACAAAAGAATGCCTTTTTTTAAAAAAACCACAATGATTTATATGTCATTGTGAAACACCATGGGAGCAATTGCTTTCTCTTCCTGAAAAATCCAAAGTACTTGGACTAATAAGGATCTTTTCCAAATTCAGTCCTCCTAAAAATATTAGGTCTATCATAAAAATACTTATACAGGTGATACACAGTTTTTCCATCAGACTTTTATGCAAGAAATTGGGTTTGCATATTACACATTATTCAAAAAGAATAATTAAAGTCCTACATGGACACATATCTGCCTCAGGGCAGACCTTTTATGTTGTTTTGCATTCCATGTGTCACTCAAAAGAATTGCAACTGGGAAATGATGTTGAACTAAAATAAGACAAGAACACATTGACTAAAATTATACCCTGTCCAATTTGCTGACACCCCTTTAGACATCTCACCATGATTGCTCTGGTGCAACCACTGTTCTACGTATGGGTGACATTTAAACTAAGCATAGTTGTACACTGAAATCAAATAAAGGATTTGAAGACTTTTTTTCTTCTCCTCCTTTTTGATACTGAAAAGTATACGGGGGGATTTGAAATCAGAAGAAAAAGGACATACTTTAAGCAGTGATCTGCTTTTGTTACCATATTTAGAAAAAGCATTCTTGGTTTTCCACAATTAATATATTTGGATGAGAATAATCAGATTAGGAGAGGTTCTCTTCAACTCTCATGTGCCCAGAACTCCAATAGAAGTTAATGGGGGGTTTCAGCTCATGAGGATAACAGGGCTGAGCCTTTATTCTGCAAAGCCAGATTTCCTGAAGGCCTGACATGTGAACACATTTAAGGTGCCCATTCTTTGTCTGGTTTCCCTGGTTCAACTTGCTATGGCTTTAGAGGCTCGGGTGTGCATGGCAGCAGCCCACCTTCCAGGGGTCCCCTCATCCCACCCCAGCAGCCGTTCAGAAAGCCAGGAGCACAGGATGAAAACCCAGGGATTTTTATGATACATTAGAGCCTTTTTTAAACCACTTAGAGCTAAATTTAACACATCCTCTGCATGCTACCCATCCCACCTTTCCTTCCCACCTTTAGCCTTCTCTTTGGCTGTTTTGTTTTCTCTTTCATTTCACTCACTTCCTTAATTAAGTTGATAATGTAATTATGTCACAGCTGTAGCATCCTCCTCTTGCAGAGGTGGCTGGATTTCTGTAACTTCAGCCTGTTTGATGATTAAGTGATAGGCACGGAGATAATTGTAACTTTTCAGAAATCTTATAAATAAGTTGTAAAAGGAAGGCACTGGCTAGAGCATGAAGGGTACTAATGCTTGGCATCAGGTGGGTCTTGCTGGCTTTCTACAGAAAACCAGAGCTATGCAGAAGAAGGGAAGCAGCAGGGAACGAGGCTTTTTAGCATAGAATTCTTGAGTGCTGGGAGAGGGAGAGCACTTCAGTTGGGGGAGGGAAAGAGAGACCTTCTCCATCTCTCAGTAATGCAGAAAAGAAAGCAACCAGTTCAGTAAAATCTCAGCTACACACCTTTCCCTGCTCCCCCCCCACCCAAAAAACACACAAAAGGTGTTGCACTGAGCTACTCTACATTCTCAAATGAAAAACCCTGATACTCTTAGCATAGAGTTCAAGCTAATTTGACAGAATACTTGTAATCAATATATTTGCCTTCCTATTTTGCTAAATAGTAGAATTTCCTGTGATGTACTTGATATATGACTCTTGGTAATGAAAGAATACTATGCCTGACCTTTTATTACATATGGAAATATTAAAGTGTTTTACATCAACACATCATGGCATATTAATAGGAGACAATCTAGGGGAACAGTTAACTGAGAGGAGGAAAAAGCTCCATCAACTACTCCAATTTCCCAAAGAAGATCAGAAGAAGTACTTGCCCTATGAACAAACTAAACGTATCTACTGGGAAATGTAAACAGAGCCAGTGTGAATCATGAGACCCATCATGTTTTAGAGCAAATCTGCAAGCACATGCATATTCCAGAAATAAAACCTATTAGCAGGAGATCAAGGTTGCACTCTGAAGCAAGCAAAGAGCTAAAATTTGGCCCCATCTTCTTTTGATGTTAGCCTGTTTTCTTCTTCTCTATTCGTATGCCACCATTCTGCTATTCCTGATATCCCTCATCTTTCAGCATGCACTTAGGAGACTTACACAGAAAACTAAGATCTCCTCACCATGTCTACATGTGCAGCACAGCCTGCCTTCCCTTCCAAGTGCTGGGGGGATTGCTACTAAAAATACCACTCTCGAAACATAACCACGCACACACTAAACTTTGATCTCCTAAGCTTTTTCTACACCAGCTTTAAGCCTACAATACCTAGAGATGGCTGTATATGTTTCTGTGAAAGGAAAGGGAGTGGGGTTTCTTTCTCTGGCATGTCTGATATTCTACACAGATTTTATCACACACAGTACTTGCACAAAGCTTTGTGAAGCTGTTTACAGTGTGTCCTCTCCCAAGGAGTGAGATGCTTCTGGTATTTAGCACCCAGTAGGACCAGTGTGAAAATACAGCGGCTTTTCCTTACCGGACAGGATAACTCTCCGCTGGTGCCAGGCCTCCATAGGATCAAAGACATCTACCTTAGACAAAATCTCAGTCAGCCTTTCATCTGCCTCGGATTTCCCCACCAAAAGAAAACCAGTAGGTCTGCACAGCTGCAAGCCAGGTATGGGGTATGACCATAACTTTTACCAAGATCTTCGACTATCTTGGAGCTCACATGTGGTCAAGTCATGAACAGGGTCTGATGTGTGCATGCTCCTAACACAGCTGTCTTTGAAAAGCACATTTTAAAACTGGTTTTCTTAAGCCTTCTGACACAGAAAAGAGATGTTTTCTAAGAGTTCTATGCAGTTTTCTATGGCTTTAGTGAAAAACAGTGGGAACAGGATCACATGTGGTGTTTGGGAAGATGACTTCTACCAGGCACCTACAACCAGCCTGAGGATGCTTCAAAACTTTTTTGACATGACTACCTTTATCCATTTATCTGTTCAGGAACCAAGAGTAAGAGATTGGTGCATCAACTCCATTGCATTTGGCGGATACCATTATTGATAAGGAAATCACTTCAACAAATTTACGTGAATAAACAACGTCCAAAATATACCTTGAGAACTTTTAAGCACTGTTGGGATAATACTGCTGGACAGCTCCAGTCAGCATGGACACTTCACTACCATCTCCATGTCATCACTGCTTTAACCCTGTATTTATTATGCATCATTTAGATCTCTTTTCTTTAAAAAGCAGAAATAAAGAGGGGAAGGGAAAATGCAAAAAAAAAAATAAAAAAGACATATGATGTCCAAGTTGTGACAACCGGCTGTGGTCAAGGACAACAGTGAAACCATGGAAAACTTCAGATAGTTTTCACATGACCACACTGGTTATTAGACAGAGACAGTTCCTGAAAAACTATTACAAAAGCTCAATCTTTTTTGTATTTCAGATGGAGGCAGCTGTGCACCTCTTTGGAGTGTACCCTCTACCACGAAGGCAAACCAAAAAGCAAGTGATGCAGTCTTCATGGGAGGACTCCATTACCAACTGCCTGAAGAGACTTCTTGATATTATGAAATGGAAATTATTTGTAAAGAAGGGTTAAAGGTCACATGCAAGCATTCACTAGAAATTATTGACATAGGTATGACATAGATGATAGCCAATCAAAAAGCAATTTTATAAACATTGTTATTAAATAGTAGGGTAATTGCTTTAAGTACTGGAGGAATGTCAGGGTCATATGAGAGTTTTGTTGGTGTCATAGTTTTTTATTTGACACTTAGTGGATCAATGACACTTAGTATATTTATTCTGAAATGTGAGCTGTGTCTCCAGCCTACAAGCTAATTCACATACCACATACTACCCCATACTTATACAGAAATAATTTCTGATTTTTATTTCATTCACTAAGTATCCAGCAATGCAAGCGTCAAAGCTCTCCACACATGAAAGTATGGAAGTAATTAGGGATTATGTGGTAAGTGTACAAACATAGTTTATATTACTGTGTATTAGAAAGGACCCCTTTTATAGCTGCCTTTGTCAATTTGACAGAGCAAAGGGTTTTAATGTACTGTAATAAGAAATGTAAGAGGGGGCAAAGGACAGTGTGGCTGTGATGCCTGTTTGTAAACTGCCTGGCCCCAAGGTCCTCTCCAATTCCTACTCATCCATGCTCCATGCTTATTCTATGGTCATATACATTTTAACCGAGTTAATAGCAGGCTGGTGGGGGGAGAGGCTGGGGGACATCTCTTAAATGCACGTTGTCAGCTGCCTCCAGAGCTTATAGAAGGGCTTCCACCAGGGCTGATGCTCGCTGAAGACAGCACAGTGCAGATGATCAGAGGCAAAACTCACATGATAAAGCATCCTATACAAATAATTTAGTGGGGGTTTTTTGTTTGTTTTTTTGTTTTTTTCCTCCCCTTAAGCCCCAGTTTCACTCAGGATCAGCTGACTGACTGAAATAAATAAAAGCAAAAACTGCCTGTGAGCTGAAACAGACAGGCAGGGTGACGTCCAGGCAAGTCCCTGAACTGACATTTTACGAGCCTGAAATTTGTAACGGGGTTCCCGTGTGTTCAGTGGCTTTATGGTGGATTTGTTCCACACCTGTTCCTCATCAGGAGCAGGGAGAGCCCTGAGAGGGTGCACAGCCATGCTTGGAACACCTCGCCCCAAACAAGCCACCCACCCCACTCCCTCCATTTAATGAGAAACAGGTCAGGTACAAATGTTTCTGCAGCCTTCTCATGTCCTCCACAGGGCTAAGCAGAGGGGTGGAGGGATATGGAGTGTTATTTACTATTTAGAAGGCCAAGAGCATCCTTCGCTTCACATGTAGCGTAACAGATGACAATGGTGTTTCATTGCAAAGAGTTCAGAATTTAAATTATAACATGAAATATATACTACCCAGTAACGTCCCTGTCACACTCTGTGAACTTTAGCTCAATTAAAAAAGAAATCAGCTGACATTGATAAAATGCTACTTTCAGTATAACTGAAAGGAAAATTGTACCAACACCGATTTAGTGAAATTTCAAAGCAAAACCCAAAGGGAACAAAGGAGAAAAAAAAAGGAAATGGGTGGGTACATGTAAAACAAACTGTCAACTTTGAAAGATGTGGGATAACTGCAAAGCACTGTGTCTGAACCTCCCTGTGCTATGAACACAGTGGGCATCTCCCATCCCTCTGCCAGCCTGCCCCACTCTTGCCTTTGACTTGCACTACACCATGGAGTAAACCATGCCAAGAGCTGTTAGTAGGTAGCACTAGACATAGCCTGACAGACAATCCAGCACAGGAATTACACAATGTTCTACCAAAAGAACTAGGTATAGCAAGAGCTCTGCCACAACTGAACAGGGAATTGCAAAGGCCTCTTGCATTTGCTCTGGCCTTTTACCTATTATGCCAGGTTCATCCCCAAGATCTACAGTACACAGTCTAAAGCCTGGAATAAAAATAAGGCCTCACTGCAAATGTGAAAATCACATTTTACTGTGATTTATGCAGTAGATAATATGCTCTGGCTGCAGATTGACGGAATTGCTGGTTGGTCCCACATTGAATCTCTAATCTGAGGCGTGCAGAGGCTCCTCAGTAGAAGTTTGCACTGCGGCATGAACGCTTGCTAGGAAAGCAAATAATCCAGAAGGCAACTACTTCCAGAAACAATGTTAAATAAATCATAATTTCCTGATGCTCTGGAAGTGCAATAATTTAATGTTTTTCTAGATATTTGGCACTTGGGAAAACCAGGAAACTGAGTTAGACAGCCCCTCTGCAAGGGGGTTAACAGCTTTAATCCTGGAGTTCTGATACCCTAGAAGCTATCCCTCTGGGTTTCATATAGGGATAATAAATCCAGGCTCCGATAGGAGGCTTGCATTCAAAAATAAAGTCACTGATCTCTATTTGGCATGCAGCAGAGATGTAGCAAGCATGATGAGAACAGGAGAAAAGATCAGTCACCAGTAAAGACAGAGTATAGGAAATGGGTGATAGATTTAGTATAATGAATTGCCTACCTTAAAACTTCAGTTTATTATTTACAGACAGATACAAGTCTAGGTGGTATGATTTAGATATACTATTTAATTCAGCATTAAGAGTTTGGGGATGTTCAGGACCTGTCACAACTGTGAGGACCCCAGCTCCAAGCCAGACTGGATCAAGGGAGCTCAGCACATTGCCTCCACCAGGTTCACCCCCAAACCCGAGCACTGCTGGTTACCTCTACCTTCCTCACCTCTCTTTGCAAGATCTAAATGTTCACACTGTGCTGGGTGCACAAAATACCTACAGGATCCTTTTGTTCACTGGAGATGGAAAGGTGACACAGCCACTGGAACAGGAGTGAACAATGACCGCGGATTTGACTCAAGTGTGTACCTGTGAGCGTACATGTAAATAACCAGATCTAGAGTAGAGATTTCCATTCTGCAACTTGTAGCTGCAGGACACAACAAACTCCTACTGTAGCTAGAGACTGCATTGTAAATAAACAAAAGGGTTGATCAGCATTCCTGTAGAAATATTTACAATATTCAAGGCTCAGGTGCCATCAGCCCATCCCTGGCACTTTCTGCTGCTGACAGACCTTTGCCTACAGGTGCTTCATCATCCTACTGCAAGATGGCTTGCCTGGTAACCCAACCAGACTCCAAAAGACAGTGAAGTGTATTCCCCACAACAACAATTCTCTAAATTTATTCTGGCTTGAATGCCATTGAGTCCCACACATTATACCCTATGACCAAACAGCAGCCTCTGGGTTTAATAGGTGACCACTACAAACCAAGAATGCACCTTTCCTCACAAACTGCATTTCCCTATGCTCAGACATATCCTTCATCTTTCCAGAGCCTCCAGTCAGGTCTCCTGCAGGCTTCTTCCATACACCTCAACCATAAAACCAAAGGCTTCTGCAAGTATCTCTCCTTGGATAAAATGGTGACCCATTTAATCTAGAACCAAGGTAAAACAAATCAGTCTCAGGTGAGAAATATTACATAATATCAGTCCACAGTCACAACGTCCCCCAGGGTGATGGGAAGTACCTTCATGTTGGGCAAGACAAACCATGCCTTTTTATCAAGTGGCAGAGCTGTGCTTCCCATCCATCTAATTCCATGCACTCTCAGATGATAAATACTATTACATAATGACTTAACTACTACTGAACTATAAATACTGACTGATAAGAGCAATAGCCAAGGAACTAGAGAAAAAAACTATAAACTTGTTAAGGGTGACCACTGCAGAAGTGAAAAAAAAAAATTTGCATATAAAAAGGGTACTCTAATTTATCTGAAAGCCTAGTTCTTATCTACTGCACAGTAAAAATATGAGCCTCAAAGACAAAATTCTCCACTTTCTGTTTCAACATATTCAGCATGTAGAGAAGCATATTCAGGAAGTTTCTATATTTGATGATCTTTTTCCATTCAAAGTTTCTAATCAGTACTATGTCCTATTCTGTGTGTTTTATTTTCAGCACTAGAGCCAGCACACAACACCCAGAATGCCTACCCTTCAACTGGATAAAAATATGTACGTCCACATTCATTCTGTAGCAACAGTTCCCTTTTTAACTGCTTGGTGAGGATGTGGAGCTGAATTGACCAAACACCAGAAGCTCAGAATCTCTTCATCCATTCCCATTTTATAACAGAAGCATTTTTAACCAGCGACTGTCACTGAACGCAGACACAGTGTAACAGGTTGGTCTGCCACAAGTCCTAACAGCACAGATATTTTGAGACCCAAAAGTGGGGAGGGTTTGTCGTACCAGTCCCCTGATGCAGGCCCTGCTCCTAGGGCTACAGGTGAGTCCACTTGCCTGTCCTCGAGGGTCAAGGGGGCTCTATTGAGCACTTGTTTTACAGCAGCTGCATGTAGTTTGCATAACTACTTGTCTCCTGTCTTTGTTCTAGGATAGTCTGCCCCAATTCTGAGAAGCAGTTGTCAGTATTTGGTTAGGACACCAGAGAGCATGCTTCCTCTGTACCCCACTTGGAATACAGGCTCCAGTCTTTCTTCAGCCTGAGGACAAGAGATGTTGCTCAGTCATTCCACTCCAAAAACTTGCCTTCTCACAATCTGCAGAGAATTCCTAGAAACTTAGAACTACCCAGAAGGGAGACAAAACCTACCCCCAAAACCATCTGAATCTGGATAAACCAACACTGATTTCTTCCTATCCTTTCCTTTGTGAAAGTTCAATCTCCAAGTCAGCAGCGACTCCCACCACCACACGGGACTGGGGACAGCCACATCTTGCCATGTTGCATGTTCCCCTTCCAAGCACACCTGAAGGGCAGCTTGTGCTTTGCCAATGATAACTATTCCCAGGATAGATCAAAGAGATGGCCAGACAAATAGCACAGCTTGTTGGGATTTCCACATCAACCAAGATGGGCTCCAATTGCTTTGACTCATGCCCAACCACTCAGCTTTTTGATCCTAGCTATTTAGTATTTAAGACTTTCTGACTCCTGAAAATCTGTCAGCAGGCTTACAATTGCATTCAACATTAACAAAGGAAGAGCTGAAAGTACAAAAAAAAAAAACCAACTTGAGGGTGGGAAAAGCTGGAGGGAGGTGTAATAAAATGAAGTCAAATGAAAATAAAACAAAAGAGGAACACAGTACATAGTAGGAAAATCAAAAGACAAAATAAAAGATTAAGTAGTGCAGGTAAAGATAAAATTCAAAAACTGCTTTAAATGTTGATTCTCTCCCTACTGTTTTTGTTTCATGCGGTATTTTGATGCTGGCATCTAATTATTCTTTGCAGTGTTTTATCTCCCCCATTATAGTATCACCAGATTTTTTTTATTGGCACTTTCCTTATTAATGATTACAACACCTACGTTTAAGGAGCTAAATGAGTTCTCTCTTTTCCTGAGCTGCAGAGAGGGGGGTCAGCAGAGAAATGAGAATTATTCTGCTGTATGCAGATGTGTTATACTCAAAATTATTTTTGGCCATTGAAGTAGCTCCCACAGCTTGCTGAGGCAAAAGAAAGATTCCTCCCTGCTCCTAGCTGTGACCCGGGAAAGGCAAAGAGAGCTCATTCTGCTCTCCAGTCAATCACAACAGGAATTTAACAAATCTTTCACCCAAAGTCTAAAATCGTTAACAGTTTCCTTTTAAATACCTGTTGTTAATTAAACCCGGGTTCCTCTTCAGAATCACACCGCACGGAAGCCTGTCCACTAACCAAATGTATTTCCTTTCCCCTCTCCCTGCCGTGGGTTGGGTCCTGATGCTCCTGTGATGCTCTGAGCACCGCAGAGGCACCCCGGGGACGGTCTCCGTGCGCTCGGGTACTCACATGGCACACGGGGAGCCTGTGCATCCCCGTCCCCGGCAGCCGCACGCGGAGACGGCGCGCCTGGAGAGCGCCTGGGTGCTGCCGCTCGCTGATGAGCTCCGTCTGGTTGTGTTCCCAGCGGGCCGACGGTGCCAGCTGGGGGAAATTAAGCTGTGCTGGGGAAGGGGAGAGCTGCTGCCCCCGCTGCTGCCACCGCCGGGCTCGCACAGGGAGGGCTGCCCTCCCCAGGGAGCGGCGGGGACGCAGCCCGGCTGGAGCTGGACCTTTAGCCTGGCCACGGCCCCAAGGACAGGTGTGGGGCGGATTGTGTAACAACAGAAACCTGTGCTGGCAGGAAACCATGGGAAGCCCAAATGGGAGGAATTAAAACAAATTAAAAAAAAAATTAAACATGGAAGACATATTTATTATTTACTTGTCAGGCAGAAAAAGCAAGCCAGGGTGCAAATAAACTTTTGTCAGGAGCCAGAAATTTCCGCACCTATGCAAAGCTGGCAATGTGCTTCTTACTTACTACTTTAATTTTATTTTTTATTTTTACTCCAAAATAGGTCTGCCTTGCTCCCCACAGAGGGCACAAGTTACATCAAAATGTTGGGTTTAACTCTGGTTTTCATATGTTTTGTTTTCTCAGGTATTACGAGGGCCTTAGTAATCAGAAAAAAATTAATAAAGAACTGTATAAATATTGTTCTAAATAGCTGCTTAGTAAATCACTATATATTTATATTAGAGTAAATAAATGAAGTTACAATCAAAGTTTGATGACAAAGCAGTAGAACTATTATATTGGAGAAGCAGACAGACAGCCTTTTGGGGAGACAAAAGCTAAAGCTTTCTTAACATAGAAAATGTTCCATGAATAGGGTTAAATACTTAATGGTTGCTAGCAAAAGATAAGACAAATATTCTTTGTTAATATTTATAGAATCCCATCAGGAACTCTTTTGTCCTAGCATTGTTTCCAAAATTCAATCCCCTAGTTATATCCATCATTTTTCATGTGATTAAAGGAATCTAAATTTGCTGCCTTGTCTTGTAAAAGAGTAAAAAGTTAGATCTGTATTATTAAAGCCTCTGGTTAGAGCAGCAAATGTAATATTGATAGTCTATGGTATATAAGTCTAAAAAACCGACTGATCACACATACTCATGACATATGAAATGCATTCATAGTATTCACGTTATTGCTAAGAAGCTGCGATCCAGCTAAAGAAAGAGATAATTATGTCCTTCCAAAAAGAGACAAATAAAATATTTCATACTGATAAAAGGCAAGAAATAAAAGACTAGAGCCAGAAGGGTAAAAAAGGCTTTGATGATAGGGAGTGATTCAACCGCACTTCCCGAGGCAGGAGACCTGCCCTGGGAGTGAACCATTTCTCCCCGCCCGGCACCCAAATGGGAGCTCACAGGGAATAACTGGAGGCAGCCTTGGCCATCGCAGGTGTCCTGGCAAAATCAGAAACATGGGCATGGTGCAGGTGGAAACTGCTGCATGACATCGAGCCATGAAACTTCCTTGGTAGCCACCAAATGGCCTGGATGCCTAACGGCGGGCATGGGGGAATCTGTGTTGAACTGAGCAAAGATAAGGCCAGGCACACGTGGGCAGAGCGGGGAGGGCACTGCACTCATCAGGCACCTCCAGGGAGGGCTCACCCGGCTGCACCTGCAGTCCCAGCATCATCCCCCAGAGGGGCATAGCCCAGATGTGCAGCCAGTCAGCACTGCGGGAAGGGTGGGTCTCCTTTCCTATGCCTGTAAAATGGGAACCTTGACAGCTTCTGTTAATTTTTAGTGATAAGAATATAAATTTTATATATAAAGAGATGTGCAAAACAAATGTAGTCTAGTCACCAAAGGTGTCTCTTCATCGACAGCAGACTGGGCATTCATCAGTACTCTTAACTAACACCAGTACTAGAACCAAAGTGAGCACAGCCCTGCCACAGAGCAATCACCTGCCCAGCCAGGTGTGTGCTCTCTGCTGAGCCCAGTGCCCAGAGCAGCCCCTCCACTGAGGGCATCCAGCACCTCCAGCCTGGACTGGGCACCTGACAGCTCCGTCTGGGGATCTTTATGCTGGAAAAGGAGACCAAAATCTATGTTTATTCTTTCACCTTTAGAAAACTGAGACTCAGTGTTGAATTTTTCTCAGCCTACTAAAAAGGTTTGTTTTTTATAAAACAGGCAAAAGCCAAGTCCTCATTGATCCAATTTTTTTCTTTACCCAGAACTTCTTAACAGCTTTAGAAAAATAGATAATTATTGCAGTTAATTTCAGCAAAACAGTTCAAACTCATCAGGGCTGCACAAGTATAATTTACTACTCCTTCTGACTTATTGTTTTGACTAGATGTAGATTGATGATTAAAGTGATAAACAGTAACATTTTTATAAAATGGCTGACTCTGCCAATGGCAACTGAATAAGAAACATGCTGAAATAGCTGTGCTGTTATTGTGATTGTACTCAAGGCTGTCAACAAAGAATATAAGTATTTGACAAGGTGTTATCTAATTGTGTTTTTAAAAGCCACGATACATACATCTTTTAATGTGTCACTTTAAGCTGCGAGAGAATTTCTTTTATTAAAAAGTACAAAGGAAAAATGAATGCCTTGCATTTTCTTGTTTCTTTTTCCCAAGCTCTGCCCTTTTGCCGTCATTCGACAGAATATATTTGCTCTTTAGTCAAATTGGCTTTTATTTAAATGGTAGCCCAAAATAGCACAGCAACATTAGGTGTATAAGAAGAAAGAACAGTGTGTCCCACAGACAATTTTTATCTCAGCCCTGGTGGGAATTAACTGATCGAAACAGAAGGCTAAGAATAAAATCCTTTTGACGCTTGGAGTTAGTGAAACAGCATTTTGGAGAAAGGAAAAGGTTTGGGTTTTTGCATTTTTTTTTTTTTTAAGAAGGCTCACCAGGAAAAGTATCTTAACATACTGCCTTTGGAGCTACCTGTAGTCCTTTTGTGGTTCACGCTACACACAAGCATCTTTGCATCCAAAATGCAGTTTTCCTCAGAAAGCCCCTCTGAGCTGAGTGGAGTCTCCTCCTCCAGACCATCTCAGCCCACTGCCCCATTCTCTGCTTTCCCCAGGGAAAACCTGGGGACCTCAAGCAAAGAAGGGTTTTGCTCACATTAGAAGAAAGGTGGAACCTCTGGGAAACTCAAGGAGCAAGGCCAGGAGGGGGCACTGGTGCAAGGGCTCTGCTGCTCCCCTGCAGATAGTGACAGCTGGCCAGGAAGCAGGGAGTTAAAATGGACCACGGAGGGAATTAAATAAAGATGCTACAAAAAAAGAGAAACTCCTACTTATGTGTTCTTGCCTTGTAGTACGACAATAGTATTGTGAAATGCTGCAAGGCCTGAAGAGAGGCAGGGAATTAACTATTTGGAAACCCTCTTAGTAGGAGTTCAAAATGTGGGGAGGAGAGGAAGAAGTGACACAGACTCGTGGTGCCTCTGAGCATCTCCCTGGGCTTGGGGAAGGCATGACATCAAAACTCTTTCCTTTTCAGCTAACACAGTCAAGGAGGTGGGCTCTTGTGAACTGGGAAGTCCCAATGGACCTGCAATGCCATCACTCCAAGAGAGTTCACCATTGGACATCAGCTTGAGAAGGCAAATACCCCAGTCAGAGCCCTTATCTTCACCAGAAGACAGAAACAGACTCCAGCTTTCCATTAGCATTTGCCTAAGTGTTGACCATACGTGAAGAAGGGGAAATTTTGCAACAAGGAGGATGGCAGGAGCATGGACTTGCCCAAAACCACAGTGTGTTTTAGGGTAAATAGTTGAGGGTCAGGTAGAGCAGCATGCCGATGCAAAATGCAGGCTCCTGAATTGCACTGAGATCTACCAATGTCATTCGCACACCGATCTCAGCAGCACCACTGAAATATAGAGGTCAGCTCGGTCTATTATGGGACAGCAACTTCTCATTTTTAATCCCAGTAGTATTTTAAGCACGGGATAGAAGTTAAAGGAAGAAAATCTCTTTATAATGAAAGACACAGAGAGGTACCATCTGACCTGATTCTGCAAGGTGAGGTGCTTCATCACCATCCCAGGCGGAGCGTCGTGTGTTTGTTCGCCTTTGAAGCCATATTTGCCAAAAGTAATGGGGAAAGGACAGAGCCTCAGTGTCAGAGGTTATGAACATCTTTGCTACCATCTGATGGCCTGGGTTCACAACACTTCTACAGATCATACCTTAGTGTCTGCCTCACTATCAAATTGTTGGGGTTTTTCTTCAGAGGGAATTGATTGAATACTCCAAAGATAATGACTGAGTGGCTTTCAGATTTTGTGTGTAAAGATGTAGAATAAGAGGGACAAATGCTAGAAAATCCTGCACATTCTTCTGCATACAATCAGGAAGCTTCAGGTCATGGGTCCATGGCAGTCATAGAAAATAACTAAATACAAAAAATTAGTGAAAAAATAGCTTATTGTTAGTACAAGGTCTCCTTTCTGAGTGGGGATCACAACTGTGAGAAATCTCTCTAGCCAGTTTAAAAGTCAGAAAATTTCCAATTCACAATCCTGGCCCTTAAGTAAAATGAACCAGGAGCAAAAAACCCAACCCTGCCCTGTTTTCACTTTTCCAACTGTAATTGTTGGAAGTGATGTAGTACTAGGTACTATATGGGCCTAGGTCCATTCTTCCCATCTGGGTTCTCAAGCATGTTCATAAAAAGGAAAAAAACTGTTCCTTGTGAGATTTTAATTTTTAATAACATTTTGGCTTTAGTTCTCTTTCAGGAGCTGCTATGCCCTTTAGTAGCTAGATCCAAATAAATTATATTACTACAAAAGGTTTTACCACCCTTTACATGAGCTAGAAGTATGAGAAGTTACCTGAAGGCAAAGATAAAAGGTAATATAATTAATTAACTTAATCTGAAGCAGAACATCTGACTCATTTGGGGTGCAGTCCCAGGGAAAGATCCTAATAAGTTACTGTAGAGAAAGAGTTTTATATTCAAATGGGCAAAATTGTGAAGGAATCCACATACTTGGAGACCCAGAATTATTTTTTTCATCTTTTGTTGGTCATTTTTTAATTTTTTTTTTCAATGAACAATGGTAATTCAAAGGTGCTACATTTTGGGGTTGATTTTGATTTACAAGATGTAGTCAACGTTTTGTGAACCTTGTGGGAATTTCAAAACTTCCTTGACTTTATTTCAGAGTGAATCTTGTGAATCTGGAGCTCCTTTGGAAGAGAAGAAGAAAAAGACAGTCATAGGCTCCTGCATTAATTATGATATTTTTAGTTATTTAGCTAGATTTAGGAAAAATAAAGTCAACATACTGTAAATAAATTCTAAAATCCCTAGCTTTGTGGTTTCTCAAACTGAGTCTCAGTGGAAGAGCTTCAAAAGCCACATAATTTCTATTACAAAAGCAGTAAAATAAAGATTTGGGCTGCCTTTTGGAATCTTTCAATCACTATATAGCAATGCTACTGATACCTAAAAAGAGAAAAAAACTTGTTTACAAGAGTGTCAGTAGGGAGGGGGCTGTTTGGGGGGGATTTCAGTGTACAAAGACCTGGCCATTATCAGAGCAGTGTAACAGCTTCAAAATCTTCCTCACTACAGAGGTGAGGATGAGGAACAATGGCTAAGGAATCATGGCCTCATCTTATGGGCAAGCAATTCCAGTGTCATGCAGACAATTAAAAAGCAGTCAGCACAGTCTGCAACTGGTGATTATATGAAAAAGGGGTTTGCTTTTGCATTATTTCTCAAGGTCTGGTACAATATGCTGGAGTTTTTTAGCCAATTGCTCATTATCACACTGATTTCCTGAGATCTTATTTTAACTAAGACACTGTTAAAGTACTGACTTTGTTATACTCTCTGTACATTTTTTTTATTGAAGTCAGGAGGATTAGATACAAAATATGATCTGGCATTCTGTGATGAGAATATTCTTTCATTAGAAAGGATTCCTTTATTTTTAATATCTGAGCAGCTAGCAACAGTGAGATAGGGCTGTTCTTTCCAAGTATCTACTCATCCAAGGGCTCCCACACAACAAATCTACATTTAGGACTTTTGTGTTCTCATCCAGAAAATACTGGAGGGAGGGAGATGATGTGCATTTGCACAGCAGTGGGACCCTGAGCACTGAGGCTGCTTTAAGATGCAGAGCACCTGTGTGGCTGCCAGTCCTGCTCCTGCCCGTGGGATAGCTCATCCCACCAAAACAGGCAATAGTGCCATGGGGGAAAGCAGGGAAGTGTAACTCTGCAGTCATCCTAGGTATCCTGCTCCTTCTCTGCTTGGGTCACATTGTTTAAAATAGTCCCCGTGATGAGCAGTGGTGTCCCCCTGTCAATGATAACCCCTCATACCAAACCAGTAAAACGGTAAAAAGAAACGACAGAGCTGAAGATGCTCTGTCTGATCTGGGTGAGAACCAGGTTAGGCAGCAAGCACAGTCACAGCCTGAAGCCCTGTGGAGGTTTGCTTCTGCCCTTTTGGAGGAAAAGCATCACGGTTTGATGAGGCACAACATTCTCAGCATGATCACCTTCGTAGCAGGAATATGGATTCCCAACCTGAATCTACCCACACACAAACAGTTTTTGTGACCAGAGAGGCTTTTAAGCTGACCAGTCACTGCAGAAGATCTAGCAACACAACAGGACCAGTTACACAACTGGAGTGAAAGCCAATTTGTTGTGCAGGGATCTAGCCTGAACAGGTACTCCCAGGGGCACCAGGACTTATAAATAAAAAATAATAGAAATAATTTAAAAAATTGTTAATAAATAAAGTGTCATTCCTCCAAGGGTATAATGCAGCCATGTCATCTCTTAGGATAACATTGCCATGCTTTGCTTATGTCTTCCAGAGATGTATTAGAAGGGATGAGGACCATATTGTAGGATAACCACCATATGCCATTCACCCTTTGTTCTGGCTCTTTTTTTTTCTTTTCTTTTTTGTTAGGCTTGTTACAACTTTCTCTTGGAAGAGTGCCAATGTCAGAAGTACATACATTATCCCTTCTTTTGGCTTCTAGAGATCTGAGATAATCTCTTCATATACAGTACAGGAGGAAGTGTCCAGTTGGGTAATACACAGTCCCACTTCTGCCTTGGGAGTATCTAATAACCCTTAATCCAGAGTGGATTTTTTTGTTTTTAAGTCAAAAGTATTAGGACTGATAACTCAAATCTTTAGGACACTTCCCCTATTTCCATATTCATATCAGGACTCTTCAGGTGAGAGAAGAGTTCTTATTTTGCATATATTAGTGGCGGTGGTGGGCTGATTTCTTTTTTTAAGGAATGTTTTTTTCCTGTTGCTTTGGTAGCCTCAGTATTTTCCTTTTATTACCAGCATATTTCTGATTTATTGCAATATGGGGCCAGCAAATAAGATTGTCAAAATGAGTATGCGCTTGTTATAACCCACTCAAAAAAAAAAAATAAAAAGGATTTTAAAAGAAAACAAATTCAAGTCAGTTTTAATTTTGACACTGATTGATGTTGATATTTCTGACCAGTTTTATGTTGCACAGATTTTGAACAATATCCTCCTCTGATCTTCAGTGCTGTAGTTATAAATACTTGATAGCATTTTCATAAAAGGATCTTTTTACAATATGCTTAATGAGAGCTTCTGCTGCAGATATGCAAGTAAAAAGAAACCCAGCCTAATACGGTGATAGTCAGATACTCAGTAAGTGGCATGTGTTCTCAAAAACCTCTGACAAAAAACTTTCAATTATTATACCTGTGCCTTTTACCGTCACTTTACTGTATCAATTATTCATGTAACATCCAACTGAAAAATGTTATATTTAGCAATCATTTTAAAATTCTCTAAACAGTGGCACGACAGCTGATATGACCACAAAATGATCATTCATCACCTGTCTGAAATGATGAACCTGTCGCAAACTGGGAAGAAAAAAATTGTTTTTTCACTCTTAGCTTAAAAAAACCTAAACCACAAAGTTATTTGTGACTATTAAACATTTGCTTTCCATTTCCACAGACAGTTAGGGTTCACAAACATGCAAATCCATTATGGAATGGTACGTAAAGTGTGACCGATTCTTGTTCAGTCAATTAGTGAGCGAAGTCTGAATATGATGTTTATCTGATAATCTGCATCTTTAGTACTGACATCAGTAAAGGTGGCATTAAGAAAGGATGGGGTTTAACTTCTTGGGAGCAACTGGTTCAACAAATTGTACTTTTGCTGATTATGCGTTCACCCAAAGCACGCAGCAGCCACTTTCCTGTTTGTAATAAAAATCTAATGACTATATATGGAAGAATATACGCATGTGACAGAAACTAAAGTTAACACTAAAAATCACAATTTTAGAGCTTTGTTTCTATTCATGAAGCTTGTTATTAATGTAGGGCTTTTCAAAAAAACACTGTGTGGTCTCTTTGTTTGTACTAAGGCGTACATTAAATATGGACATATTATTCCTCTGAACACAATGCTATTTTTATTTTACACGAATTACTTCAGTGACTTCCATATAGAAATTATCTCACACATCTGTATTCTGATTATGATATTTAGTACAAGGGTCATGAATAATAAAATTGCTAAATATGCTTATTGCCATCTATAAATAAAGGTTCTCATACTCGAGGTTTTGTTTTTGGAGTGGTGGAACAAGTAGGGTTAGTTGCAAGACAATACTGCTTTAATTTTACTATGAAAATAAATACTTAAATTTATAAATATTCAAATGATTTCCAAGGTGCAGTGAGCCTAAATTAATACTTGCAAAATGAATGCAACAGTACAACTGCAGAAGTTCACATTATCTCAAAAAGTTCACAGATCTGCTAGCAATGCACCTATAAATGTTAGAGTCCTCTTTCAGCATGGATCCCATCATACCCCGTGGTAAAACTCCAGATTAGGTCTGAGGGGGATTGAAAAGCAATTCTTTGTAATGACTATGAAAATGAGAAATGTTCTTCAGCTAATTGCAAATTTTTACAATTGGTATTTATCCACAGCTGTAGTTGGGAGGGTTCCCTGTTTTTCAACTGATGTTGCCTGGCTGCAGCAGGATCATACGCACACACTGCCTGGCTGTGACCAAATGTGCCTAAAACAGCACTTCCCTTGAGCTTGTGGGTGCTGTGGGATGGACACACAGCAAAAGTGTCATAGCAGAGGGCAAAAAGACTGCTGGAGACATTCAAACCCACCTCAGCACGTTCCTGTGTAACCTGTTCTGGGGAGTCTGCCTTGGCAGCAGGGTTGGACTGGGTGATCTCCAGAGGTCTTTTCCAAATCTGACTATTCTGTGATACCATCATTCTGTCTCTGGCCTCCCTAATTCAATCTCATGAATTAGAAATAACATCCAGCCAATAGTCATTCCATATTTCTTGCACAAATGTTAGGATTTAAGATTGAATTATCTGTACTTTGTGTGGCCTTCAAAGAGACGATGCAAAAACAGTTTAACAGTTTAAAGTTGCTGTTAAGTTTTGTGAGTTTTAATGGTGTTTTCTAGAGACTCATTCTGACAAGCATGGACAGATGGGAGAGTAACTCCTCCGCTTTTTTAAATTCTTTTCTAGAAAAGAACCCCTACCCATGCACTTCTTTAAGCTGCTGTACAGGATCTTAGAGCACATGATCCTCACACATTGCCACGCACTCAGGACAGGTTCAGGGACCTGGCTGAAGAGCATCCTGCCCACCCTGAGCTGTGAGAGGAGCAGCATCCCCATCCCTGCAGCCTCTCCTGCTGGGAGAGGAACCTGCCCGGCAAGCATCTGTGTCCCTGGGCACTCAGCTACATGTGTGGGTACTAACTCTGCTAATGGTGAGGTTGCAGCGCAGTAATGAGAGGAACAATGTTTGTTTTGATCAGTTTGATAATTCATTTAAAAGTATTGTACCAGAGCCATGGAGACAGAAAGCCACGCCATTGTTACACTCTGGCACCGTCTCGTTATGTGAAGTAATTGAAACCTGTGGGAACAATATATGATTTAAAGCAGACAATGAGGTTCTTTTCTTAAACAACAATAGCATTGTTTTTCTATGGTCCTGATCTTGCTCATGGGAGCAAACTTCTCTAGGCAAGCAGTTAGTGAAATTTTCGGTTGCTGATTTTTACTGACCAACGATGACTTTTCAGGACGGTTGTAGAACTGGGCCCTCTTTCAACAAAAATATCTTAAATGAGATTTTATGATTTGCATATCTGCACACACACACACACATGGGTTTCTAAGTGTTCCATGTGTGTTTAAGATCAATAGTTCAATTGACAGTAAAAGATCTGCCCTGAATTAGGCTGTAGGGTGGCTGTATGTTTCTCTAGAAGGCCTTGATGTTTGCTGGGGTAGAAGGATACTGAAAACATTGCTCTCTGCTTTCTGGTAGGTTTATGTCCTAAATCATCAAACAACAGTAGAAAAACTGTAAGTGCATTTTAGTATTACACACCCCAGAGGTGCTCAGTAGGTATCAAGGAATTTCTTTGCTATAATTAAGAGGTTTGCAGACCAGATGAACAAATGACAACCAATCTTGATTTACTTGGAAAAATGAGTCATATCACTTATTATTAACTATTAAAGTAATTTAAACCCTTTTGAGAATAGATCTAACGCTGCAATGCTTTGAAGGTTTGATATGTCTTGTAATCCATAGATTATTAAAGTTAATTTCTCTGCTGAGATCCTACTTTCAGTAAAAAATGCATGCACACTAAAATGGTGTTGGTTTTTTTGTTTGTCTCCCTCTTTTTTATAACAAAGATGTACTTTAATTGGCTTTCTATTTATACTGCACTCAATGAAGGTATGGAGGCTGCAAGTGGGAGAACCTTCCACAATTCTGGCTTGCAAAGCATACAGAAAAGCACACCATTCATCCACAAGTACACCCAAACCTTTCATTTGAGTTCGGTTGTGCTTGTGGGTGCGTGGAGTTCTTTTCTCTCTATTTGTGCTCCATGTATAATTTAGACTACATTTTGCTTTAGAGACCCTTAACGGATAAGAAAAAGAAGGCAATAACAATATGTTGATTTATATCACCGTGAAACATTTTTCCCCCATACTTCAAAGTAATTTTAATTGAATTTAATCCTCTTGACTTTCATTTACTTATAAATGAGTTTTAGTTGTAATGTTAGAATGAAACAGAATTTAGCAGTTAACAGGTTTTTAGTGTTTTTGATTATAGATTATTATATAATGTTTCTTGGGCTAGAAAATACTGAATGCTAAATACTGTCCCATATTAGATCATTTTAAAACCTTCCACTCTGCTACAAGTAGGAGAAGGCATAACAATTTAGGTTAAAGTACAGTTCATTTAAAGAGGTAAAAATGTTTGAGGAAATGATTAAGAGTACTGCAAATCATTTACCAGTTTACATCCATGATCAAGAATATATCTAAGCAGAAATTAAAAAGCCCAAAACAAGCAAGAATATCTTTCAAAGGAACTATGCCACGTATAAACCCATCAGTTGTGTGCTCACATTTATCATTTTTTAGCTCTTCATTCATAGATCATAGGACACTAAGAGCCCAATTCATTAAAAATTGAATACTCTATTTAAGCTGGATGTTCTTACACTTGGATAAAAAGCATGGAACCGTTTTTTTCTCTGAAAAGTCACAATTTGCCATTCAATATACCCTTGTTTCTCTCAGCTTCTAATGGGACAGCACTCCTCAGTTAATTGCTACGCAACTTTAGGGCTTCATAATTGAATGAACGAAAGAAATTTCAAATGAAAAATGTTTGCTATGTTCTTTGAAAATTACAGAGTAATTCCCACCTGCCTGTAACCTGCACACACATACATGTACCCCCTCCTGCCGCTCCAGCTTTAAAACTGAGTTCAGCAGTCATGGCATACTTGAACTCATTTTGAAGCCTATCAGTCAGCCCCCTAATCAGTTACATTGCATCAACACTATTTGGTGCTGTATTTGCATATTTTACAAGATTTTCCCACCCCTGTTTATGCAAGTCTCTCCTGCACATCTAGATCACTAGTTAGAAAACACATCAGTCCACAGAACAACTTCCAAATCCCAAACAGCCGTGACACAGCCTGGTACTCTCAGCAGACTCACTTTGAAGACGATGCTTTGAAACAAGAAGTTTGGAAGCACCAGATGATCTAGTCTGCTAATGAATGAGATCATCATAATGAGAATCTAGTCTGCTAATGAATAAGCTGGGTGTGCAGCATGGCCAGGAACAGAAACAAGCATTTTCTGGGTTTCTGAAGAGATGGGAATGTCTTTGAAGCATTTAGCAGGAGACTTCCCTGCTTTCTGGCAGAAACATGGTCAGATGTATGATATACAAACACAGTACCTGTCATTTCAAAATATGTCTGCATTCCCTAAGGATGGTAGCTACCAATATTCAGATTGTGCCTTACATAGTTACAAATCTAATTTTGGTATTAGCTTTCAAGTTAGCACATCTATATTGCATTCCTTACTGAGGTCTTCTGCCATCCTTACCACTACACACAAGTCTAAATTTGAAATGTATACACAGACCTGCATATACAGGTGTCTTCTTTGTTGGAGCAGAGAGCAGAAAAGTTCCCTCCCTCTCCAATACATGATGCCAAAAAAATTCCGTACTTGAGACAACTAGAAAAGTGCAAACCACTTCTCTCCCAAAATGTACATGTTGCTTTTGTACTGTTTGTTTTTCTGACACAAAAATCACTTATTCACTAAGTTGTTAGTGAAATGTATTCATGCTTATCAAGATAACATGGTACCTTTACTCGCAACATCTGAAACCCTTCTAACCACTGTATCCTGCTATGCAATAATATCCTATTTTCTATTCAAAGTAATCACTGATGAGGACAAATCCTGAATTTTTAATGGTGCCTGCTATAGGCAGCACAAAGATCTAAATGAGAAAACAATAAAAAGACCTGGTCCTAAGAGATACATCTGTCTATAGACTTTGCCTAAGAAAATCAAATGGGGCAAATAAAGTACTTAAACACAAAGTTTGCAGGAAATTCAGATTAAATGCCTTGTCCTAAATAGAGAAGTGTGGATTCACTGAAGTTTTTCCTCAAAGAAACAATTTTCTATTCATTCCACATGCTATGGTGTCAAGAGTGGAAGTAGTTCTCCTCCATCAGCAGCAGTCACCATGTCTGATAGGCAGACCTGGTTTCCTGCAGCAGGAGATGTCTGTGGGATAATCACACACACAAAGAAAGTAAAGGTGGACAGAATGTAGTCTCCCTGCAATTCTGCCTCTTCAGAAGGTAAGAGACATGGTTAAGAAAGGCCCCTGCAAGAGAGTGTTTCAAAGTGTTGCTGTCAGTGCTTTTCCACTTCTCCTGGCTGATGTACAGTAATGGCTCAGCCTGTTCAGTGGCTGTTATGCCACAGCATGCCTTGGAACATACCCTAATCCTTTCAAGTACTGTCAGTACCAGCTATGGATTCAGTAAGTGCAAGATGGGTTAAAGGAACAAAGCAATCTGGTTTTCCTCTTTTATTGTTCAGGTTTCTTCCTAGGACTACACAGCAATTGGAAGTGGCCCCTTTCTCTTGTACATACAGATGCTTGTTACTAATTACCACAGTTGAGAGTGTGACCTGAGAACTGAACTGCAATCTCTACTCTTGTTCTCCAAGGTTGTGCCTCTGATCCTGGAAGTGCGAAAGGCAGAATTTAGCATTTGTCAGGCAGAGTGAGCAAAGTATTTCAAGCTTTATTTTGCACACTCTACTGCTCCTCAGTTTCTAGGGTCAGTTTCAGAAGCTGGGTGTTACTGTAGGTCAAAACCAGAAATGATGACTGAGAAGAGACTTGTGATTCCCTGCACAGAAGGAAGAGGTATTCGGGAAAGGCAGGTACCACATTGGCTTGGATGCAGAGACTTGAGGGAGCTAAGATAGCATCACAGCCCACAACCCTGGGGAGAGCCTGCCCCAAAAAAGCCTGCTCCAGCTGGAAGAAGGGCTCTGCTTGCCATTCTTTGGAGGCACCGGGGCTCCCAAGGCTGCTGTCACGCCAGGAGGGCAGAAATCACTCTGCTAGGAGGGACCATTCCCAGTTTAGGGTGCCAGCGGGCAGTGCATGAGCGAAGCCTTCTGGGACACCCACCTGCCCAGCGCCTCCTCCGGCAGCAGAGCCGGCTGCCCTGACTGCTGCTTTAAAGCCTTTTAGCACTTCATAAAGCGGCCCTTAGCAGGTCACAAAGTTTACTCGTTTCCATGTGAGTTGTAAACGGCAGGATGGGAAAGTCTGTGCTTTGCAGAGAAAGGAGGAGGAAAGGCTTTTTCGGAGAGCGGGTCTCCTCTGCCAGGCACAGCGCTGCGAGGAGACAGGAGGTGTGGAAGCACCAAACTCCATCCACAGCAAACCCCGCGAAGCAGATGATAAACCACCTGACTGTGTCTACATGCAGGGATAGGCTAGACTGACAACACCTGCTACTTTCAGTAATCTACTGATAGACCCAGTTAATAAAATCATGAATACTAATTATTACTGTTATTAATAACAAATGAAGGAACCTCCACAAATTCTGAGACTAAAATATGATGCAGAAAACACTTTACAACTGACCAGAGGAAGGTCAGAGCACCAGCAATTACAGACTGGTTAGACAAAACACCTTTAGCCAATGATTTATATTTGTTATGAGTAGATCAAACCTACTTCTAGTTGCGTGTTAAATGAGGTTAAGATTACTGTTCCTGTGCAAAGTCAAAAAATTTTGTTCAGTACTGCCTCAGCAGACAGAATACAGCTCCGAGTACGAGAACTGAGAATGTCTGGTGTTGTACAATACTACAGCAAAAATATGATTGAACTGTGGCTGGCAAAATCTCAGTGCTAAATGGCATATCAACGTAATGCAGAAATATCAGCATATGGTATTCCATATTATTGACCCATGTAAGAGTTGCCTGTTCTATAGCCCTTGATATCCAGATATCAGGATGGGTTTGTACTCTTTTACATCACCATAAACATTAAAAACATTATAACTAAAATGTGAGAACGGCCTGTACCTGACTTTATCATGTATTATGCTAATATACCATGTTAATGAGCTATACCAGGGATATTGAAAATACAATAGCATCTTAATGCAATATTGATAAAAGACTGACATTCCTGCTCATTCTGTCTCACTTGCATTAGTGCAAGGCAAATTATAGCTGCAGTTTCATGATCATAAACTTAGAGGAAACATGTTCAGGGTCTGTCAACAGTTGGAAATAGTATTCACCATACATTTGTATCTATCTTCTTCATAAAATGTTTAATGCACTGTGTTTTGCAGTGTAGTTTATATTGCATGTGACCAATATATGGAACTCTTTCCATGTAATGCGAGATCATGTAATAGCTATAGTAAAGCAAATGTGCAATAATATTTATATACATCTGCTTTACATATAGGGTAGCAGCATGCACGTTCATACACACAAGGTTCAGCCTTGTGTATATAGAGCAGTGCAACATTAACTCCTCAAAGCCTTGAAATAACTTTTTTGCCTTTGTTTGTGGAAATGGAGTAACGTCAAGCTTGCCAGCCCCTCTCACAGGGAAAGTGGGATGGAGAGGCAACCAGCCTTTTAATGTTGCTACACTGAATGCCTGAGTATTTCCACTATTCTGAGTATAACTCTATTAGCATAGTACGAGCATGATAATATACTTATAAACATACAGCCTGTTTCAGTCATCAGTTTATCAAAGTTCTATTTGATTTATAAATAAAACACTATGAGAAATTATTCCATAAGATTAGGAAGCAAATTCAGCCTGTGTGTAATTCAACAGACTTTAAAGGATTGCTCGGAGAAGAATTTGGTTCTCCCAATCTAATGTATTCAAGAAGGAGTTTTGAGAAAAAGCGATTTTTTTTTTAACAAGAGTTTTACAGATGTCTGCTAAAACCTTAATAGAAGCTTTGAGCCAGGGACTCCTATAATTCAACCCCTGAACTTTTGAACAACAATTTTATTTAGAAAGTTGATTTATTCATAAGTAAATAGGATACAGTGTGGATGAAGTACAAGGGATCAGGAGGCAGTTATTAGATTTATAAGTACAAAAGCCTCACTGTTGCAGACAGTGGAGGCTCAGCAGTTACTGTACCTTTCAAAACTAATATGTAACCATATCTGTTTTAAAAGAGTGATTCATATTACTCCGAATGCATGAGAAACTCTTTCTCATCCCCACCACAGGAAACTTGAGTCTGATTTTAATGAGCTTCAATTGGAATGTGGCCTTTGAAAAGTAGTGCATTTGAAAAGATGGAACATTAAATTTTGTAATGATGTAAAACATCTTCAATTTTTGACAGGACAATGGTGCTTATTGTGCTTTATGGGCCCAGTGGTGATTCAAAGGTCACTTTGTATATGACTCCACAGACAGGGGCAGCAGTGAATGAAAATTAGGTTACATGTGATCAGCTTTATTATTAATCAGATGAAAATGGATTTTTAACATTTTTCTAATGAGCAACAGAGAAAGAAGAAAATACCATGAATAAAACTACAAGAGGGAACAGCAAGACCAAAATGCACAATGTGCATAACCAAACTAATGTGTATTAAATCTGAAATCCTTAAATACTGTCTCAAGAAATAAAATGCAGCTGCATATTTTTGTGTCATAAATATATAGAAAACTGCTGAAATACCTCCTGTAATTTACTATCTCTGTCCTTTGTTTATAACTAACTAATGAACTGATTTCTTCGTACAGTATATTATAGCAGCACAAGATAGCAGTGCTATGGTTAAGGTTGTGTCAGCGTTTCCATTATAAATCCTGTTTTTCAGGGGTTTATAACTCAGCTGTGAAAATGCAGCCCAGGCTAAAACTCGGCATACAAGGTCTCTGCCAGGAAGCACATTTATTGTACAAATTTCCCCAAAATACCTCTTGGAATATTCTGGTATTATATGAATGTGTATTATAGAAATGAAGTAAAAGTTTACTAGTTTAGAACTCTGCACTTGCTTAACTATAGAAACAAGTTTGATTAAAAAAACCCAACAAATTGGTCCTTTTATAAAATGACAGGCTAACACACCTTTGCTCTTGAAAGAGCAAAAAATAATATTTTCAAATCCTTTGAAACTTTGCTTCTAAGCAGAGTACTGGTTTTTCATACCCTGGAATACTTTCATGCTAAATAAAACACACTGCTACAGAATTAGATTGTTGAACATTTACCATGGGGTCCACACGCTGCGAGTGAACTTGCATTAAACCTCACATTAATAAAGCACTTGATCACAAGAAGCCTGTGTGTCTAGCTCTGTGTTTGGCTCAGCCAAATGCCATTTGGCTATCAAAGACCTGTTTTGATTAGCAACTAGTGCCAAGAAGCAGGGAGAGGAGTGGCTTGTAGAAACGGGAAACGCTTCTTTTCGCAGTTAATCACCCAAAGAGGAGCAGGAAAAAACACAGAATAGCAATGCCTGAGAAGCAAATCCAAAATCAGCCCCAGCGACAACAAAATGTACCGCTGGTGCCATCCTGCCAGTCACCAGGACTGTCCCTGTGGGAAGCTCAGGGCCAGGGCTGGAGCTACCTGACCTAGAGCACCCCAATTTCCAACTTTGGAGGAACGCTGTCATTAATGTGCCCCAAAGGAATGGTGGAGAAAGAATGCAATGGCCAAGTTACAACAGCAAAGAGCACTGGTCAGCATAAGGGATGGTGTTATATGAGAGGCTGGGACTATTTCCTATCTTTCAAGCAGATTTACTGGGATATAATCAGTTGAGTGAAAGGGGGGCAGCAGACAGTGGGGTAAGGAGCCCTGCGCTCTCCCTGTCTGCTCCCTCACACAACACACATTCCCAGGCGTGGCACGGGGAGAGTGGACAAGTCCTCCTGCCCTACTTGTGCTGTTCATGCCCAACCTGACCTGAGGTTCTCAACACCAGCTTTCTCTGAGAACCTCCCGTGATTCCAGCCAAGGATGGCTGCTGCATCCCAAGCAGAACTGCTATCCCTGCCCACACAGCATTAGAACATGGAGAAGGTGCCATTCAACCTTTTTCATGCTGCTTCCTCTGTCCAAAACCTTCCATCTGCTAGTAAGCTGTAACCCCAAGGAGAGGAGCAGTGTCAGAGGCAAAGCAGAATCCAGGCAGTGCAGACTGTGAGCTGCACCAAGCACAAAACCAGCGTGCCCCAAAAACCACTGCAGCACACCAGCCACCCTCAGGGCCCAAGAACCACGACTACAGCATCTCCAGGCACCACAGAGCAGCTCCCTCCCACAGCCACTTGTCTCTGATGAATGCCTGAACTGCAGGGAGAATTTCTTGCAGAGCCTTCCTACTTCCCTGTGCAGCCACACAAGATCATCCACAGTTTTGGCCTAAGGCTGGTGAAACAAAACCACTCAAGCTCCAGCACAATCATCATGAGTAGTCCGGCCCCATCTGCCACGGGAAGTATACGAGAGAAAAATCATTTAGGCACATTCAGGACTGTTTGCATGAGAGCAAGTGTGCTGTGGCTCACACCGAGTCATGTGTCACCCCTCCAGAGGGGCGAGCAACCGGGTGCTTCCCCAGCACCACGAGCCTGTGTGACACAGACAGATGCTCTGTTGCAGCTGCAGAGCCGTGCTGCCCACACAGAAAGCAAGTTCCCAGTAGAAGCAGGAACACTTTGACCGATTGGTGGCTGAAGACACAGCAGCTGACGACAAGAAAGACAGACCAAATGTTATTGGCAGCAGAGGGTTGGAGGGGAAACCACAGAAATTCCCTGCACCAAGGCTGCGTGGCACTGACATTCCCCGCTACAAAGCCCAGAGAGGGGCTGCACATGTCTCCCGGCCCTCCAGCCCCACAGGGTTCAGAAAGAAAAAGTTTTCAGCAAGGTCTTACTGCAGTTCCAGGGTGGTTTTTGCTCTCCTGCAAAGAGGGTGCTGTAGCTGTGGTCTGCCCTGTTTAACCAGGGAGAGATGAGAGCAGCAGCACCCATGCCTGGCTAATGATGCCCAGCTGTTCCACTGGTGCTTCTTCAGCCTCCCACCCTTCACTCCAGCCATGAGCCAGGAAGCCTCACCCAAACAGACTTTTACATGGGGCATTTTCCTGATTTTTAGCTTCTTTTCTGGGGAAAGATACAGGGGTAATTAATTTTCCATGTATTTTATCTGAGTTTGTGATTCTGCTCCTAAGGGGGGCAGGTAGTACTGGAACCTGTTTGTATGTTTTGAAAGGGAAAAGGGGGGAACCAATCTAAAATACATATTCTGTTAAATAAGGTTGCAAAATGGATCTTTAATTGCTCTGTGGATCAGTTGCTGATGAGTGTCTATTCCATTGGCAATGATGTCTGACTATCCCAGGCTGTAATATTAATATATGTTTCTTTAAGAAAATACATAGCATTTGCCGTGAAATATAGAGGATATACCATAGTGGTTTTGATTATTAAGCTAAATAGCCATGCAAAATGAGTACAGCATATTGGCACTGATTCTTCGTGTACTGAGGCTCCTTTGTGAAATTAGTTAATTAGTATCCCCCTCCCCATCCCAAACTTCACTTGAATAAATTTGTGGTTAGCACAAGTATGAAGCATTTTGCTTTTCTTGGCAAATTTTTTCTCTCTTCCCCCCTTTTCAAAAGAAACTTCCCCCATCTATTGGGGTAGCAGTGTTCGCTTTGGATAAAGATGACTGGCTGAAGAAGTAACATTAGAAAAAATGTATTTTTTGTAGCAAAACATCTGCCGGTACTCTCTCTCAAAGTAACTGTCCATCACAGCATAAAGGGAACCAACAGATTCTGCAGACTGTTATAAACTTGTTAATTCTTTAATAAATTAGTCACAAAAGATGTGTTAATTAACTAGTAAAAATGTTTAGGGATTCTGTGAGAAAAAAAATCATATGGACTAGAAAAGTGCATGCTGAATGATATGTAGAAAATACAGGTTTTTAACTGAATTTCTGAGACTTTTACAACAAAGTACAGAGAAAGACAGATGAAATTATGTTCTGACTGCATACACTGAATAAGCCCAAAGGGAACCTCTGTATATAGTTATCAGTGGCACTGAAATCTGCTTAGGAAAGCAACAAGTCTTTTGTTCTGTTGACAACAGTTATTACAATTAATTCATTTTGTGATTGGTATTTGCACTGAGTGACAAGGTGTTATTTTACCTCAGTAAAAGTTAAAATGGTAATACCTACATGTGAAATAACACTGAGTTTGCTATCACTCACTCAAGAAAAGAAAAGACTTTCTTCAGAAATGCCTGCTCAGCCACCACTCCTGAAAACCTGAAGTGTTAGCGTCAGGCTTCTCCTGCTCTTATTTCCTCAGATTTGCTTTTTTTGCTCTTCCAGAAGTTTCTTTGGGAGGAAAAAAACATAAGCAGTGCCAGGGTACTCTCCATGCTATGCTGCCATGGGAGTCATAGGAAGGAGCGTCCTTCTTCCCCAAGGCTGCACTGCCCTGTGCTGGTGGGGTGCTCTCTGACCCACTCAACAGCAGCAGGCTTGCTGCAGTCTTGCTCCTTGCAGGGACACGGGAGGCCCCAAGCCCCAGTCCCAGATGGGAAGAGGTGGGTCTGCTGCCTCTGGAGGCAGGGCAAGGTGCCAGGCAGATGCTGCTGCTGTCTGAGCCGTGCAGTTCAGAGCAGGAGCTTCAAGTCAAAGGGCTTTGTGGCCGCTTCAGATGCTGCTGAGACCTGCCCACCTCAGGGACCACAAGGAGGGACCTGTGCAGAGGCTGAGGGAAACCTGAGGAACTGCACAGCACCACCAGAAAGACCCATCACGAGTACCACTGTCAGACCCAGCACATCCACACCTGGATTCAGCCCCTCTATGGAATACCTGTACATGACAGCATATGGAGGGGGCCCCTTAGCAGACTCTCAGCTGCCCACTTTTAGCACAAGAAAGACAAAACAAGGAGCAGATGATGAGTTAGATGGTATCAATTTTGCCTTTTGTAGCAGGACCCAGCAAACCAAGGAAAGTTTGCAGCACTTGCAAATGGCAAATAACCCATTACCTATGGATATTTCAGCACGTCTCTACTTTTATTATAAGTTAGCCTCTCTAAACCATTGACTTAACAGAGAATCATTATAAATCCCCATTTTGAATTTTTTTATTAGCAGTATTTATCACCTTCTCAAAATCAATCCTATATTTTTAAATTAAAACAAATGACTACTTGTACTGCAATCAATATGAGTACATTTCCCTTTTTTAAAAGGAGAAAAAATGGAATACAAAGAAATGTCCTCCTTTCGCTGCATCAATCCAATTTCAATATAATTCAATATTTAATAAATATAATCCTCCATATCTGTGCAGGGAAACATCATAAAAAATGCAAAAGGTTTCCTGGTCTCAAATAACTTGTATGAAACAAAGTGTTTCCTTATTCCTTCCATAAATACTGCAGTCTTACTGTTTTGTTCTTCCTGCTTATCAGAGTTTGCTCTGATTATGTATGAAAGGTGGTTTACATATTTCATGATTAAAAATCCAAAATGCTACCTACCATCTTGAAAAAAATTATCATTTTTATCTCTTTGTATTTCTTTGACTTGTCATTTTTGAAAGGGCAAAAAAAAGGAAAACCTTATATAATACCTAATTTGTACATCTGTGGTTTCCCTCTGACTTGTTTAGGCACCATATGTTTTTAATTATCATAATAGCCTTAAAGAACCTGTTCAGTGGGAAACACATATGATCCTTTTATTACTGGTTTGTAATTTAAACAGTTTTAACAGAAAAGGTCTGGCTATAAGGGACCGAGAAGCACAAAGGTCTAAAAACCCTGTTATTGACCTCTGAAAGCAGGAGTTCAGATCCCACCCACCGAGGTGGGACCTGGCTCTCCTGCATCTGACAGAGGTAATCAGTCGCATGTGAAATGGCTCTTCGGGACCTTAAAAGACATAATTTCCAATCTCAAATGACTCCACATTTCAGTCAAGCACCGACAGGATTGAACTGGGCTCTATAAACATTATTGGGCACCCAATCTGCACTTTCTTCTGCCTGGCAAAAGCTCACAGAGCGATGTTGCTGTAGGAGAAGCCCTGAGAATGCCAGAAGCCCAGAATTTCAGCAATTCTCATTAGTCATTGCCCTTTCAAATTCCCAGTTTTGTCCTTTATGCAAACGCAAGACTGGTGAGCACGCCAGTATCCCAGTCATTCGGAGGTAGGAATTAAATTTAACAAGTTCAATTCACTCCTGATTCTGGACATCTAAACACATAATCAGCCTGATAATGTTATTAATTATCATTCAAGTGACAACCTTTGACACTGGCATGCTCCCACAACCTCCCTACTCCAACAACTCAAACAGAAAATCGTTGGCATGAAAACCCACAGTCTTATGAACAGAAATTGCAAATAACAGGCACTGAACATACAACGGGGAGTGAGCAAAATCCCCCTTTTCAGAGAGAAAGCAGAGGCTCACACAATAGCTCAGTCACTTGACCCAGTATGAAATTCTGCACATCTTCATCCCCAAACAGATAATTTTCACCCCAAACAAAGACCTGTGGGGGGAAGAGGGTGGGGAAGGGAGCCTGGCTAAAATTACACTGAGGCTGGAAGTCGTTACAGCTCCATCTCGGGAGATGGATGGTGTCCTCATTAGAACGAAGCTTTATTTAGATGGACAGACAGAATCCTTATTAGAACATTAGGCTGAAAAGTTTAAATGTCAGGAAATACAAAATTAGGATTCTGCAAATAAATGCTGACTTGGAGAAAAAAAACTTAGAGCTCCCACTGGAGATACTTGGGAAAAATGCAATCACTCAGAAATGGCAATCTCCTGTGCCAATCTAACCCTTCAAGGGTATTCTTGGAAAACTGTTCCACAAAAGCCAGAGGATATCCCTCTTCTTGGGCAGTGGTTTCCACTTGTAATGTGATGCTATTGGATCTGTCAGATGCTGGCAGCACACTGAACCCAGAGGGAAGAGAGGGACTCAGCAGCTGCCATCTCCCACCACCCCTTTTAGGGTCCAAAGAAGGACATGCTGATGTTGGAAATGTATTTCCAGATGCACAGACCCCAAAAACTGAATCGGCCGTTCTGTGCCCTTCCCTGTCTCATTTCCTGTTCCCAGGCCCTCTGCTTTCTCCAGGGAAACTCAGGTATTTTGCAGTGATGGAAACACAGCTTAATTATCTTGCATACGAAAAAGATGGTCATTGTTTTCCATTTTACCTGAAAGCTAATGGATCTTGGGATACCAGACGTGGATGCTCAAAATCCCCTCTGGAGCCTTTCTGGTGATTTGTCGTCTCTTGGATGCCTTTGGTGCACACCGATCTCTGCCGAGGTAATATGTGAGCCATTGCACACTAAAAGCAGATTTTTGAGAGAGGAAGCGCGTGCACACACATACACCCAACACCCACCCAGGCACCCTCCACCCCCTCATCCTGCACCTTGCTTCAGTGCTCCAGTCCTGAGGAGGATCTTCTCATCTCCCCAGCTTCCACAGGTCAGGTAGCAAAGGCAAGGCAGGATTTACTCCTGAGAGACCAGAGCTTTGCATTGGAGTGATCCTTATCCTTCATCCCAGGGCCATGGGAAAGGGCTATGGGTGCTGCTGTCCCCCACGCTTTGCTGGGACAGACCCAGACAGATGGTGAGATGGAACAGCCATCTCCACCAGTCTCCCCGAAGCTCCCTATTCTTCCCATGTGCAGCGATTCTCTCATGGTACAGGGTCACCCACCTGAACATCTTGGGCCTGTCACCTTTGCCAGGCTCTAGGCCTCCACACTAAACTTTCTGTTTGGGGCAGAAGGGGATGCTTATGGAAATAGATTTTTCTGCTGGAAAACGTAAAAAATAAAATAAAATAAAAAATCTTGCATTTGATCTTCTAAATAAATATTTTCTCTTTTTCTGTTTGAGGATTTTTTTTTTCTAATATGAATCCAGTGAAAATTTAGTTTTCCTTTCCCACAGCTGCACCCGTAAATCAGCAGGATGAGTTTTCTGGTGAAACAGAAGTGCTCAGTGTTTAGCTTGCAGCATGGGGAGGAAGGCAGGGAACACCACGGTTCCAACTGCACAACCAGAGGATGAGTACTGAGCAGACAAGCCCAACCCTCGCACAGACAGGTCTGCGTACTTCTCACACCACCTGCTATGCAAGTGACTCTGCCAGACCCCAGAAATGAGGGAGCACTGACATATCCCACCAGAATGTATTTCCTCGCCTTTGGAAAGACACACAGGATCCATCCATCCGTCTGCCACCACCAAGTATAGTCAG
The DNA here is from genome assembly GCA_013396755.1 of Sclerurus mexicanus. Classification (NCBI taxonomy): domain Eukaryota; kingdom Metazoa; phylum Chordata; class Aves; order Passeriformes; family Furnariidae; genus Sclerurus; species Sclerurus mexicanus. Next base: position 233,310 of record VWZF01004469.1, on the reverse strand, counting down.
CCCAGAGATCCTTCATGTTACAGGTCTCAAGCAAAGCATTTCCACTCTGTCCTCTTCTTCTCCCATACGTGTATAAACACAGTTCTACCTTAAGAAAAATTCCAGCTCTGGGCCCGAGAAAACTCTTTTTCTCTTTAAGGACCCTACTTTCACAGTAAGGATCCTCCAAATTTCCAAAAAGTGGATAACAACAATACCACTGTGATCCCATCTGCACACAGCAATGGCACTGTAATGCATAGAGCATAAACCACCAAATTCCCACAGACAGCATCTGTCTTACTACAAACAATGGACCATTATCTTGTAAATAATTCTGATTAAGCTGCAGCATTTTCCCCAAACAAACAGTAGGGGAGCAGAGGGTGAGGATTTTTCTAGTGGGAGTGCCAGTTTTCTCCTTCCCCAGCACTGACACTCAGTTTTTTATTCAACTGATTGGCCCCCTCCCCTCCCTACTCTGTCCCCCATGGCTTGGTTTTCATCTTCTGACCTTATCCTGCTGTCAATCATTTTGGCAACTAAAGAGGGAGCCGTCATGTTAATGGGATTCCCACCTCTATCCTTTGGGAAAGTTTTTCTGATTTTTTTTTTCCTTTTCACCCCAATGTGCAGTTATATAACGATTAGTGAATACACCCACAAACCCACCCATTATTAAGTGGTTCTCATGTCAGGGGATGGGAAAATCAGCTGCACCACTGGGTGCATGCTGGTGCTGGTCAGAGTTTGGGGATATCTGGTTGTGCTGGTGATGCGTCACGGTGCTTTTGGCATCTGGATGAGCATGGCATGGCAGCAGACTTTGCTGGGCAAAAGCTGTCACCCTCTTCAGGCTCTCAGCAGGGAGAGCAGAGCCCTCAGTGCTGGCAATGGTGAGCGGGGCGGGGGGCTCTCCAGCACCCCCAGGAGCAGCACACTGCACTCCTCTGCACTCCTGGCAGCTGAACCATCAACAGGTTTACCAGGATCATCTGAGAGGATTTAAAAGAAAACCATGCACACAGACTGGTTATAGGGTTAGATGTGCAAAGAGAAAAGTGAAACAAGGCAGAATTAGGGCTAAGGTGGCCTTTCTCCTGAGGTCCCCAAACTGATCTATGTGGTGGCTGAGACCTGAGGGGAGCCTCCAAAAAATCCTGAATTCCATCTTTAACCTGTTCATCTCAATGCACAAACCTTTTCTTATATGTCTCTCTTGATAAACATCACATCTCTATATGTCTGAAGTGTTGATTTTCCTTTCCTGCATCCTCTTAACTTGCCTTGTTATACAATTTAGCTGTTTGGGATGAAACACACTTCCTCACTTGAATAAAAATAATAAATAATATAAAGCAGCAAGGATTAATCTAGCATGTGAACACTGAAAAGCAGGCAATAAAAATTTTAACTTCCAGGTTGCAAACTGAAGTCACGGCCATTCAATAAAAAAACCACACACCACCAGTTCAGCCACCAGACCAGTGAGTGTGAGCAGCAACACCAGGACCTGCCGGATATCATGGGGACTGGTCACTGAGCATCACACTGACCCTGAAAAGGAGGGACAAACTGTGGCAGAGAATGTGGCAGGACCTCAGTCTTGCCAAGGACAGGAGGACCTGCAGGCTGGGCAGTGAGCAGCCCACCAGACAGGTTGCTGAGCCATCGCCTGCCTTGGGCGCTGGTGCCACATGGCTCCACGACAGGGCTGGGGCTGGCATGGCCAACAGCTGTCAGCTCAACCCAGCTGGCACTCTGAAGGGGCCTGAGGTAAAAATTCATGGATTTGGTGAAAAGACGTTAGGGCCAAAGCATGGCAAAGCTGCTGCAGAGAGACCCAAGCACTAGTTTTGGGCACAGGCTAAGATGGGTTTCGGTGTTGGGTTCCCTGGCAGTGCAGGAAGTCAGGCTCACCCACACTGCTGGGGCACGGGAGGGACATACACACGCCGTGTGTATTTGCAATGCGTGGTTATTTTCATCCATAAATTTTTATAGCTTACTGGAGTTATATCAGAGAAGGAAGCATTTGTACACTGAGGACCTATATAATGTTCTTCATCTTCAAAGTGCTTTACAAACATTAATTAATTCATTTATCCTCACAGCACTCCTACCAGGGAGATAAGTACTATTATTTTCCATTTCATAACGGAGAATCCAAAGTGGAAAACTTATTTTTTTCCACGGACAGTGAGTGAATCACAGGTAGACCTGCAGGAGAACTGAGGCTTGCCAGCTTCTAAATGGGATTCCCCCCCCCTCCTCACCCCAAATCTTTTTTAAACAACTTGTGTTCTCCCAGAGTCATGGCACATACCGGGGTATGCCTTGGGTTTTTCCTTCAGTAAGAGATAATTAAGGAACAATTCCCTCTCTGATCCCCAGCATGGCATGCTATTTTCTACCCCACTGTTGCTCTGCAGCTGAACAATGACTGTTCTATGCAGGGAACGGCACTACAGACGCCCCGGATCAGAGGAGATCGGCTTAAAAGAAACTGGCTGGGCCTGCGTCTCGCTCTGCGGACAATGGGGCGGGTGAGGCAGCTTGGGTGCAAATGCCTGACGTGGGGGGGCTTCAGGAACACCTGTTTGTAAATGGCAGTGCTCTGGGCAGGGGCCTCTGCTAGCTGAAGTCACTCGCGCCCAGCACGCCTATGCAGAAACGCCACACAGTAGGAAAATTGCTGTGGTTTCCGATATATGGTCTCAGTGCTAAGCACAGTCCTTTTGCACTCACGTGGGAGGGATGCACAGTGCTCCTAGTTCACCTCTGTGGAGCTGCTGTAAATAAACCTCTTTCCTGTCTGCTCTTTCCCAGCAAATGTGTGGCTGCTTCAAATGGCAATAGCAGTGACTGTGAGCTTGGGAGGCTCAGTTTCGAGGCATCTCAAAAAAAACCCAAAATTGTGACAGGGTCTTCTAAGGAAGTGTTCAGTTCCAGGAGCTTAAAGCATCATCAGGGATGACAAACTGGGAAAAAACCCCATAATTTTATAATTTCTGAGAAAGACAAGTTTCACCTGTTACAATCCTTGTTAGAAAAGACCTTGGCCAGCTTTTCCCACTAGTTTATGTTTTGACGGTAATAAAAATGCATTAATCCCCAAACTTTCTAGGTAATTTCCCAGCTCAAAGAAAGATACACTCATTAGCAAAGTACGCCGTGGTGTATGGCAGAAGACACGACCATGTCCTGATGGGGAAAGGCCTGTACCTAGATATTTCTTCAGAACAATCAGAACAATTGTTTAGTGATAAATGTTTTTTGCATATGACTCATCAACCCTTGAAAACAGGATTTCTTATATAATACAAGTGCTGACACAGCCTTCACTTGAGTAGTATGACTGCAGCTGTATAATTACAACTTTAGATTTGATGTTATGGACCTTAGGTTATGCCATTCAGACAAATGTTCCTTTGTACTACAGAGATATTTTTTCCTTAGTCATATTGCCCACAGGACAATAAGGACTATATTCACAGCTCACTGCATAGAAGTTTAGGCATGTAACAGCCAGCGGTATTACACAAAATGAGATTTTACCCTATGGGGGTTAAATGGATTCATAATTGCCTCTTTTTCTTGGTTTGGTTTTTTTTTTTTCTCCTTTGCTCCTAGTTGATACTTTTTTGGAAGTGCTCTCCAAATAAAAGGAAGAACAATCTCACACTGAGTCTGGATAAATGTTACAGTTGTCTCACAAATGCTGTATTATTTCTAGCCCTTCCAAAATAATATAATTGTCCTACTGCTGAACTACAGATTTTTCTCAGTATGACACAGAACACTAAAATGTCAGGTCCTGACTCATGGTGTTTTGGTGGGATAAATACAAAGTACCAATATGCTATTCAGAACTGACAGCATTAATGAAGATGTGACACCGGGAGCCCTAGGCATGGTTTCCTTTGGCTCCCATCGTGTGCTCAGCGGTGCACCGAAAAATGGGCCACCTGTTATGGGCCCCATCCTGGAAACACTTACCAGATAGACCTGGGTGACAGGACTGGGACTGGCATGGCCGGTTGCTTGTTATCCTATGCTGGCTTTACCTTGGGAGGATCACTCGTGGGTCTGAGGAGGGAGCCTAGTCTCAGGGTGATTATCACACATTCTTCCCATGGGAAAGCAAAACGAGAGTTCAGGGCATTCTGCTGTAGTGAAGGCTATGACTTCATGTAAGGCTGGGCAGGATTAACCAAGAGAGACCCGCTCCCAGCCTGTATGCCTCTGTATTTCTCCACTGGATAGACTTTGAATCCCCATTACTGACTCAGGCTGTATTTCCAGCTGTAGGGCTGGACTCAAGTATTTATCTCTCCCTGGCTGAGCACCCAGGCACTAATACTTGCACACTTAATCCACCCACACTGCTCATTTTCAATCCAGTGGCACCCACAAAAATTTCTACTGGATTTTAATAGTGACAGAGAAGTAGGTCCATCATTCCCAAGATATCTTCTTTGACAGTGGAAACAAGTTTACTGCCCGCCCTTATACACCTGCCTAACCATACTTGGCATCATTCTAATGCCTTAGAACATGGCATTTTTAATAAATATCATTTACAAGGCCAAAAAGCAGCTTTGCAGAGTTTGCCTCTCAAAGCATCAAACAACTGTGGATTGCATGAGTGGTCTTTGGTCTACAATATGGCACAACAGTTTCTCAGAGAGTTTTTTGGAACGAATTAACAAAATGACTCAAAACTGCACTAATGGTTAACAGCTTTTTTTTATTAGCAACACTGAGATAAGTTATTGAAGCATTTTAGTATTGTTTTACATTCCATTCAGAAGTGACCTAACTTGTAACTCCATATACATTTAAAGATATAGTTTGACACTTATTCAGAAAGCAACAATTATTAAAACTTACATACCTTCATTACCAGGAAACCTTAATATATTTTCTAATTACTTCCAACAATACTCTATTCCAAAGCACATGATAACCCACTAGAAGTTTACACATTTCACTTCAATCACAGGTTTTAAATTGTGGATGTCAGAGTGCTGTTCATTGAATTTTACTGTCTTTCTTGGTTAATATTGGAAAACCTGGCACAATATATTAAGCTAGAAATATTGCTTAAAGAATATGAAAAAAGATAACTATAGTATTTTTTCCTGCTAAAGCATTACAAAATACAGGACCATTAAAAACTCAAATAGAAATGACAATAAATAACCTTAAAAATGTTAAGAGAATTTTCACTCATACTAAAGTCCATTCCCTAAGCTTGCCAAACACATAAATAACAGAACATATTCAGGACCTCTATTTTTGTACTATTATGATGGTTTGTTATATATTGTGGATGTATTGTGTATACATATATTAATGCTTACACTTAAGGTATATATTTTTTTCTTTGCTGAAACAATTAATAAGCCTCAGGTAATTATTTATCCCTGGCACTACAGGTATCTAGATGGGTGGGAGCAAACCTCAGAAATTCCAAATATGCAATACTGTGCATAACAAGATCATCTCTGCATAAAGATATCCTAAGTTCCTTAGATTACAAAGATGAATTTGGTTATTTATTTCTGAAAGCCTGTAACATAAAATTATAATTGCTGTCAAATTAATTGTTTAAAATTGGCCTCGTAATAGGTATTAATCGTACACTTAGTTTTGACTTACAAGAATGTCTAAATTGCTCATGTTTATGAGTAGTTATAGGAAATACTATATCTCAGACACAAGAATGTATATTCCTGAACCAAAACACAAACCAGAGCATTGTCTTACTTTGGAAAGACCTGAAAACATCTCTATGCCTCTGCCTAATCCTAAATTATAATTTAAATTTGACCTGGATATGACAAAAACAATAAGAAAATACCGTTTGGGAGATGAAACTTAGAGTAAAATCATAGAGCTCTAAGCTTACATCATTATTTTGTCTCTGCAAAGAAAAGAAAAGCCTTTCTGTGCTAGGGATTTGCCTTGGTGCGGCTGGTCACTGATGTCTGAAATCAAGGCACATACCAAGGCCGCCTTTTGCAAACACAATCCCCCTTTCAGATCTGGTGCTAGGAGGGACTGAATGCCTCCAGTCTCGCAGGGAATAGAAGGTACTCAGCACTTGGCTGTATCAGATATTTTAGGGGTTAATTTCCAGAAACATAAATGGAACGGGAATGTCACACCACAGTATGGAAAATGGTAAGAACTAAAAGTGTTCAACAGTAAACAAAACGGTGATACCAAACTTATCACCTGACCGATTCCTGATACAACAAAATACAATCAAATTAAATTACATGAATATAGCAAGGAAATTTAAAGTCAAATTAACATAGGACCTGATTCTGCAATCCTTAGTCATGTAAGTAGTCCTACTCATCGAGAATGAGGGATGCAAGATTGGGCCCTTAGCTTCTGCTTAGGAAGTCAGTGTTGATTCAGACAGTATCTTCTCTAGCCAAAAATATGCAGCAAAAGGAAAGTAACATAAACAAGGCTAAATGTCAACAGTGTTTGCAGACTTACAGACACCATCCATTTGTTTGTACTGAAATGACTAGCGAACCATTTGGCAAATACAATGCTATTCACAGACCGGCCCTTTTATCCAGCAACACAAACTTCACTGGATCACTGGCATTCCCAGTTAATTAAAAAAAGGAAGCAAGCCATATGAGTTTGGTTTGATATTGCCATGCAAATGGCACTGCGACATCCAGAAGTGTGTGTGAAGCCCAGGCGGGGGCCGAGGTGCTGATCTCCCGCTCAGCAGAACAGTTCGTACTCTAAAAGCAGGCCTTGGACCTCCTAACTGAAACTAAGAAACCTCTTCAACAGCACGATAATGGGGGTAAAGAAAAGTCTGCTGTAAAACTTCCATATCATTTCATTCTGCCTTGAAGGAAAAGAATATTCTGGTTACTCCTCCAACTGCACATCAGTACAAAGAGTTACTTAAATGCATTTCATGGTACTTTAGATGGGCAGGACTACTACATTTTGCTGCAGTAGAATGACCTTCCATTGCCTCGTAGCTGTCCTAGAGCTTGAATATATCAGGCCTTTTGCTACTTAATACAGATTTTATAATTTAAAAGAGCTGCAATAAGGATTCAAGTGAAGCCACCACAAACAATTAAAAATCTTTTCCCATGTTTCACATGTTGGTGGTAGTTCTGAAGGGGTAGCATTATGATCTTTTTGGTTTTGACACCTGTGGCAATAAGCAATTTACAATAACTAAATTCACTATTTAAACATTGGGGTAGAGCACTATAATTATGTGACAATAAAGCTGTAATAATCTGCCACAATCGATCTTCCCCTTGCCCAGCCCTCTTGTCTGCGCTGCAGTTCCACATTTAGAAGGTATTTCAGAAAGTTACAATGCTGAACATTTTAATAATTCTGTGCAATGCTGAACATTTTCCGCTGCAAAGGAAACTGAAAGTGCTCAGCCCTTTACAGGATCAGAACTCCAAAGCTGCTCCCGTGCATCAGAGGGGCCCTGCCCTGTTTTCATACAGTGAAAGAAGTGATAATGGGGTGGAGTCTGTGCAAGAGAAAACAGCACTAATTGCAGAGGAAAGCAAGCATGAATGGAAGCAAATTAGATTTAGAGAGACAACATGGCACTAATACTTTTGGACATCACTAAGTGTGGGTTCAATAGCACTAACCCATTAAGCAGCCAGCTAACGCCCAGAACAATCTCTGGCCAATAGTTCTGTAGCCCACCAGCTCTTCCTTGAAAGCCTAAGTACTTCTCAAGCAGAAAATGCAAGCATGGAAATTTTACCATCCTAGTGACAAAGTAGAAAAATCTAAAGGGGAGGAGAGAGAAAGGAAAGGGTCTTGTCATAAAGGGTCTCGTGCACAAATCACATTAATGACTTGGAACAGGAGGTAGAACATGATTGCGATACAACTGCATGTATATGGGAAGTCAAGCAGAAAAAGAGATGAGCATAAATGGAAAGGAAAACAGATCTCCCAAAACTTAAATACAAAGTAGGTCTAGAACCTCCAAGCTTAACTTCTCAAATCAGCAAGGGCTGTGAAAGCAGAGTATATGGATGCTCAAGCCCTGGGCATCCCCTCCATGGTGGGCTAATGGCTGCTGAGCAGCAAGGAAAGGCATGGCATCTTCATAGAAACTGTGGTAGCAAAGATTAACAACATTGGCTCCTAGGTATGGTCACTTGAGACTCCAAAACCAAGTGCAGTTCAGGAGGATCTCTAAAGTCATTAATGCTCTTTTTCCTTTTTTTCCATTCATTCCTATTCTGCTGTGTAAGAAGAAATATTACAAAAATTTGTGATTTTTCTCAGCAGCATTTTGACATGAAAATTTCTTTATTATGCAGTAATTATGCTTCTTTCCTAATTGTGTCTTTCATCCCTACAGCCTGAAGCACGATAGAAGCATAAATGAATTATGTGCGCATCATCAATCTCTCTCATTCTACATATAGGGAAACTGAGGACTGCTTCCCTATGTGTGGTGACTTTCCAAAACAACAATATGAGTTAATTTCCTCTAAAAATTAAACCCTTTTTGTGCCAAGATTTGTACTTATAAACTGCCCCACTATCTTAAGGTAAAATTCACAATCTAAACATGATCCACACAGATCACTTAAAATCCCAGCTTGTTTGTAGGCAGCCAGAAATTTAACTCAATTAGTGTGGCCAGTCTAAGATGCAATCTCAGCTTACTGAAGCTGAAATATTTTATTTCCTCTGTATTCTGACTGCAGAAAGAGCACCATGCCTTGCTGTCTGATTGTGCAAGGACTGCTATCAAATGTATCAGTGTTCCCTCCTGAGAGGTCAACAACACACACATCATTGGCTGTAGAAAGAAAAGCAAATGCACAGAGTCTCCCCAAATACAAAGGAACACAAGAATCATGCGCTCGAACCAGATGCTGGAGCTGGGTCTCAAGTTTTCTGATCTGCCAGGCAGTAGAAGAGGCAAAGGGACCATGACTTTGGTCATGGGCTTTGCTCAGGAGGGAAGGAAGGCTAATAAATGAACAGGGTGCTCCCGATCGCTAATCGGCAAGCGCAGAAACATCAGGTGAGATTGCCCGCACTAACATGCACAGATGGAGTGTGATTTCACAATACAAAATGTCACTGAGAAAGTGAAAACTCCCCAAAAACACTACTTTCAAGTGGGTGGTGTCCAAGCCAACTAAACAAAAAAAGAACTACTGGCATGGGGCTTGTTCATACTCATCCACTTTTGCCGTGAGACATCGAGAAAAATGAAAAAATGTATTTAAATGGTCAACCTTAACACTTATATTCTGCACTCAGTAGAATGTCAGTAAAGAATTTTAAAGAGCTATTTTTGGAGGAGGGAGAAAGAAGAACTCACTGCATTTTCGATTAAAAAATGGTCTAAAAAGTAGAACAGACAAGCTTCTGTTGTTTCTTTTTTTCCTTCATACTTCAAGTCAAATCCATTATCACTGGGCAGAGCTTGTGAAAGGGATATGGTCTTTAAAATCATATAAACTCAAGCCATCATAAAATGTCTGTTGAAATGATTGGAAGATGAAACAAAAAACTAATGGACGTAACATGACCTCATTTCAATAATAATATTAGAGGTTTTTTCTGTTGTTGTTTTAAAAATCTTATGTCTGGGAAAAAAGCATAAAGATATTTCATGTAAGGCAACTAATCTTAGTTTTCTAATTTTTTTCCTCGTTTGTTTAGAGAGTCATTTCTCTGGTGTTTTTTTTTCCTATTTGGTAATTGATTGTACTCCACCAATAAAGAGGGGGGAAAAAAAAATCCAAGTAGGATTTTACCTGTTGTAAATTAAATCAGCTATTAACTATTTTCAATAATGTAAATGCTGATTCTGAAGGATCTGGAAATATTTCCAACTACCTAAATTGGTTCTTACAGCACTGAGACACAGAAGTTTACAAGTAAGGCCATGCTGATTCTTGGGCACATATTGGGAGCAGTTTAAGTAACGACAAAATTGTGAAATCACAATGCTCTAAGGATATAAGTGAGATAAACTTTGTTTGTAGAAATCAGACTTTTTTTATCAGACCAACTAAGACACTTGGAAAAGCAGAGGGGGCCTGCAGAAGGGGTTATGGCTTTAAGCATCTACACTCTGCTAGTGAAGTCAGACAAAGCTGCCACTAACCTTAAGTTAACCAGGGGAAGCACTGCTAAGTGTTTGCAGATTTAGGGTTTAATTTTAAATTGTCAGGCTTTAAAACCATTGATAACATTTTCTTTTCTTTTTTTTTTTAACTTGAATACATTTTATTATGCATGTTCAGCTCTGACAATGAGTTTTCTGATTAGTTTGAAGGTTAAGTGAAACGAGCATTACTGAAGTTTTTGTGTCCTTTGCTGACTCTGCTTTTTAAAGTGATACTGTTTTTCAGAGGATTTACATTCTAAACTCTCTTTCAAACAAGAGCTATGCTGACAAAATAGGAGACAAATCAAAAAAATCCTCATTCTGATTTGTTCCAGATAGATTTAACTTTCGTTTTTGTAAATATGATGTGTGTGATATGTTGAAGTAAAACTGCAATTTTGTTGATCAGAGACTAATAAGAGCAAAAGGTGGTTTTGTTTGTTTGGCGTGTTGTTATTTTAATTACCTGGAGGCATATTCTTAATTAGGTAGATCACAATTTGCACAACTGCTAGTTAGAATAGTGAAAATGGTCAAGTGCAACAACTGTATGGGTGCCATTGAACAAAACCAGAAAATTATACTTAAAAAAAAAATAAAAGGGGGAGGGAAAGAAAAGAGAAAAAAATCTTTTCAACACAGGTACACACATTCCATGCACTTGGCCTTTGATTTCATTAATGTCATGGTAATTGTACACACCCCAATTCAAAGAAAGAAAGGGGGGAAAAAAAAAAAAGAAAAAAAGAGAGAAAGCAAGGTTTGCTTGGCAAAGCATCCAGTGTTTTTTCTTGGGTTCTTACTTATATCAAAATACTGAAAAATTTGCAAGTTACCATGTAAATTTTTTAAAACTTTTTCCTCCTTTGAGTATGCTAAAGCAGTTAAGTATCCCCCTCAGATGCCACTAGCACAGATAGTCTATATTGCTGCTACTCTAGTTTAAAAAGCAAGTTCTTTCTACAATCCTGTATAAGTATGCATGCAGCACTGCTGATTTCAATGGAGTAGACCACATATAAGACTAGAATTTGGCCCACAGGGTTTAACATTTAAAAAAATGTATTACTAACAAACATGACTAAGTATATTTAAAGAGCAGCTTCATGATTCTGCACATGTGTTTTCTGAAATGGTCTAAAAGAAGGTCTAAAACTTACCACACAAGTCAGGTCTCTTGATACATCCACTAGTTGCTGTGCTACTTGCAAGTCCATTAAAGGCTGCTAAGCCATCAGAGCTGTAAGCTCTTAGGACTGACAACATGTTCATCTGCTTCTCCAGGACCTGTGGACCCTGAACTTGTTCGGGTTTCATCACTCCTTGTGCAGTTTCATGTGAGGAGAGAAGATTCTGACTGTGCCACTGCTTTTCTGAAGCTTGTGGCAGTGGTGATACGAGCCCTTGTGTTGGTTGTGAGGTGACTGCACTTTGTATATTGTCGCCTCCTTCACTGCTTTCTTTATTTAGGGCAGACAACTGCTTATTCATAATATCTGGTTCTGTGTCAATGTCCTCATCTTCAATGTTTTCTTCCTTGGAAGATTCCATATCCTCAGATGAAGCTATGTCAGAAAGGTCATCAGTAGCACTTTTATTTACAGAGTCAGAGAGCAGAATATTTGGGTCATCTTCGGATTGTGTTTTTATTTCGGATTCATTACTGGTGCAAGAATTTTGTGTTCCCGTGCCAATGACACCAGGATAAACACCGAACTGCTTATAGAAGTCTGTTGTAAAATTACAAAAAGTGGATTCCATGTGGCTGGGCCAGGCAGTACTCTTTTGCTCTCCCAGGGTCTCTTTATTTTGTCCTTGGGGCATTTTCTCGGAAGCTGAGTCCAGCTGGTTCAGCATGTTTGAGACTCCTGCCTCCTTGCTGGACTGCACAGAAGAGGGGAGTAAGCTCACTTTATTCACCGAGGCTGAAGCCTCCCTAGACTGGTCTTTGTTGTTGCCTATGAGGTTGTCCTTACGTTTAGCCTTGCCCAAGTGATTGGCCTGGAGGTGCAGAGCCATTAGTTCCATAGATGAAGTTGTAAAGGAACAAAACAAGCAGCCGTGCCAAGCAATATTGTCCTGCACGGTGACAGATGAACCTGGGAGCGAGGCTGCATCTGGCCTTACGGACAAGTCCAGGGGTTCGTATTGTGACTTTTCTGTTTTTCGCTGTGAGGACTTGCTGTTTATCTTTTCCTCGCCACCATCTGAGCCCAGAGCTTTTGCCGAAAGTGATTCTGAGAGAACTTTATCCTTCATTTCTTTTTCTTTCTTCAAAGAACTTAGGACAAAGTTGTCCATGAAAGCTTGCAAAGACCCTTGAAAGTTCACGCCGTTCCCAACCATGTTCTGGTAAGCACGGCCAAGTTCAGAGAAGTGGGTTCCTTTGGAAGATATGTCTGAACCTTTCATATTTTCTGAAGATACTTCAGATGACATGCCAGCTGCCTGTCCTTGCTGATCTCCAGAAGACAGCATTCCTGACGTCCACTGCTGCGAGACCATGCCACTTCGGAAATCGATACCAGGAAGTCCCTTGAAGGCTCCTCTCAATATATCTGGTCTAATAAACACAGAACTTTTACTTGATGTCTCATCTTTGTGTTCTTGACCTGCAGCCTGCCCAGAGAGTGGTCCTGCTCCATTCTGTCGCTCCCGATGGTGTCGTTCCAAGTGGTATTTGAGGGATGCAGACTGAGTTCCAGCATAATCACAATGTGGACACTTGTAAGGCTTCTCACCTATGGGCATGGATAAAGAGAAAATTGTAAAGAGAGTTAACTGTACTTTGGTCTAGGAATGAGTGGGGAAAGAAAAAAAAATCAACATTATCTGCTTGAAAATAAGATCTTAGAACTAATAATTCATTTTTTTAAAAAAAATTGCCTTTAATCGAAGACTAATTCATAAACTGAATATTTCTAAAATGGGTTTCCAGAATGTGGGGCTATTCAGGAATGACATGGTATCTACACACAATTAGCCATCCTTTTCTTAATCTAACATGTAGAAAACTGTTGTAGAATTAAAAGCTATGATTATGAAAATGAAGCATAACAATTTCAACCACAGTAATCATTAAAAGTACAAGTTTAAAAAAAAGGGAGACAAAGAATGTAACAAATGGATGGTTGCAATATTTTGTGTATACAATTGCTCTAAAATTTGTTTAAATTATACACATGGAAACCATTTTTAAACCTAAAAATTTTATGGTACTGTTACGCAAGACTGAAATGAATGATTTAAGTCTTGCTCTGCAGTAAATCATGGATATAATTAGCAAATGGCATACTGCACAAGTAATTTATCATTATTTGGAGGGCACCATTCCAGAAGGATTCAAAGATCTGCAGACCTACTGCATTGTTTCTAAATAAAGAACTATAAATACAGATTCTATAAAATATTAATATCATTACACTACATTATGATTGCACCATGTAAGAACATATAGTTAAAATAAAAAGTAGTCAGTAAAAAAGAAATCAAGTAATAAAAAGTACAAAATATATTTAGTTTCTGTATTTGAAATTAGCATTATCTACTGGGTTTTGCAGTCCTTTAATTTTGTACTAATGGCATTTCTAGCACTCAAGTAGTAAAATGTGTAATTTACCTACCATAAGGGCTTTTCTAGGTTTAGCTTGAATAGAGTTTTAAAACATGTAAGATGATTTTCATGAATTAAATAAATATTTGAAGCCCACACTAAACTTTTATTGTTCTTCCTATACTTTAAAAGAGGTAGAAGATTTTACACATGCAATAAATATTCACATATAGTCATAAAGACATATCCAAAAATAATGTACATCTAAGCAGAGTTACATCTGAATTTTTCACAGCACTTTTTAGCAATGCAGAGTTCCTTTTAAAGGAAGAAATATGGAAATCCTCACTAAAAAGAAACAGGAATCTGAAAGACCTGCAAGCTGTCAGTATTGGCAATTGTTTCTATGAGGGAGCTCCACAAGAAGAAGAAATCGTTTTCTCGACGTAGCTTTTTTTTCCCCTAAGTGATACAAAAGACAAAGGCAATCCTCTCCAAATGGTATAATGGAAATATTTGTTTTGAAAACTTCCTCCACGGTAAAAACGCTGTCTAATATTATGTAGCTCACCAAACCAGCTGGAAAGTTATCCATTTTCAAATAACCTCAAAATCTGCTAAAAACAAAATTGAAAGGCTTTCAAACTTCTGTTATTTAAGCTACAGGCTCAATTGAAGGGCTGGTAAATACTTGGGAAGCTGCTCCTCTGACTGATCGCAGGAATTCACTAATGAGATGTGAGCCCAGAACACTCCAATGCCTACAGAGCGCTACACGAGCAGGGTTACTGACCACGAACAGGGGCTGGATTCGTGCTGCAATTCAGACAGGCCTGAAGTAAATTACAAGCAGTGGACATGCAAAATCCACAATGTAATCCAAAAGCTAAACGGTGAGACATGAGAGCTCGACATCAACCACACTAATAGAGGAGAAAAGCGCAACACCTCAAACAAGAGGTACTCAGCAGAGGAAGAGGGAGTGATTAGCATGGTTCATGCTTTATGCCTGGGTCCACACAGCTTAACATAAGAAATCAGATTTAAACATTTCAGTGCAACTTCTGAGTCTTTCACAATCACCTAATTAAGCTCTGGTGCTTCACTGACAGGAGTAGGGGCTGAGTTTCACTAGGAGCTGTGCAACAGCAAACAGTTCCTACTGTTGTGCAAGAAACACAAACCTGAAGTGGATCATGCCTGTCTGGACTTCCCTGGTCTCAGGTGGGCACCTGAGCACACACACACACCCATCACCGGTATTTGAGGGTAGGGACAAGGGGACAGAACACACTGGCCATCTATTTGTTTGCATTTCTGCAGGGCTCTTTGGGGGTGTGCAAACTCCGACAGCTGTGCTGCCAGTCAGAACACGGACAAATATTACTGCTGGTTTTACAGCATCTACATACTGCAATGTTCTTGAGCCACTTTCAGTTATTCCAATGTTTGTCCCACCAGTTTCTGTCTGCAGTCACTGGTGATCTCTGACATGACTTAAGCATTTTAAGTGTTGCCTGAGAAGCAATGAGGCTGGTGAAAAACAGGCACTAGACTTTCCAGGGTTAAATATCCTCACTTTTGAATTTTCACTCCTCTTAATTGAAAAGCTCTTCCTCAGCATCTCCTATGCCTTTACGGAAATCTTTAACACAATTATATTGAGCACTTCCTTTTATTCTAATGATAGTTCAGTGTGTGTTTGCATTGCACATCAAGTGGCACCATTAAAAAGTGTGTCCCAGCATTGCAGGCGCTGTGTCAACCACTGGAGAACTACTGCAGGGAGGAGGAGAAGTTTGCCTTATAGAGTGCAGTGATGTTGCTAAAAACATGCAGAAGTTGTTCAAAGCAGTAAGTATAAGTAAAAATGGGTTTAAGTGGGTTAAAATATATGCTCACTGGAGTAAATATTGGTACTGTTTTGTACTTTGGTATTTGCATGTTTTGTACCTTCAGTCTAAAGCCTAACGTACTCTTAATCTGAATTGCTGAGCCTTGAAGTCATTCCATTTTCTGCTCTAGGGCTTCTCCACCAAGGGAGCTTCCTTTCAGCAGAGGAGATCTGGACACAGCTCGCCACCAAAGCCATAAGCATTGGACTGAAAGAAGACACTGACTGAGACAGTGTGATAAAAAGTTCAGATCCCTCCTAGCCTTGGTGTGCTGCCTCTGTGGTACTCCCACCCCTTGCATGGCTAGAAATGAGATCTAAAGCTGAAGGTCTGAAATCAAACCCAACATATAGCAACACACTGTGCCACCTTTACAATACAGGACTGGCCAAATAACATTGTTCAAAGGGAGCTATTCAAAACCTCTCTCTTCTCTTCCAGATCCAAATATTGCCAGTGGGTAGTTTACTTCAAAGCTGTCTTAACTGCTTCTATTTTGAGGGCAGGCATTGGGAGAAGGGGGTAGGATGGAGTCAATCATCTTTGAATCTTTTTAATTTAATCTGTCAGTATTTCCTAAATTCAGTAATTGTCCAGCTATTTAGATGCTATTTCATCCATTCAAATTAATAACCAGCTACACCCTGTGTAAGTCACTGTACAAATGACAAAACTGAGTTATAAGCTGCTATGGGAAAAATCCCAGTCTAACCTCAAACCAAGCCAGTTTCAATGGAAAACCCAAAGGAACCCTAACTTTCAGGACTCTATCAGCAGATGCAATAGTATATGTCCAAAGAATACTGCAGGGGACAAGGGAGGTAGGCTATAATTCTTGTTAGAACAAAACCTGTTTGTGTCTCATACTTTGAGGAAAGGTTTCAGAGAATTCATCCTAGTGTAATGACTACCCTGG
This sequence comes from Sclerurus mexicanus, assembly GCA_013396755.1. Taxonomy (NCBI): domain Eukaryota; kingdom Metazoa; phylum Chordata; class Aves; order Passeriformes; family Furnariidae; genus Sclerurus; species Sclerurus mexicanus. The sequence goes on along the minus strand of VWZF01004469.1, from coordinate 216,796 downwards.
TATTGCCAAGAGCAGTGTCTGGATGAGTTATTTAACACTTAATATCAGTTCACATAAATTAATGTTACCATGTAGGAGTGAGGGAACATGCCTTTTTCAAAATAATTTTCTGCATTTCATATCCAAGAGTCATTTTTCAATGTTCGCAAAGGCAATGGCCATCCTGATCTTGCTAATTCTCTGTCTTGCTGAGGAAGAGCTTTTGTATCCCTGCAAACTTTTTCACAATGGAGTAAGATGAGAGAATATTCCAGTGTGTACAATAATAATAAATAATCTTATAGGGAGCAACTTATCTGGGCAACATAATCACAGTTCTGATCTACCTGCTCCTCTGGTTTACAAGTCACAACAAATCTCAGAGGAACTATTTTACATCAGAATAAAGTAAAACAATAAGAATTCAATGCTGCTTGTAAAATCTGCACAAAAGCTTGGTAGATAACCGGAAACAGACATGTTGCCCAGCAGAAACAGGTCTATTTGGATAGCAGGTTGTATAAACAACACAGATGTATAAACTATGCAGGCTGTCACCAGTCCTGCTCAGAACACAATGGGACTGTAGTACTTAGTTCCTATCATAGCATAACTACAATTTGAAACAAAACTTACTTGTTTTAGTTTAAACATATTCTGTTTCAACACCAACAGTGAAGAAGATTCCAACATGTCCCTAGGAAAACTGTTTGACTGGTTAAGTATTTTCACTGCTCAAAATATGTGCCTTATTTCTAGTTTGAATTTGTCCAGTGTCTGCTTTCTACTACTGAACATGGCTACAATTTTCCCTGCTAGATTGAGCTGATTTTTTTTAAATTAAAAAATCTATTTCCTAAGGAAGGTACTTGCAGACAACAAACCAGTCACCTCTTCACCTTCCCTCATCATTGAGTGGAACACTCTTCCCAATTTTTCATTGTCCTTTTAAATTATGGGTACCCACTAAAGCTTTGATGAAATTTCAAATTAACAGTAATTTTATACAGTCCAAGACTGTGTTTACATCCATAGAGATATAGCAATCAACTAACAGCTCATATTCTGTTGCTTCTCTACCACAATCCTAGGCCCTGTTCATCACCGCCTCTGGTATTTGTTCCTTTACATTTTGCTGATTTAAAATTCATATTGTTGAAAAGAGCCCACTTGACTAAGTGACTAATCAGTGCCTCCCCATGATTTTTAGCAGCTTACCATTTTTGTGCCATTGGTAAATTTTATCAACAGTGATTTTATATAGTCTTCCAAATAATGATGAAATACCAAATAGATGGAGCTGGAAGTGCTGCTGTGGAATTGCCAGTTTATGTGCCATTTCATGTCTCTATACTGGTTTTTAATTTTTTTTTTCTCTTTTTTTTTGGAGGAGGGGATTGTCACATAAAACAAGTTACTTTCGTGAGAAGAAACTTGATAAACTTCCTTTTGGAATATAAAATTGAATTAACTTTGCTACCAACTTTTAATTAGTTAAGAAATCCATTCTGTAATTTCACCCCCAAATTTATGTCAGGGTAATCCATTTATAATTTCAAGGTCTTAATATTCTCTTTTTTTGGAAATACCAGAATAGCCAGAGCTCTTTTACTACTATGAGTGCTCTGGAACTTGCTCAGTGTTCCAAGACTTGTTTTTTGGGGTTTTTAAATGAACTTTAATGATTTGGAGAGCTCTTCAGACAGGGTTTCTAAGACTTTATCTATAAGTTATCCAGTCTGTTTCATTCTTAAAAATATTAAAATTTAGTGGTCTACAATATAACAGCCTCATGACTTAATGGTAGCGTAACTGTATCATTGGAAAGTGCCTATAAAAACCATCATTCTTCTTTCTGACAACAGAAGAGTACCATGGCTAACAATTTCTTATCCATTCTTGTCCAGTATTAGCAAGATACTGATTGTTTGACCTGCCAGATCTACAGAATTTTACTCTGTTCTCCACAACCCTCATAGCCACACACACAATTTTTACTGTTGCTTTTAGTTTCCCTCGTCAAATTTCTGTACTTCTTAAATACCTATTTATACTAAGTGCTTCAAGCTTCTTTACCCATTTTTCATAGTTAACAGGCAGCTTCTTAAAAACCTGCCCTGCACCCTACACTCCCCTTCCCCACTGAATGCCCCCCTTTTCCTTTTTTAATGAAATTTCATAAGGGGTTTGTGGATTATGCCTGTCTCCTCCTCGTAGTGCTGCTCCTCAGTACAGTGACAGCTGTGCATCAGTGCAAGAACCCCAACACCAAATCTTTGGCAGCCCCACTTGCAGTGGGGTTTTGACAGTCACTCGGGGACAATGCGAGTTGCAATTCGATCTTACACATCTCTAAACAAGCTACAGTTTGCTTTCATGCAAAGCAAATGAAATCAAACATCTGCTAATTCCAGAGAATACTGCTTAATGAAAATATTGAAAACATTTTCCAGCATTTTTTATTTTACCATTGAAACAGTTATTGATAACCTATTTTATCCATTGTGCAGTAGATATTTTAGAAATGAATTGCTGTATGGTTTAATTAGTTCATTATTATGCCTATTCTTACACGGTAATTTCTTTTATCATTCTAATCATTCACTTCACACTTTTTAAACCAAATGGAATATCAAAGGTTCTGTAGGATTATTTTTGGATCCTGCACATGTTTCACCACACAATTAATCTGTTTGTCAGAAATACTAGTTAACTTCTTCTCTTTACTACTTTTCTTTACTAGCCACTCTTCTCTATTATATAAGATGAAACTACTCCTATTCTGTAAAAGGACAGAATTTGATGCTTTTGACTCATTTTATTAAAGATTTTTCAATTGTGCACTTGGCATCACTATAAAATATTTTAATTTTTATAAAGTTTTATAATTGAATATTTTCCTTTATTTATATCTCATCTGCAGTATTTATTTAGTCTTTTTACATGTCTTTACTTAGTTAAAATGCAGAGAGATAAATATGGTTGTTATTTTGCAGGGAAGATTCAGTACATTAATATAAACTGTACACTAATTCCCCCAAAGCATATATATACGTTGTAAACCTGAAGACTTTTTACACAGCTGCTTATTGCTAAACAGTGCCTTGTCCAGAAGGGGACAATCTGTGTCTCTAATTGCTGTCACTGAAGCTGAGATTCATTATGTGACTTTCCCATTAAAATGTGAGCATTAATTTGTATAATGAAATATCACCCACTGCAGTGTTCATTAGCCATGCCCTACTGTATACTGCACATTGTTAGCTACCTAGAAACTGTAGTTAATTTCACTAATGGATATTTCCCTACTTAGTGTTTGGTAGGAAATTTATACTGTAACATTACCTCTTAAACTTTTAAGGAAATTTAAATTCAATCAATTATTTTCAACAAAAGTTTGGGATGTCATTAAGACAGGAGAAAAGGCATGCTGTACAATGTTAAGGATGGGAAATCTGGAGAAATCTAGAGAAATGAAAAGTCCTTTTAGTTCATCTTAGAAATGTAAGAATAAAGGATGTTCAATACCAAAATTGTCTCCTCTTGGAGCACACATACCCATTTTCCTTAATTATTCATATTGCTCATCCCACTACAAGCGCCTTCAGAGAATGGCAACAGGCAGTCTTTTTTTAGGAAGGAAATGTGAATTGAACTCATTTAAAACAGCACCATTTTTACTGTATTTCATCAGTTCATCTAAGCAAGGTTTAAAATTGGCTACTCACATTTCCAAGGAAAAATGCGGTAACACTGTAAATGTACATAATACATCTAATATATGCAAGATAAGTGTCACACACACCGTAACGTACTCTCAGTCAATGGACACTGCCTTGCCAAATTTTTTCTTCCTATTCATCTCTTTCTTGTGTTTCTTCTGTTTAACACAATCCAAAGCATCTTCAGGGCTTTCCTTTGCTCATGCACATTATTCTTTTTTCATTACCCAAGGGATTTAACTGTACCAGTCATACTGGGAATATACCTGAGCATCTAATGACAACACAAACCCAAACTGGTCTACATCTGCTGTACCTTCTGCTAATGCAAGATGCAAAGAGGTGCTAGAGCCAATCTGAAACCAGCTCCTATGTAATGTGTCACCTGTCAAAAGTGGAATACAAGAAATTTTAATTTACACTTAACTGTTTCTGTACAGTTCAAAAGCCTAGACATGTAAAGTGAAGCCCACACCCATTTATTCAATTCGGAGGGGTTGGGAGTGCTCAAGAACATAAAGATGCTCAGCTTCCTGAATGAAGGAACCTGCAGTTGCTGCCCCTAGAAGGGAAAAATGAAAACTCAGGAAGCATCTGCATTTGGCACATTATGGGGCTGAGGTACTTAGGTGGTTTTCTTTTTCACAGAGACTGAGCATCTCTAAGCTTTCTGTGTCATAACTTTCTCAGCTGTATTATATATTATTTTATAACCAGGAGACTGAATCACGAAGTGGACAGGCCACCCACATGTCTTCTATGCACTGCTGGTGCACAGTCACACTTTGCCCTTGTTCCTTCACCTCCTCCCGCAGTGAGTTTGTGTGAGTTGAAGTGGCAGTTCAGAAGAACTAGGACCACACAGCCCATCCTTGTTCACTAGTCAGCATTAAGAGCTTGTCTAAGAGGGCTACAAAAGCCCTGTCTGTGCTCTCTAAGCCCCAAGGCTCTGAAGCATTTTGGCCTGAAAGTCCTTCCTCTCTTCTTTCAGGGCTGTCCCAGGGAACTGTCTCATCAACTTTTTTTAGAGCAAGAAAGAGGAGAAACTGATTTCACATAATTATGCCCTTTTCTTCTTATCATATGGGAACAATCAGAAATCATATCTCACATCTTTCCCCTTAAAGCTCTTCCTGGCTGAATATCATTGAGTTAGATAAGAAGAAAAATCCTCTACAGTTGTGTGTTGGGACACAACTCAGCATGCTAAATAAAACTTTGGTTTGTTTCTTTTTCCTTCAGAAGCCTATTACATGATAGCAAACTGCACAGAAACTGAGGCTCAGTTTGGAGAAGGTTGCAACCCTGAAATATCCGATGGAAAAAAGAAGCAACCCAAGTCACTAGTTAATTCCTCAAAACCAGAGCAGAGCTCCCTAATCTTGTGGAGGATTAAGCTGCTTCTCTAGCTTTTTTTTTGGGCCAATTGCCACAAAAGCACCTCCTGGCTGGATCAGACTTTGGGTCTTGTCTTGGCATGTGCACCAAACCAAGCTAGCCGTGTGCCTCCAAACACACAGATGTTCGAAGGAACCTGACTTCTGCTGAACTGCTTGAGCTCATCTCTAACAAACAGGTGCTGTGAGAACAAGAACAGTAATTGAGTTAATGTAGTGGAGAAATACAGTAAAGTGTTTTTTAACAGTCAGTTATATGATCCAGGCATATAATAAATACAGAGTGTGACATAAAAAAACTGTCCCTGATAAGTATGAGCTAGCAAATATTTGGTGTATAACTGGTATCTATTACATCATTTCCATTCCCTGCAAAACAACTTAATTTTTATTTAATAACTAGTAATTTGCACATTTACAATTTAATATTATTTATTAGGATTATTTACAATAAGTAAAACATTGCTTCACTTAAACATACTCTTGTCATTATTTACAAATACTTTGTTCTCAAACTAACAAAAATTGATCTTTATCTATTTTTAAATTATGATTTTTAAATATACTGCAAATGTTTTAATATATTTTTATTTTTTCTTATTTTGTTATACACAGTTTAATTTTTTTCTTGTTTTAATTTTGTTTTAATATGCAAGTTTTATGGAATATTTCCATTGTAATTAATTTACTTTCCATTAATTCTAAGGCACAAATATGAAATGTGTAATCACTGCCATCTTTAACATAAGAAGAAAGTGATCACTATATAATAAAACAAAATGAAGAGATGAGTAACCTCGGGTTATTTTAAAGAATTTTTCTTTGCATCTCGAACAGCAAAAATGTCATTTTTAAACTGTTTATAAGATTATTTTTAAGTAAAATAACTACCATTTCTTTTACTACATTAGAGAACACACAAATAGGGTTTTCACTGTGTTTCTTCCTTTCTCCCCCCATCCCCAAAGTCCAACACACATTCTTAGAAAAGAATATTCCTGCCCTAAATGGTTTGCAATCCAAGCAGGCAAAACTACATTAGGGTGCCAAATTTTAAAATTCAGATGAAACCAGTGTGTCATACTCCTCCAAAATGCAAAGAGAGAAGAATAAAAATACAGTGAAAAAAATGTTCCCATCTCAAAAATGACAATGTTTTCTTTAAAAAATTTTCATTTTTAATTTTTCAAAATCAGGTCTAATCCTCAAACCCATCATTAATTATTAGATCTCTGCAAGTACATAGAAGAAACATGACTGCTAATTTTGGGAAGGGAGGAAAATACTGCTTATCTGGTACTTCAGTGAAATAGGAGTTAAAAGTGAGGTTTTTTTAAGTAGGAGGTATAACTGCAATGTATTTCTTCATGCAATTACTTTACCTTTCTATTGGAAAAGTAGCAGTAAAATTCTGAAATTATTAAAAAAAAAAAGTTAAAAGCAAGCTATGCACCATAGTTATGGTACCCATTATGTCAGTTTCCAAAAAGAAGTATCCCAAATCTCCAGTTTTGCATAGCCTCCAAAAGTATGATTAACACTTGGAAGGAAACAGCATCATATCGGCCAGACACAGAATTTCAAGTGATGTCAACAGGACCTGAGGATTTCAGCACTGCACATCAGATTTTTATTACGGATGGAGTAATTCTTCTTAAACACATACTGTGTTTCTACATGAACCTTACCACGTACACATGTGCTTCTAAGCAAACAAGATACTGTAATTTAAATGGAGTAGCTATAGTTTACTAGTATTGAGAGCAGTCCTCCCAGTGAGAGACATACCAAAATAAAGTGAGTATTCAGACCAGGAGCAAATCTCTGTAGGGCACAAATGCTGTGACTGTTACTGAAGTAAATACATTAACTTTTACCGTGGTGCAAAGCATGATAAGTTTTACTACTTACGAGTACTTAGTCGTGTGAGTTCTAGTGGGGAAAAAAAAGCAGATCCATGAAGCTGATGTATCCATATGAACAGTGAGAGGTTAAAAATGAGCGTGCTAAATGGAACAAAAATAGTAACTGAGAAAAACATACAGAATCCCTAAGCAGATGCTAAGGAAGGCCTTTGAAGCAGTTAGTATAACTAAGTCTGAAACCAATAGGCTTATGCCTATTGAAGGACAAGGGTAATTGAAGGAAACAGTGATGAAGCAGGGAAGGAGACAGAAATAACCTCAACTGGGAAAAGATGATTCTATTAAAGTGGTCTTTATCCAACAACACATTCCTTGTGCTTTTATTTAAGACTGTCATACATCTTTCTCAAAAGACTTTCTCCAACTAATAAGTCCAAATCTACACTGGGAATTAAGGCTCCTAGCCACATATTATGTTAACCCCACACACATATGGCATGTGTCGACAGTGCTCCACTCACTTGTTCCTCTCACCTGTATGTATTCTCAAGTGGACCTTTAAGTGATGGGATGTTCTGAAAGTTTTTCCACAATATGGGCAGTCTTTCATGGCAGAACCAAGGCTCCTGTCCCTCAGTAAAGCTGGCTGCTGGACTCCTACAGATCTCCCAGCTTCTTCTCCAATGTCTGCAACACAGAAATGTTCTCACATCACTTCAGCACATGTCAGAAGTTGTTCTCACTAAAACTGCTAACACAACACAAAGTTAAACATGTCAATACTACACCTGTCTATTTCATTCTTTAAATCTGACAGAATGCTGACAATTCATGTATTTTCTTGTTATTGTCTTAAATTATTTCATCTTTCCTATCATCATTTTAAGCAGCATATGGTACCTTTATATTGAACTGAATTATACAAGAAAAGAAACAGCTGTGTCAGCAGCTGGTTTGATTTCTTCTTTTGCTTCATTCCTATTAATTTTTTCCCCAAAAGTTTGAGATTGTTGTTTTGTTGAATTTGTTTAAGTATTGTGAAAATACGTATGCTTTTAGAGAGAAAAAGTTTGCACCAGTGTATTAAAACCTACTAAAACAGCAGAATTGCAGTGATAAGCATCCAACAACAGCGATGATGTCTACGCACAAAGCTAACCAACTTCCTTCTGCAGCATTTCAACACTGAAATTACAACAGCCAAACTAGTGAGTGACCTAATAGCATGGGATAAGCAATGAAAAAATTGATCAGATGAGGGGGAATTGCTTCTCCCTCTCACCCACAGCTCCTGTGTTTTCTCCTTCAGTGTTCACAGCTACACTTATTCTTTGCATCATAACACAGTGGGGGAGACTCCAGGACACCTCTTCTCTCTACTGATGCAAAGAAACAGTCTTTTTCAGCCATCTTGAATAAGCTGCTATTATCCAAGCAGGCTACAAACAAAATAATTTACAAAAGACTGACATAAAAATTGCAAAAATGTAGGGCATTTTAAATAAATAATTATCCAAACCACACAAGACTCATCTATCATCTTGTACTTACAGGGTCGTGTAATATCACATATATGTATCAATTTATGATTTCACCAAAAAGAACCATGACAAATATTGAAATTCTGAACCAGACTGATGCTACTGATATATCAGGTGCAGTACACATGGACACATCACCACACTCCCGTGCAAAAGCAGAGCTATCTGGGTTATATTGAGGAGGGGAGCATACAGTTAAAACCTGCATGCAGAGTCTTGATTATTTCCACCATAAACTACTGACTAAAAATGTTCTGTCTCTACCCATTTGATATGTAACTAAAGCTGTCAGGAAACATTGTGCAGTTTACACAGCATTGCCTTTTAAATGGAAGTAATGGGACATAAGAAAGACTTAAACATTTGGCTCTAATAAAATCTATTCTCACAGTAGCAGAGACCCAAATACCCCTTTTCTGGAAAAGGTAACTCTAACAGGCATTTCAGTATCTATTATAAAATTGTTCTTTTAAACTATCTTGCCTAAAGCTGAGAGAAGGGAATGATAGAGTGATTAATAAATATATAAAATTCTTATCTTAGTCATGTATATGATCAAGCTATTACTAGTTTTCAAAAAGCAAATCTGATAGTTTGCACACTTGTTTAACATTTTCTGACTGTTCTTAGATTGCAGAGTTGAAGCATAATATTTAAGTTAGAAAGCTAGTAAAAGTCATTTTGAATTATCTTCACATACATAAAGTAGCATACTGCAGGAGTTTATTTTGTCTTTGTGAGTCCAGGAAAACATATATAGGTGCTAGTCTATAATTCCAATATCCCTAAAGAGTTTAGATTTTCTCCTTTTTCACTCCTCAGAAGTTGTATATAATTATGGCTTAAGCTGCTTTGGGAAAAAAATGAATTCCTTAGTGCAAAAAGATTTTTCTGAAGAGCAAAATACAGAATGCATGATAATAAAAGGCAGGATTTTATTTTGGTTTTCAATAAATACTATATGAGCATTATAGATAAATATATAGATAAAGTTAACAAGCCACTCAGGAGGAATTCACTGAATAAGTCTACTAGTTATGTTTTGCTATATGTCACTCTAAATGATGGCCTGTTATCCATTTGCCTTTTATCTTTCTATCTAGAATATGTGTGGCCCAATAAAAAAGAATAAATTTGTAAGATGAACAGCTCGCTTTGCAGATTTAAGAGTGTAATTTTCACTTTACACAAAATTGAATTTTTTTCAAGGCAGCGAGACGATGGAGTTTACTCTAGCACTAATCCCTCTGAAAAAGCAAACTGAAAACAACAATGAAGCAAAGAAAGATGTGGGTGGTCTGAAGAGTTTTCTTTTAGATTTAAGTAGACATACAGTAGATAGCTCCAAAGGCTTTGCTCCAACAGGGGCCTTACCTTGAAGAATTTTTCTTCCCACAGTGAAAGCATTCCTAAGACTTTAAAGCTGGGCTGAGGGGTTTTCTTTTGAAGTCCTCTGCCTACAAAGCCCACCGAAGCGCTGGAGGCCATCGCTACCTGAATGAGCAGCTTTACATCTAAGTTCTTTTATTTCAAACAATGAAAAGATATGTTCAAGGCTGCCGACTCTTCCCATCAAACACTACTCCAGCTTCTCACTCGGGCCCCGTTTTGGCACATTGTACCTATTTGTCAAGGCACTTAAGTTTAAAACGTGCTTAACTTTAAAATGTGTTTAAGTCTCACTGACTCTGCTACCGTGGTCTTCTTATACCAAGTCTCTTAAAAGCGACTTATGGAAAATAAAGGGTGAAAAGAGTGACACAGAAAAAGGAGAAGAGGTCAGCAAGAAAACAGTGAAGAAGCAAACTGGTGAATACAGACTATGCCAACAACAGAGTATGTGGGGAATGAAAAATCTTCAGCTCCAGCAATAATCATGTATCCTACGACCCTGATGTCCCCTTTCTCCTGCTATCGAGAGCCCCCGCAAAGCAGAAAATCTCAGTCCTGTTAAATTGTGCAAAAATGTAGTAATGTTTTACGGTTCTGCAGAACCAGGATTAGCCTCCACAAATTAATTTAATTTATGATTTACTCAGGATTTGAGCTATGGGTTTTGGGCTTCTCAATTCCGAGCATAAAAGATCAGGAAGGAAAGAGAACAGTTACTTATCTTACAGCCATTGTGGTTCACTGAGTTATGTGCTCTATATGATGTGCACTAGATGCACATGGGATTAAACTGGTTTTTTACTATCTACTTCCATTATAGGCAGGTTGACATCCTGAATGTCTTCCTGCCCATCCCAACCTTTCCTGATTCAAACTCAGGAAATAACAGAACAGAGAATAAAGTATGGTAGAGATGTAAATGCTAGATGTAAGTCTTCCAAGCCTTATCTCTGAACTTATTGTCACTGAACTTTCCTTTCACTTTAAAAGTGTCAGTTCGCAGCAAAAGTCATGGACAGAAGTGCAAAAAGCAACATTGGCCTTTGTGCCAGCATAAGGAGAAGGAACAGTTATGAGTCCTCCAGGTGTTCCGTGTACTGTACCTGCTGGGCAGGCAGATACTGCCCCGTGGCACAGGACACAGAGGAATTCAAACACTAAGTGGCTTCTGGGGTGGTATGAGAGGGACATGTCTTGCATACCATGTCTCAGCTACATCTAATAACTGACTGTGAACATGTTGTCATGGGATAAATGCAAGGCAAGAAAGTGGAAATTAGCTGCATAGCCAAAGAGCCAGTTTGGCCAAAATATGATCAAATATATTTGCCGTCCAGACTGAAATGAAAAGTAAGCCATTCATAGGATCAGTATTTGAAGGTTTGCCCTTCTTCAGACACCCACTTCTCAGGAGAGGAGGTTCTAAAAGCCACCACTCCCCATCTAGCATGGAGATGGCCCACAAAGTGCTACAGGCTGCTTTCACATCACCACCGTACCTGGAAAGGAAGTTTCCACAGAGACAGACAATACCCACAAACAGTTTGAAGCCAGGAGCACTTTAACAGTAGAAGGTTAAGAGAAAGTGAGAAAGACACCAGTGAATCCTTTTTTTGCAGCAGATATCTTACAAGGTATCAGAAATGATCTACCCAGAAATGAGCCACGGCAGGCGGTGCCCTCAGCACACACATACAGATGTCACAGAGGCAAAATGCCAACTTCGGTGTCTATTGCCAGAAAAGAGAAGACAAACTTAGGTAGACAGTGAATCTGTGTACTCGAAGCAGAAGCTTTCTAGGCAGACATATGAAGAGCAAAAGAAAACAAATTCTTTGCCATTTCCATATATGTTCTGTACAACTGGGCCACCTGTCTGGGATGAGTCTATAAACATGATTAGAAAAGGATGGATTGCTTCTGTAAAAAGAAACCTGCTTTCACTTGGTGAGGCAGCAGCACTTGACTTCAGTCATGTTAGCAACCAAACTTTGAAAGGAACATCTACATACATGTTCCATAAATGTTACCAGAGTATTTATTTGCTGTATGTATGTGACAGTGCAGAAATTCACAAAGAGGTGCTTTCGTGTTCAAAGGAGCTAAATTGCAGTCCTTGTACAGACTAAATCATTAGTGAAGTCAGTTGGAATTTGTCGACATTTGCCAAATTAGCCAAAAGCAGGCAATCACATGGAAAAGGTAATCAACTCACAAGACAGGTAATCAGACTTACAGGTATGTGTTTGCTCTTGCACAATTTTCGACACTATTAAAGAATCCTTTGAAAATGTGGCCAGAAGCCTTCAAAGCTGCACATAATCCCAAGTTTTCATATATTTCTGAAATTCAAAATATTTGTAGCTCTTCAAAACTGCCTGTAAAAGTTAATGAAACATGGTGCAACAAGACGAGGTAGTGACCACAGCTATTTTTTGATGACCTGTAAAACCACGCAGATTAGCCCATCTTGTGGCAGGAAACCTAATGTCAAGAAGGGAGTTAGAAGATATTCAGTGTGTTAATCCTGCCACTGCTGTCACCTTTATGTAAGTATGCCTGGACTCAACCACCTCATTCCCTGGGAAGCAGCATAGGAATTGCACAGGTTCTGGCAAAACATGCATTACCTTTCCTGCCTATTCCTCAGAGAATGCTTTAGTAATACTGAAAAATAGTGGAAAATAAGAGTATCATTAGGGATATAATGAATCATATTTTTCCAGCCACCTGAAGTAGCTTCAACTAGTATTGTCCAATGTAAATCAGAACAGAATCTGGCCCTGTGCTCATAATTTGAAACTAGAACCCTATTAGCAGATGTCACTACACTTCTTTGCTAGTGAAGTTCATGACTTAAAATGAAAGCTTCTAATATTACTAAATATTACAGTTGTATTTTAGGCCTCCGGAAAGAGTTACTAATGTCTTAGGTCAGGAACAACTTGCTGTCTCTATTGTTTCATCAAGGATTTAGGTTTTATAATGACCAAATATGGGAATCTTAAACTGTTACTATGGATTGGCAGAGAATTTGTTTAAACAGAGAGCTATTTTAGAAGAGAATTGGAAAGGAGGCCTACCAGCGAGAACACAGCATTCACATTGTTTGTATTATTAGAAATAAAGATTATACAAAGGTTCCACTGGTAAATAGAAAGATACCACTTCTGACATCAGAACTCCCCCTTAGCCCTCTGATCCACACAGATAAACAACAGGCACAAACTGCCCTGCCTCTGCTAACAATTAGTGCAATGGCAGAGTTAAATTAAAATAGAGCCTAAATTAAACTGAAGGGAAATGCCCAAAGCCATTTATATGAGGGAAAACTTGCAACATGTACGAGTGGGTGAGTGTCCGGCACACCCAATACCCTGGGCTGCAGGGGAGTACTTGGTGTTATTTCAAGCATAATGGTAAAAAAAGTCAAAATATTCTAAGCATTTTGTTAGTAACTGGTAGGCTGGTGACTTGGGGGCTGCACACACACCTTAAGCCCACGAATGACACACTTCAAGATCGGTGTTTTAACACCCCATGGGTTCAAAACATTTTGCATGACAACACTACATGGATGCAGGGTTGGTTATATCTTCATGCTTTTCACTGTAATACATATTCTGAGACACAGGCAAAAGTCTGCATGTACAGCACAAAGAGACATTAATAGACACTTAACCAAAATTAAGCTTTTGTTCATCACCAAATATTTCTTATCCTCTTTTTTTCATTTCAATGAAATTCCCTACAGAGTTTTTTGTTTTGGAGTTCTGAGGAGTCTTACTTTTCAAATTGTTCTAAAACTTTAAAACCTTTTAAGATAATCAAAGTTCAAACACAGTTTCTGACTACATCATTTTAGCTTCCACATTTCTTTGAAAAATCGTGTGACCAAAACACAGAAAAATCAAATTTAGAACTTAAAAACCAGGGTTGGTTACCTGCCATTAACTGGCAGAGTTCAGTTTTGACTGAAAAATTAAGCATGTTAAAAAATATATTTTTTGAGAGAATATGTTTGGTATAAGACCTTTCCTTTCTAACTGTATTTCTTTTTTTTTTTTAAGAAAGAAGACATCTTAAGCACCTTGCAATATCTTTCATTTAACAGTTGGCAGAAGGAAACTCCCAGATGAACACTGGCCTGTGTCTTTCTCTTTAACCAGCTGAGTGATCCAAGCTTTTAATAAAGCTGTTCCAATTATTGTAAAAGTCATCTAGTACCTTATAGCCACAAATATTGACAGTTTATTGCACAACGCATTCATGACATTTGAAGGTCACATCATACATAATACATACACTTTTATAAAAGTGTCTGGAACAAAGAGATACATGATCAGCAATTACATCTTACCATTCGAGGGTATGATTTTATACTTATTTAAAATGAAATACTACATGAAATGCAAATTGTTAATAAAACACAAAATAGTTCATTTTCTGTATTTATTGTTTTATTAATCAGCAATACCAAGTTCAGCTGTAGAAAATCAATGGAATGCTGTTCATGCCCCAAGAAGATTACAGTTAAATAACATCCTGCAAACCATCACACACATTCTGAGCTCAGCATGAGAATAAAGGAAGCTTCAAACTGTAATCTCACTACTGTATACCTCTCCGGCCCTACTAAATTCAAAGTAACTTCAACACTTAGATTTGAGTTAGGATATTATGAAAACATAAGTTTTGATAAAACTGAATTGAAGTGAAACTGAAAGCAGTGCTGCAGACTCCTTTTTTAATATATGCACATGCAGGCATGTCAAACTTCTGCACGCTCTTCCAGTGCTTGTGACTTCTAGGGCCATTCTAAAATCATGTACACATCCACAAACTATATAATTACAATGTATAGGTTGCAATGTACGCAGTCAAACCTGTGCACAGTCCTTCAGTGAACATCAGAAGGTCACAGAGTATAGCCATGAGAGTGCTTGTTTTTTGTTAAATACTCTTCACTTTAATGGTATCCCTACTAGATCCTGGAACCTCCAGCTACCTAATGAGAGCTGAGCTTGCAGCAAATGACCTGGATCACTAAACTGTTCCCTCTAACACCATTTCTGCCAGTTTGTTTCAAAATTGCAGGATGCAAAATCTTCCTTCCTAAACTCTTCACATGTAGGGCTTTTCCACTGCCCAACTCCTTCCCTGGTTTTTCACATCTGCCACTCCAAAAGCATAGCTTTGAAATCCCACTTCCTTAATTTCACTGTATAGATCAAAGCACATTAGATCCCAAATCACTGAGTTTCCCAGGTGAGCTTCATGAAATTGCACTAGATTTGTACAATCTTTTCACAGGAAAAGTGGATACTTTAGAAGTGGATGTACTCTGCCATTTATTAGGATGTCCTTTATCTAGCTTGTGCTAGTTCTTGCTTTCTTCAGAAGAGCACATCCAAACTGCCAGAACATCCTATTGTACCTTTTTGTCCACAATGTGTATCTTCACAAGCAAAGCTGATACCTTTTGGATCAGAAAGCTTGGGCTTAAATATATACTCATGGACCTTTCCTTGGTACTTTGCCAATGTTCTTTGCCATCTATCCTCAAAATTTACTTTGGTGTCCTTTTATAATTCTGGTAGCAATGTTAGCTCTCAAACCTTCCATGTGACACGCTTTCTATGGTTTTCTCCTCCCTTTCTTAAAAAAGCTTAGAATATTCTGTAGTTTTACCAAATGTTTGTGCCAACAGCAGTCTGTGATTCTCATGTAAGTCTGTCTTAACAGTTTCCTTGCCCAAACCCTTGATTCACCTGTGTTAGCTTTGATCCTGCGACACAAATTTGAAATGGGCACTTGATTATTGACCAGAGAGGACAAAGTCTTTCCAAACTTCATACAGATTGTTTACTGCTTTTGGAGAAAATTCCAGTGGGGAATCCAAGCAGAGAGGCTATCCAACTGGACCATCTTTTGGATTTGTATGTGTTATTTGTAGGCAGGTGTTCAGGTACCAGATGGCCTTAAAACCCATACTACTCAGGTTATAGCAGCTTCTACAGGCTGTCTGCATCATATTCCCATCTCTGAGATTTGAAGAGTGGCTACATGGAGCTTGATAAACACTTTTACCTAGCATTGCTCTCCTGATGCCAAGGCTAGATCAGATATCCAATTTGGGAGAGTTGCCTTACAGTCCCTCTTTAATTAAGTACTCCTGATCTCCCACTCCTGGGATGGATTGCTACTGCTGATTAAGCTCCAGAAGTAAGGATCTGTGGAGGCAATTTCATGAGGGAGAAAATGAAGTTGCTAGCTAATCAACTAAAATAACCATTAACTGGACTTCTGTGAATGAAAATATTGCCTTCTTCTTGCTTCCATGCTTACCTTGTTTCTTCCACATGTTAGAGTCTCCACATACCTATAAACGAACGGGTAAGAAGTGCTTCATTCTGACCTCTATCTTGTTCCTAACACACACGTGGGACAAACAGAACCATTTGGTACAGTGTAGAGGCTACACTATGAGGAAAATCCAAGATGGTCTCAGTAAACTGTAGGAAAGATGATGAATCTAGGTGGAGGAGGGTGCTACTGAACTTATTTTCTCTATGTTCATGTGCCCAGTAATGCAGCCTGTGAGATTCTGAAAGGCACAATTAACACCCACCTCCATATAGTTTTCAAAATCCATTAATATCTTTTAAAATCTTTTGAGTACTTGTATGGAAATATTTAATAATTACACTAGACAAGTTCCACCCTGAGTGGCTGCGTTTAAACAAATCCAAAAACCAAACAAATAATTTTTTTCAAATCAGAACCACAGACTTGCCTGCATTCTAAGTAGCTCTCAGGCCATCAGGTATCACTGGATAAGTTCTTGCACCCCATTGTTTAAGAAAACTCCTTTTCATTATTACTATCTTATCACAGGGTGGCAAAAGCAGCACAGAAGTGCCAACAGCAGGTCATCAGATTTTATAAAAACTCATTCTAATAAAGAAAAATGTAAATTATTAAAAATGTCACAGGAACATCTCTCTGTAGATACCAGTAAGAAAGAAACCAACAAAAGAATCAGTCACCTAAAAGCAACTGTACAGGTAGTTAAATTACTAATTTTCCCCTCAACAAAATGAGAAAGAATTAAAGACTGTCATTCCATTTACAGATTACTGATTACAGAGGTGCTGACAGAGTCTCTAAAGACTGAGTAATGTCATGGTGTGTGTTACAACTTTTGGACTATGATATGATAGACTTTTCCAGTATCTGTATTTTCTTGCTGCCTTTAAATTGAATTACCACTATGAGCTAATATAAATACTCCTGTAAATAATTTTTCTCCCATTAACTTCTTTGGGACATTTTTCCATTTCACATACAATGAGCTGTATACATACAAGCAACTATGAATGGCTGAATCTGTTTTACTGGCACCTTTTTTCCTTTTAAAAAATATGTTAATTACATGATTTTTGTTATAACGGAAAAATATTTATTAAATGTATTACTTTGAATCTTGAGAAGGGATCCTTTAACTGCTCGATATGGGGTTTTTTTCCCATTGGTTTAACAGTGTGTTGTGAACATCCTGAGAACACAATATTATCTGAAGGGACTCATTATTTGTTTTATACTGATGATGTATCTAAAAAAGTACATTGCTAGGTCAACTTGTATCCATGCTTTGTAAAATAGCCTTAAAGTACACTGATACTATAACATGCTATTTGTGGGCTATAAAAATACGAAATGCTGCCTATGGAGCTGATATACCAATAATCCCATTTTCCTTTTCTACTATGAAAATACAAATTTGTTCATCTGAACTATCCCAGTTTCAAAAAAGAAAAAAAAAAAGGAAAGAAAAAAGAAAAAATACTATTTTGAATGTTCTCCTCTGATTTAGCTGAGCTTGTGGCAATAACTGGTTTAGGCATAGCCTTCAGTATGCTGGAATGATCCTGAAACTAATTTTGCATGTGTTGGAGTTGGACTGTGGCCATGCACGTCAGTATGCTGGAACAGAGTTATCTAAATCCTGAGCCTTATTTTACATGTGCTGGTGTTGGACTGTGGCCCTGCAATCTTTTAGGTCTCCATCTGTAGCTATCAAAGCCAGGGTGTGCCCAGCCACTCGCTACTGCTCACTGCTTTCCTTCCACAGAAAAGCTCCAGGCTCACAACCACCCTCCCACACACTGGTGTGACTGGGAGCTCTTCAGAGTCCTGGCAGGTCTCATCAACCTTCCTCTAAAGCCTCTTTGCTGCCACGGCTGGCCTGTTGCAGTGCATCACTATGATCCTAGAGGGTTAAGTCCCACATCAGTGATGAGAAATATCAACCTCTCGGCCAGATGTTCTCTCAGACTCAATGAGTTAATTCCTTTTTCAATACCAGCTAAAACAGCCCACTAACTTTTAAGCAAACTATGGAGACCGTAGCTCCCTGACTGATGGAAACCTCCACCCCAAGTTTCCCAGCATGACAGTGTTTTCCCTGCAACCATCAGCCAAAGGACTTTGAAGTCCAGAGAGTCCAGTCCAAAGCTATGGATTGTTTACTTGTGGGGAAGGGGACAAGAAAAGATCAGGCACTCAGAAGCCAACAATACAAGTTTCTGCAACAATACAAGAAACTCTGTCTGTGCACCAGTCTGGAACACCAACACAGAGGCTGTAACAGGGACTGAGCAAAGCAAAGGTGCTTGTCACCCCAAGATGAACCGGTAACCTCCAGGGGCATACAGGCTGATGGTAACATGGTACAAAGTGTTTGCAAGCCTTCTTCCACTTATTTGCAGTTCCTCCACATTAGTTCACCAGTAAATATGTATTTCAACCCATCAGGAGTTGAAAAAATTAGGACATAATTTTTCTACAAAATCTAGGAGGTAAATTTACAAAATTAGGAGATAATCCAGACTTTCTTGATTTGGAAGCACATTTCTCTACCAGCACTTAATAACATTTTGTCTCTATGGAGCCTAGCAAACTGAGGAAAAATTTCATACAAAGGTCAAAATTAGACATTTGAATGAAATCAGACATTCTTCTCTGGCTGGACAGACACAAGTTAGCTTACTGTCTGCCTCAGAGACAGAGAAAGACTTATTTTAGAAGAAGGAGGGTTGTTCCATCTCTTAACTTATTAGCAATGCACTTTCTTCAAACTCCAACAGCAAAAGAAATTCAAAACCCAGGTAGTCTGCATGCACGGAAGCACCTTTTGTTTAATAAATAATTCACCCATGTATTCCTTTTTAATTTAAAAACGGTCTGACTGAACAGTCAACAGAGTGAACTGAAGTTGGCAAAATACAGTGTTGAAAAATTAAAAAGTGTATTCAAGGCCATATTCATTTGCTTCACTTCTCATATACTGGAGAGACAGGCTGTGCCGAAGTTCTAGCTTTTTTCTTTTTCTTTTAAATTATACACATACAGTCACATGATGCTCACTTGCCTTTGAAAGCTGCCTTGCCCTGGAATTAGTCTTTCTCTCTTTTTGTTACCAGTATAGCTGCTGCTCCTCTACCTCATGAACATCATCAGAAATTCAGCCAGAATGTTCTCACAAGCTCCTCTGCCATGCCTGTAAGGGCCAGGCTTAAACTATCGACCATCTTGGAAAACAGAAACGCTCTAAAAGATTCTGGAAATATTCAGATCATCATCTGAATTACGGTCTCATGTATCAGTAAGTAGAGAGTAAGGTACGGGAAACACATCTGGCTGCAAAAATCTGCAGACAATGATGCAATGAAATCCATCCCAGGACTGAATTTGTAACATACCATACCAAATGCATACAAATACTTGGGCTCAGTTGAGTGCATTTGGTACTGACTTTTCCTCTTGAAGACAATCATATAGCACTATCTTAAATATGAATACACAGGATCAGTTTCTGTAAACAAAACTCTTAGCAGTAAGCAGCTAAGGATAAGAAAACAAAACACTAATAGAGTCAACTCTTACACGTAGCCTTCTGTACCACAGTGGTTCAAATAATTTCTTGAATCTTAGAGCAGACAGCAAGAAAAAAGTAATGTGGTGCAACCTCTTTATTTCAGATTTCTGGAGACATACCTGTTCCCCTACATATCCCAAAGCAGCAGCAAGCACTTAATGCATTCCTAACACAACTTTTAGGCCTCTGCTCTTGTCAGGTTTTGATTCTCATCACTGTGAATGGCTGTGACAAAAGAGCCTGTGGATTATGTGTCCAAAATGCATCCATAAATATGACTAAACATGAACAAATGCATCCGGATAACTGTAGAGATTGTTTAGAACCAACCTCCTCCCCTGCAAGTCAGAGAGTCTTCAGATTCTAATTTTGGCCGATTACTAGTTCATGTTGAGACGCTCTGCAATAAGTACCATCTCAGAGATCAGACTAATTTAAACTCTGAGAATGCAGGCTCCTGCATTTGTGGAGACACATGTTTCCATGCCTTTTCAGGATGGTACTAGTGGGAGCCACTCCAATAGCCTGGCAAGCCCACGCAGAATTTGGTACATAACAGACTGGCTTGCGACCGATTCCATTTGAAAGCTGTCTACAGTGGGACTGGCCAACCTAACAAAGTCATGCTTGGGGTTAAGAAAAGGTGAATGGCAGCATAAACTGGTCAAATAAAACCTAAATAATTTCAACAATTTTACCGGTACCAACTCTTTTCTGGCTACAAAGTCTGTGATATGTCACTACAAATACATGCCCAGTCATGATGGTCACCAGTATTTTTTTTCAAAAAGGGATCCTGTTGACTACTGGGCAGTGGAGCTTGCTGATACATGCTGAAATATTATAATAAAGGGTGGGCAAACAAAACCTGTCACTGCTTAACTGTCAGTAACTGCCTGCTGCTGCCATTCTTTCATCATAAAACTGCAGGAGAGTAGCATTGTGTATTTAAAATAAACAATGATGGGAAGATGCAACTCAGAAAGGCAGCTCAGATAGCAGAGAGGACACTGATGAGCGTTTCAGATCAGTGGAACTGCATTTCAGAAGAGAATTGCTGGAGAGTACATCACCAGCAGCACTGCTCCAGTGAGTGCTGTTCACCAAACAGCAACACACTTCCTCTTTGTATTCTAGGGTTCTTTTTCAATTAATATTTGTTTTAGTTATGTTGAATCACTGTTCATCTGCTAAGATATTATTTGATATTTTTTTTCTTAAATTCCTTTCTTCTTGGATACATTTTCATACAGGTTTTTTGAAGTAGGAGAGTAAACACACGGTCCCTATGATGGCAATTTCCATTCATAGTTTGACAACCAAATGTTGCGATGTTACTTGAAACTCCTGCCTCT
This sequence comes from Sclerurus mexicanus, assembly GCA_013396755.1. Lineage (NCBI taxonomy): Eukaryota > Metazoa > Chordata > Aves > Passeriformes > Furnariidae > Sclerurus > Sclerurus mexicanus. The sequence continues at coordinate 195,605 of VWZF01004469.1, read as the reverse complement.
TATATTTCAATTTTTCTTTAGGGAAAAACAGCACATAAATATATTCTGCCATCTATTTGAAAAGAGATACGGGTATAATCCACCTATGATGATGCAATTTTTGGAATTAAGACTGTGATCCAAAACAGCAGTATGATCTACATTTTAACCACAGCTATTACAATAAATAAAACCAAACATAGTAATTCTCCACACATTTATATTTATTCTGATAATGCTTTGCAAGATTTCGGTCTGAGAATGCTTTACATAAGTAAGCCTTATTGAAAATTTTCCCTGAAAAATATGCCTCATAAGGCTATAGTCAAAGCCGAATTATTTATATGAGGTGGTATGCATCCAAATCTTTGTTTTTCCTTTACAACTAGCACCTTCTGCTAGCCATCAAACGTTTAAGTATCTTAGGGTGTTCTGATGGCAGAAGACCAGCAACTTCAAATCAGTTTGAAGTAGCCGACTGTCAACATCACAGGCAAGCCCATCACCTCTGGCATTATCAGGGCCTTTGTTTGGCATGGTCA
>VWZF01004469.1:177584-190084 GCA_013396755.1 Sclerurus mexicanus | reverse complement strand
TAATGAACATGCCTCTCTCGTAACAAACAAGCACCTGTGCTGCATAGTTAGTAATCGGAAACAGATTTATTTTTATTAGTGTATATGTGGGCAAAATTTTTATTTTTTTTAAACTATGGTATGCTAAAAGCTTGATTATAAGAGCATATTCTGCCAAAGGATATCTTTGTTTTATAAACTTCTCCTTATAATTTCTGCCTGTAATATTTTCTTTTCAGATTTAGTGATAATGCCTTCATATAGAACGTAATCATTTGTTTGCAGAGCACACTTGTCTTGACAAATCAAGTTCTGAGCTGTTGCCGACCACTACTATAACAAAATGAAAATCCACAAGTAATGAGGAACATAGAACTGAATATTTAACCATTTCAGCTAAGGAGCCCTTCCCAAATATCTTTTCATATCATTCAGAGTTTCAGTCAAAACCTGTATTGCCTGCATCAGTTTGGACAAAGTAATGCCGGAGATGAACTCTTCCTATTTCCTAATTCTCCAGTTTTCTGTTTTATTTTTTAAGCAGAGTTTATCCCAAGAATCAAAAGAACAAACCCTATACATATATACTATATATATATCTCACTATATATTTATATATAGTGATATATACTGAAACATGCTCCTGGCCCTTAGTTTAATCTTCATTTAACTTCCTACTTGCTGCAACTCTAAGAGGCCCAGTAATCTGTTCCAGCCCAACAGAAAAAGCACAGTCATTCTAGTTAAGTCCACAGTGTCTTACTCATTTATTGCTGAGTATAAACATCTCCTGGCACTGTCTTCACAGGTCTGTGGCCTTGTTGCTCCCTCCATGGCTCCTTCATAGCCCATGGCCTGAAGAGGCTTTCTGGGGGTTAGAAATGGAAATGGAAAGACCAGAGACAGTTTTTCATCCCCCAGCTATAACTGAACCAGACCTGTGTACAACTCAGCACAAGACGCTTCAGCTTATGATAGTGCCTGTAATATTACAGTCAAATAAAATCCCTGTCATTGGTAATGGTGGCAAAAGGGGTAGCTTATTCATTTGTACTTCACAGAGTATCTGGGTGGAAAACAATCCCAAACTATGAAGATAATCAAATATTTCCAGAGGTGTTAATTTGGGAGCTTCCATTTCATTTTAGTAGACCACAACTTCAAATCCTAACTTGAATATAGACTCTTTTATTGAGCTCTTTAATCAAATTCATTTGTAAATTAAGCTACAAACAACCTGTCAAAGCCCATTAAGACACCTGAACAAAACTCTTCTGGAGTATGCACTGTACACCACCATGCAGTATAGCACATCAAGCCTCAGATCTACACTGCTCTGTGGCTTTCTGCAAGGCTGTTGGATGCAAACATCGTATTTCCATGGCCTACATCAAACAGTTTCCTGCGTGTTACCGAGGTGGAAATACTAACATAAGAACCCAAAACAGCTAGTGAAAAATGATTCCTTTGCATTCATCCAGCTAATTGTCACCTTGCTAATTTTTATTATATATCCCTTATGAGTTTTACAGTCCCTACAACCTTAGGAATATACCCTGTATGGGGGGGGGAAACTGGCATTATTCATCAGTCATCTATCTCACTCCACAAAAACATCTACTTACAACAAAGAAGTTTGTATTTTTCAGTGTTTCAAATATAAAGCAACCTTCTAATGCATTAAGAAAAAACCCAATATATTTAAGTAGTACTTAAGATGCAACAAAAATTTTGTTGAAGTAAAAATCATAGCTGATGCTGAAGGCTTGTAGCCCTGACCTCCAACAATAAGCCTGAGACTGATTGCCACATCAGTTCTCTCTCTTTCCTGGCTGCTGGAAGTTTAACTTCTTGCAGACACATTGAGGAAAAGCATCAGGCACAGCTTGTTTGCAACCTGGACCACCAGACACAGAAAATCCTTCTAAGTACTTAAAAATTATTATCTCATTTCCACCAGCTCCTCATTTCAAACCTGTCCAAGGTCAGAAACTCAGTTCATTTCTCAGCATGGTACCAGAATGGGAAGGGAACAAAGCTGTCCATCTCTAACGCTGAGAACTGGGTGGTGCTTTACATGGTACAGTCACAGCCCAGTGTGTTGTTTGAGCTGCATTTTTGCTTAGAGCTCAGCGAAACCAGGATTTGGTTTTGGGAAACTTATGTGCTTCATGAGTTGTGAAAGAGTCCCTGGGTTAAACACAGTGGGGTTCTCAGAACACAGAAGCTCGAAATGGAAGTAACATGTGGAAATTTTGGACTCTTTGGGGAAACATGTACAAGGCATGCCTCACTAATAACTCACTATGAACAAAGGCAAAATGTTCCTCTGTGTCACTAATGATATCTTCTCAGTTTGGCCTTTAATGCTGATGTCAATAGAAGCCTCATCCAATTTTAAAGGTAGAATATGTTTCAGTAATTTTTACTGCAATTCTCTACTATATTTTAACAGCAATAATGCTGTTACTGCTATGATGAACTAAGGACATAAATGCAGCAGAATTTGCAAGAAATAACAGCTTATATTAAAACTTAACTAATATCAAAACAGTTAACATAAACTGAAAAGGCAAGACTGTTTTTCAGGTACAAATTCATTTCGAGGAGCAGACCAAGCAACAAACCTCAAGCTCAATTACTGAAGTTAAAACAATTATTCACAAACTACATTTGTTAACACTATTTAATAGTGTTGTTTGCTTTAATGTTTCTTTTTCTTTTAAGAAACAGATTCAATATTTTTTTAGAGTGAAAAATAATGTTAAGGAAATAAATTATTTGTTTACTTTTCAAAATATCCATTATAGCAAACACAGAAGCACCGAACTCAATGTACCTGTGAAACAATTCTGCCATGGCCAGCACTGTGTTACTGTGGTGAAGGACAGACCTGTAAACCAACACAAGTCTGTCCTGCACCTGACAAATGTTGTGATAAAATGCAAGTTTATTATAAAGGTCAATGTCAGAGGCTAATCTTTTTTTTTGTGGGAATTTAACCATGATGCCACTGATGACTCAACCCCAGCCAGTCATCTTTTAAAACTCCTAACCCACATTTCTAAAGAACTATGGGTTTGTATGACACGCCTTTTGGTGCTGGAGGATACAGTTAAGTAGCTGAAGATAATGGACAATGTGTTAAGTACATATAATCCCATGTTTATTTTAATGGTATTTCTGGGCTTTCTTAATGTTGGGTTCAAAGATATTTTTGACCAAATCCTCCAATTCATAACTAAATAAAGTCTCCTTAATTTAAGAGTACATTCGAAATAAAATAAATGTAAAAAGTAAGTAAAATTAAGAAAGCTTGACTCTCTTTATCCAAAGGCCAAAAGGAATCCTGAAAGTTTTGCAGACTCCAGTCTTCTGATAACTGTCCATGAGAAAAAAAAAAAAAAAAGAATTGTACAGGACTTCTATTATTCCCAGTATGAATTTACTGTTAATTGAAGTTTTGATAACTGGCGATAAAGTGGGAACTACTTCATCTGCTACGAACTCAGAGAATACTATTTGGATGCAGTTTGAAATGGAAATCATCAACTATCTTGTTAAAATATTAAAAACCAGAGGGGTGGGGCTCAGCTCCGTTTCCCTGAGCTCAGCACACCACAAACCACAGCACTGCCACCATTTAGCTTTTGTGCACAAACGTTTAGCCACAGATTTCAACGCGTTCAACAAAGAAAGCCCATCTATATTTTAGAACAGCAGAAACTCTAAAGACTGCGTAAAGACAACATCACTTACCTGGGCTTACAGAAAAGTTTGTGGAAAAAAAGAAGCTCATTTAGTTTTATTCCCAATCCTATTCCAGTACCATGACATCAACAACAACCTTGAAGTAGACTAAAGTAAACCTAAATATTTAAAGCCATATGTTCAACTCATTTCAGCACATATGACCTGACAGACTAAAGGACAAACATCCCAGATAGAAGCTATCACACAAATCAATACCACTGTGTCGCTCCATACAGAGATTGTTATAAGAAATGCACATTGCAAGACACTTGCAAAGTTACACTGAATGAAATATTTATAATTGCAGAGCGGACTTGACAAAAATGAGTGTCTTATTTGAAAATTAAAAATACAATCCTTATTCACAGGCTGTTGTGTAGGTACAAACTGATGGACCTCTCTATGACATTGTTTTCTAAGCTTTCCATTTTCTTGCTTTTATCAAGTACCTCTTTGTTTTCAAAAACTTCTCAAGGAACCTTTACTGCAGCAACTCCCAGTGCTGGGAAGTTCCATCCACTGGTAATGGTCTTCTGCCTTGTTCAGTAAGAGTCCCACAAAACATGGCTGTTTTGTCACGGAACAGGAAAAGGTGTTTGCAACTATTTCACTCTAAGTCTTAGAAAACACGAATATTTGACATAAATTCTGAGAGAACTTTAAAACATAGAAACTACCAAGAGGGACAAGTACAATCTGCCAAAAGAGGAAAGATTTTCAGATCCTAAATTTGGGTTGGGATGACAGAAGATGGAGAGCTTTAGACTATCTTCAGATAAATTTCACAAAGAGCTTAGTATTTTCATGTAAACTTAAACTTTTATCTTAATAGAATGCCAAGTCCAACAGAGGTTGCAGCAGGTATGTTTACACAGGCACTTCTTCACCTGTCACAGGGACAGAAAGCAACGCTTATTTAAAAGGATCTGAAACAACAGACAGTTATAAAACAGAGTAAGAAAAATGCCATCAAATTGAAACTGCATGGACAATTTAGGCTTAAAGAATGTAATTACACAAACTAAATTATGGAAAAATCTCCTTCTGAGAAAAGCAGGGCATGGTCTTTAGTCTGACAAGTGGCCAAACATGTTTCCTAGCCTGCTCAAAAAACTCCTGTAGCACCTGTGTCTCATAGCACTGGAGCAATCCACAGGGAGCTGGAATACAGCCTGTAAATCTCAGCACACCTGAGTGCAGTTCGCAGCACTGACACCTTAATAAGACAGTGCCTTTTGCTTCTTTGATCAAGAGTCAAGACATTTGTTCTAGATCCAACAGAGCAGCGAGATAAGCCTGTGACTTTAGGCAGGATGGTTAAAAGCAACTGATTTTTCAGAAGAGCTCACTACTGGCAGCTACTGTTTTTTCAACTGCAAATAAGATTCTTAGTTCCTTTGATTTCAGCCGCTCATCTGTACAATGAACCTAATACAATATATATATAATGGGAGATATATTATAAATATACAATTACTAAGGGTGTGAAGGTTGAGTAACACTCATCTGTTGAGTAATACTCTCCACTAAAGTTCTCGAACCTCCCCTTCCTATTTAAACAATGAGATAACCCCGTGGATTTTGTAGGGTAACATTACTACATCTTTAAATTATAATTCATCAAGGCATCTGGATGATGTAAGTCCAGCATCGCTAGTACCAAGTGTTCATAGGACAGACACGAGCGTGATCATCAGTCAGCCCCACTCGGTGAGATCTCTCACACTGCCCTGGGAGCTCACTCACCCATTTGCTGTACCCCCGTCTTCTCCTGGGCCTTCTGAGCCAGCCCGAGGAGAAAGTGCTGCTGCTCCTACTCTGCAGGACATGAACCTGCTGCCTGGTGCAAGTATGTCAGTTCTGGCAAATGAGAAGGCTGAAGGCAGCAGAAGCTTTTCTTACAGTTATTTTTGTCCGAGAAACCATCACTGAGAGCATATTCTTCTTTCAGAGCAAGGAGCAGAAGCACTCAGGAGAAGTTAAGGACATTTTCTATCCACCTCCTCTCCCCAAAAATCTCCCTGCTTTCGTCTTTGAGTGAACTGGAACCAGCTCACCAGCTCTGTTACTTTCTCTCCAAAAATAGTAGTTTAGGGGACTCAGAAGAACTCTCAGATATAAAGCTGGGTGCTATTAAAGGGTTTATTTTTCAACAATTGTATTGCACAAAAAGATTCCGAACTTGGCTTTCTCCCATCTGTAAGTCTAATGCTGCTGTTCTTGTGCAAGCAAAGCCCTCCATTCAAAATCAGTCATGTTCTCTACTTTTTATGTTTTATTATGATCAAAATGCATATTTATACCATTACATAAAACTCATAGAATATGTAAAAGGACATAACCACAACTGCAGTAAAAAATGGACCAGAAAGGACTTCAATGATTTAAACTAGCAAGTGGCTTAGCTTTTTTTCAGAAAAGAGGTCTCACAATGAGTTTTCTTTGTCCCTTAAATGAGACAATTTCAACATAGTAGTTTGCTGTGCTCCCAGTTTGTGTGTAAATGATGTAACAAAGCATACAATTCTTTTTTCTCAAGGACTGTAGTGGAAAGCGTGAAGGAAATGTTCTAAATTTGATGCTTACCTCTTTCCCCAAAAGGATATTCCTTTTTAAAGTTAAAAAAAAAAACAACAAAAAAATATCAAAAAATAAGAAATAAAAAAATAAAAAGGAGTTACATTACTGGTAACAAAGGTTTTAGCATTCACTAAAATGTCAGCAAAAGTTGCCAAATAAATACTTACATGCTGTTGATGACTGTTTGTTTAGGAAAAGGAGATTTAGCTGCTCACATGTTCATTAGCACACACAGAGAAATGGATGAAAAATTCTTTTGGTGCTTAAAACTGATGCCATGGCCGCTGCTTACAAGTATTTCTAATACACAGTGGGTAAAAAGTGAATAATGACCAGATTAAGATATTAAAGGAAAGCAATGATTGAACTTTTTTTTTTTCCCCTAAATGAAGCAACCAACAAAAATGTCCCTTCTTTTTTCCTGGTTACTCTATAAACTCAAAATGCTTGAAGCAGATTGCCTGTTATTTTAGCAAATATGGTGATTTCTGAGCGTGCCTGTGCTTTTACATATTTGAGTTTTGCAATGATTCAGGCATTATTGCTCTGTAATAGGTGTGGCTGCCTTTGAAATGTAAGCTCACAGCTTCTGTAGTCAGTGAACCATTGCTGATAGGGCTGACTAGTCAGAAGCAAAACTGGCTAGTTATGAAACTACTATAGTATATTCTTTATCTCATACACATTTAAAGGATTTACCTATCTATCCCACTGCAGACCTACTCATTGAGTAGGAGCCAACAGCATATGATTGTGTTAATTAATCTGCTATTGTGAGTAAAGGAACAGCTGCAGTGGTCTCGTGGATACGTTGTCAAAGGAAAACAATGTAATGTTAAGCTTCTGACTGCATATTCTGTTACAAAGGAGGTTTACGAGAAGTTAAATTCATAAATCACAGATCATTTTTATAATAATAATAAATATCATCTGACCTTTAAAGGAAAGGTTTTAGCATTCTTAATTTCCGTTTGAAATATGTTCTGAAATACGATACTTAAGCTTTAACCCAATTCTTTGTTTTGAAAACAAACATTCCCCAGAAATGATAGGAAATGGTAGTAGCTATAGAAATGACCTCTGACTGTACTAGATACATGCCATTGTAGTTTTAACAAAGATCAGAGCCCAAAATATCAAGTTAAAAGAAAAAATTGTTGGCTTCCATCCAATACCTCTTCTAATAAAAACACAATTTTCAATATTATACAGAAATGCAGAATGAAAGGAACATTCATTACAGGGAAAACACTTATTATTTACATAGGATTTTATCTTTTTTTATATATATATGGAAAAGGGTACAAAAAAGACTTTTTCCTAAGTAAAATAACATAATCACTTTTGTGATTTAAATCTACCCCCTACCAAATCCTTTTGGACGGTATATGCATCAATCCTTTCCTAAACACCCAAGTGGTGACTGACCCAAAGGAGAGAACAAACAGGATTTTTTTATGGCTGGTACTTAGAACATAACCATAGAAAATTATGTTAGAAATTCAAGTAGGAAAAGTTTCACAATTCAAAGATGCCTTGATTAACTAGGAACCTTGTGCTACGGCCAGCATAATTTTATGAAAACACCTTGAGAGCCTTTTAATTCAGAAGTGAATTGTTTTTTGAATAAACAGAGGAACATCTGACACAACCCTTATTTTAAATAACAGGGACCAGATTCTCAGTGGGTACAATCAGCAAATCTTCACTGGCATTTACATGCTTATGCCACTTTACCCCAGCACAAGTGCTGGTCCAAAAAGTACTGTCTGTCAAGGAAATATGTCAAATTATAGCATTCTTGCTTTGTTTTGTTTATTTCCTTTGACAGTTGTAGTCGGTTTTATTGGCATATATGCTTTTGATTAAATTAGTTGCTATTTTATTTTTCTTAATCTTTTATGTCTGTCATCCTTTTCTACTTATTTAAAAAAAAAATCTGTTAAATTTGTGACAACTAAGACCCAATCCAGACCTCTGGTACGTTGGAATGATTGATGATTTCAGAGGAACTATGCCAGTTTGAGTCTCTACAATGTCCTGGCACCAAAAGAGATGTTTCACTTTAACTGAAGTGGAACATATAAGAAAGTCTGAAGTAGCTTTATTCACAATTTTAAATGTGATTTAAAACAAAGCAAAAGAAAGGAACATAATTTTAGATATGAATCACCAGTGTACAATTTGATAACCCAGCAGTAACTGTATGGCACCAACAACAGATTTCAATCCAACAGCAGCCTCCAAGGAAAGAGAGTATTGCCAGAAATTAGGGCTCCAGTGTTTTAAACCTATGAAAGTCATATCTTCCAAATTAAAGGGTTGTTCAGAAAAAGAATCATTTTATAGCTCACAAAATGCAATATGACCTGTGGATACGCAAATAAATTAATAAATCTAATGATATCGGTGGATGTTCTTTGCATTTAGAGGACCTTCTTCTTCTTCAAAGTAAATTCTAGTATTTGTACAAACCCTGTACAAATCCCCCAGAAGTAATAAGAATTCCTGAGAACTGTCATCTGTATTTGGGCTTGTACACACTATTAGTTAACAGATATGTTTTATTACAATATCACCATGTACCTACCTTCTGGAATACACACACACTGCTCACCTCAGCTGTGTAGAATTGCCAATTGCTTGCATAAGGTCATTAAAACAACACTTTGTAACTTTAATCAGGCTCTGTGAATCCATGAGAATCAATAGTAACTGGGTTGATGACTTCAGTGAGCTTGACTGGGTTGGGCTCTCATTACTGCTTAGTATTATGTTACCAACTCAAAATTCTCAAATAGAACAATTTACTGGACTTTTTAAAGCCTGATTAAAACAGTTCTATGGGATAAGACTTAGTTTGATGTTGCCCACTATTTTTATTTGACAAAATATGCCATAATTTTGGAGAAAAGCATATATATATTTAAATAGGAAATTGCGGGTTTTATTACAGTACAGTTCCTTTCAGGCTAAGAAGAGAAGAACGCATGGAGAGAAGCAAATTCCCTAAGTTTCCATAATGGAAACCTACAAAGTTCCCAGAAAATAATTGAAATGCAAAGGTACACTGGAATAAATATGAAATTCAGTCATGCCTTTGACTGGAAGGCCACCCATACAGCTTCAGCATCCAACATAATGACATTTTTTACTGATGTTCTCTTTCCTCAGAGATTAAATGAATCTATTCTGCCAATTAACAGCTGATTTTTATCTCTGAACCAGTTTCTCCTGTATGTTAACACAAGTTCATTAAATTGATGCGTGTTCCTCTACAACCAGTCAACCATAGGTAGTAAACCTCTACAAGGTGAGAGAGTATTTTATGTCCCCTTGGATGGCCAGAAAAGCAAGTAAAGTGGAGGTGACAATAGGGATCTGCACTTCAACTAACCATTTGGTTGTTAACAATTGTTAAAGGCCTCTCCAAAACATAAATCATCCTAAATGGAAATAAACTTAACATCAACTAAATAAGAGAGACACCTACCCTTTAATTAATGGAAATGCAAAGAGTGTTCTAGCTCTTTGGAGTTTGCTTATGGTTGTATAGCAGTCAACATATCAAATTAAAACTATTCTAGGAGATTTCATCAATTGTCAAGTTGAACAACTAGCACTGCTTTAGCCATCAACCTTAGCAGATGCTACTTATTAAAGCTGCCTCGTTAAAAACTCACACTAATTTCTATTGGAATTGCATCTATTTCAATGTACTGGACATTTGCCATTGTGTGACAGAAAAAAAGTGCTCTCAGCCAGTTCAAGAAGCATAATGCAAACACAGAGTTATCAAACTACTTGATAGCTGATAGAGTAATACTTTTACTTCAGACCTAGTCAAGATGAATACTGGCTGCAGAAAGATCTGCAATTTTCTAAAAAAAGAACTACAGAATCCAACTACAGAAACTCAATATAGGCCAGTGTATAAATCAGTAGACTGAAACTCAGAAGATGCTCCACTGGCTCTTCCACTGGAATACTGAATGACCTCAGGCCGATTCTTTTGCCTTTCTTGCCTAAGTTTTGCAAAATATGGAATGGAATTAGCAATATTTTACCTCTTCTCAATATTTTTGAGATTTATCAGTTAAAAAAATAAAGTTTAAAAGCTAGCTATTTATGTATTAGACATGAAAAAGCTGACCAAATAATGCTGGTTAAATACTTTTATTTTAAGAATAGTTGAAATAAGATGTTACTACAAACAGATCTGTCCATCCTGGAATAAAATACAGACCTCTATAGAAAACATCAAAAGAGAAGGCAAAATAGATTCCAAAAACAAGGGAGTATATAGCACCCAGTGATAAGCAGTGGACACCATCCCCAAAGAAGCATGCATGCAGAGAAATCTTTAAAGCTTGTGAATCCATACTACCCTAGAAAGTCAGACTTTCCTGAGACATTGTCTTCTAAAAGCAGAGACAGCAAAATACTTGACACAGTGTTAGTAGCATAAAGATGCATCCATTTCTAATGGCTGACTTCATAGAGGTATTCTGGCATTTGAGCAATTAATTAAATTTGTCAAGACTGATTGTACTTTACTGTACTTAGTGTACACAGTCCTTACTCATAAACTCTAAGACCTGATTAGCATTAGCTAATACTTCTCCAAGAGTAACCACCAGGAAAAACTTCCTGTCCAAAGGCCCTCTCAGCAATAGGACACCTGATTAACTTCATAAGGCTTTTGTCAGTACAATATGGACAAAAATATATTTAAAAGACATCAGAAAGACTTGTGGATCAACACAGCAGGAGATGCAACATTTACACAGATAGCAATATGTAGTATAAGCAGTACACAGACATACAGAGGTAAACAATAATAATGTGCTATAAAATGAAAGTAAGAACAAAGGTCTTCGCATATATCATCTTTCCAAAGCTCACTCCAAACCAAATGAGACTGCAGGAACTGCTAATATCATACAGAATATTCCACCCAAAGACTGATGGCTAGAGCCTGCTTATATGTGGTAGAAGACAGCCATCATCACCTAAGAGTTGGTTGGTAGGTGTGGAATGCACTGGCTTGATGGTACGTGGAAACTATGCACTGTCTCTGCTGTGGCAACAAATAAAGGCTATAAACTCAATGGCTTTCAATCTGAAATCTCAGTACTAAAATAAATAAATAAGCAAAACCAACAAGAAAGAGAAAAGTACTGATCGGCTTAGACGCTATTCACCCCTCATACCAAAGGAAGATGACAACTGGAGACTACCAGCAAGACCAGGAGAGGAATAGGATAACCTGTCCACAACTCATGGGCACTCCACATTCTAGTCCTAGAACAAAACATCTGATTGGGACATTAGGAAGTTCTTGTCACTGTGCAGAGTCAACCGGAAACAGATACCAAACAGATCTCTTCAGCCATTGGAAGCTTTAGCTGATTGCTGAGTATCACATAATACTACAAGTAAATAGCAAAAGAACTAAGAAAATCTCATAAGGGAAAGTTAAAAACCTTCCCAGATTTGAAATTGAAAACACAGAAGACAGGAGAAGCATAAACAATGCATCCTTCTGAGACTGCAAACAATGAGTGACAGCAAGACAGACACCAGGCAGAATGCAGTTTCATTCTTGACAATACAGAATTAAAAACCCCTAATTTTTTAATAGTTTTCAGTTAACTCTGGCAATGGAAGTCATCAGTGAAACTGTATTAAATGTGCAGCGCATGCTCAAAGACTCTCAGCATCTCAGAAAGAAACAGATACTGACCAAACACTCATTCTCTAGAGCTGTTATTCCTGGGAAAATAATAAATAGGAGGGGAAAGCTTTCTAATGTTTTCCATCTCTTTATTCCCTTGCTTAGTCACTAAGGGAAAAACTAACCACATCAAAACTAACAAAGCTGTCACCTTGGGTTAGAAGACAAGAGAGGCAGATTCTGCCAAGGGGGCATGCACAGATCTCGAACCTGCAGACACATAACCACACACTTCGGATGACTGGTGAAAATATGATAGTGAAATGAAATATGGCTTTTTCAATTCTATATCTATTACCACAGAACAGTCCTTTGGTGCATGGCATTGTCTTGTCCTCTGGGAAAACTATTTAAAAATGCTCCCAACTTAACAGTAATTTTATCAGAAAATGCATCTATTCTAAATTTTTTAATGTCTTTATAAAACAAAATAATTCTTAATGAACTGGGG
>VWZF01004469.1:163331-177549 GCA_013396755.1 Sclerurus mexicanus | reverse complement strand
GGAATTATCCAAAAGGAATTTTAAGTGAATGGATTACAGCAATGTTATTTAAGATTAATTATCTTATTTTTTTAATATTGGTAAGTAGAGGAAGGAATATGCCTATTCTTAATTTCATTTGGTACCATGATAAAGTAGAAGCACTGGAGAGTAGTAATCGCAAGAGTAATTTTAACTGCACACTATAATATGCTGGAAGTGACTTACAATGGCATCATTATGCAAAGTCTATTATATTTGTCAAAGCCTTTTAAGTAACAGCAATGGAAACAGTGAGAAGAATAGCAAGATACGCCATCAGATGAAGAAGGAATAGTATTCTATGGAAAAGTATTTTCACATCTTTTTTTGAATCCTCTCATGATAGTTTTAATGTTAGTGCTTCTATAAGGAAACAAACCATTGTACTGATTATATGGGTCAGGACTTCTTTTTTAAGAGATAACACCTCACCATATGAAATTACAAATTTGTAAGAAGTGCAGAACCACTTAAGCAGCTATTCTTAGAAAACAAGTTTCTTATCTGATCAAATATTTCTTGGTACCTTATGAAGTGCAAGTCAAAGGACATTAAGAATCACATAAGAGAGATTGTTTAAAATACAGGAGACCTAACCACTCATCTGGATTATACTACCCAGAATCATTACCCAAATGGAAAAAGCATGTCTATTTTTTAAGTAACATTAGCACACAGTGATTTTTTTATGGCATCAACCAGAAAAACTATTCTGGCTTACCAATCACAATACTTTCTATCCCAGTTTAATGTCTCTGCAAACCAGTACCCCAAAAATATCAAAAACACTCATCCAACTGATCAGTACTTGTGCAAAAAAATCTCTTAGATGGACGGTATCTTAATCTCTATCTTACCAGCGTTTAGTGTAAACAACTACACAGAACATAAATAGCACTGTGATTAACTTAGCAGCAACTCAGGAATGAAAGATTTCTTTGAGATCTATGCTTTAAAGACACTTGGAAGAACTGGATATTCTTTCTGGAAATTGTAAGCATATTGCAAGGAGGCAAAATTAATCATATTTTTAAATCCTTTGGAAAGAGAATAGGTTTCAGAGATGAAGAAAGCGTTGTAGTAGTATTTCAAGAAGCAACATGAATAAGGTTACAATCCCTCTGAGTTTTTAAAAGCATGCTCCCAATGCTGGATACACAGGTGTGCACCTACCTTTTACATTTTGGAAAGGTATTGAGTCTACCAAAGAGTATGTTTGAACTCAATATGTCCATAACCAAAGAAATTCCAGCCCTATGCACACAAGAAATGGCAGAAAAAGCTTTAAAAATTGGACTTGCTAAATTTTCAAAGTCAAGCCAACACCAAAACTCATTTTCCACTGCAATTTAGAGAATGGGGATTCACATACATCAGTCCCTCTAACATTCACCTGCCCTCTAAAAGGGTGGGGGGAGGGGGGTAAGACAAAAATCTTTTTTCCCTATATTCCCTCTTATGTTTCTTGTTCCATTTGAAAACAGCAGCAAAATTAAACTTTTTCTTAATGAGAAAACTACTGACTATATGCACTACAAACATCAACAGCTACTAAAGACATCTCCTAGATTTCATGGTCCGGTTGTCTGATCCAGAATACTAATTTGTGTAATGTACAGTATAAGCAAAATGAAACTGCACTGTAGAAATCTGAAATGCCATCTCAACAGTTCTTAATTTACCTTTTAAGAACCAAATCAAGGACGGAGATCTGCACTTCATGCTCCATCTTTTGGGTATAGCAGACTGCAGCCATGCAAACTCCATTGAGACACAATAGATTATTTCTACACATAATATAAAATATGTGAATTAAATCTATCTGATCTTCTCCCTTATATCTAGTACTCCTGAAAAGCTATGTCAAAATTTGCATTCAAGATGCTGACCAATAATGTACGTTTTAACTTACTGTGGCAAATAAAACTTTGTGCCATATGGCTGATTAGAGATATTCTCTCTCTTTTTCTTCTCCTCTCAACAGCTGGGTGAGTAACAACAAGCAAAAGACAGTCAGCAGCTGCACACTGTTATCATTACTTTGATACTGCTTGAAGGAATCTAAGCCTTCCACAGGTATGCACCTGAGATTAGAGGCAAAGAATTTTCCTCTCTAAATATGAGAGGAAACAGCTATGGGAGTTATAATTATGTTTTACAGGTGTCATCAGAACAATGCTTCCAAATTTTACCCAGAACAAACATACTCTTTTTCTATTTTGTGATCGAATTTTTCAAAGACCTTCAGGGAAAAGATATTATTGTACAAAGGCAACAACAGTGAGTAAATAAGTATAAAGGCAAACACTTCTATTGCAGACTTCCCAACTTTATCTATTTCACCCATGCAACTTTAGTAGTTATCCAATAGGATCTGCAAACAGAGCATTAACCGTTCAAGCTCTGTGTTTGATTACTGTGTATCAGGGATTCCCAAGCTGGAATTCCACTGCACCCCCACAGCTGGCAGAGCCCTTGTTAGTAATCAGAGGAGAATTAATGAGCCACGTGGCTCTGGCTCCTCGTAAGTAAAGAGGTATTTGGAAAGGATAATGGCTGTAGGAACTTCACCTAATATTACCTTCTGTGCAACCAGTGCTTTAGTGGCCACAGAAATGCCTGATCTGGAAGAGTGTCAACTGCAGCTGGGGCTAAGTGGGAATAGGGAACTGGAAACAACAGGTGGCAAGTGCTGCATAAGCGAGGAAGGCTGTGCACACTCCTCTGGGCCACAGAGCACAGCCTCACTTCTGCCATACCATCGGAAGGGAATGCAACTCATAGCTCTGGGGTGTAATGCATTTTAAGTCTTTCATCGCTGTTTTAAGTTAAAAAACCCTCACAAACTACCATGATCATAAAGATGTTTATGAGACAACTGCAGACAAGCTACTGTCGCTCCTTGAGGAAAGTGACCTCACCTGTACAGAGAAAGAAGGCAAATACACTTTTTTCAGTTTTCTCCTAGAGGGTTTGGAGATGATCAGAATATTCTCACATCTCTGGTTGTTGGTTATTCCTTCTACATTAAATAAGTGCATGGGAAGAATATTTCCCAGAACAGTACAACTCAGAGAAAAATACAGTATCTGTAAGAAAAACTGATTTTTTTTTTTTATGGTATGTTTACATATACAAAGACTTTAAGCTAATTCTCATCCAGTCATCATACTAAAACTCACCACTAGAGATATGTACCCAGTCATGATTAAGAATTTTGAAAGTCCATAATAAATGATGTGTGAAACAGCACAAATCAGAGTAATACTTGTACAAATGTCACAAGCATCTATATTGTGAGTTTTTCTCATGAATAGGAAAACTAAAATTTCTTGGGTATATAAGCTTTCCAACGAATCAGGGAATGACAATTACAGCATAGTGCTAATTGTGGTCTTTGTGAATAACAAAGGTCTTTTTCTATGCACACACATACATTTTTCAGGATAGAAACCACCCTTTTATAGTTGGAAAGCACCTAGAAATCTCTGGACACTACCAGCAGCTGTGTTATTTTTCTTTAAGTTTAAATTATTGCACATGGCTATGGTTGCTAGGTAGGACTTGGCTTCCAGCATTGTAGCACTGATGGCTGAAGTCTGGGCTGGACTATGAAACAAGCAAAAATTCAGAGGTGAAAATTACCTCTGTGGGGGTGGTTTGTATTTGTTAATGCCTTTTTAAAATTATCTTGGATATTTGCTTGAGCAAGGTATTGCCAGTTTCTGCTCTCCAGGCATCCTAGCACTTGTACTCTTGTTGCTTTCAAGTTCAGTGTCACCAAGATACTTTCAGGCAACAGATCATCTAATGAAGAACAATATGATGTCAGTGTGTAATGACTTCTTGAGAAAAAGAGTGATGTTATTCAGCAATACAAAGAGACAGTCTCACTTTCTTCTCAGATAAACAACTTGGTAATGAAAGATTGTTTAGAGGTAAAAAACAACTGAAGGAAATTTAAAGGGGCATAGCAACTTGCGTGTCAAAAACGCCAAACACCCACGTTTTAAATATTAATAATAGACAGAGCCACTGATTCCATTTCTATTGACAGGAAATTAAAAAATAAACACATAAAAATTCAGATGAGGATTTAAAAAAACATTCTCCAGTGACAGACACTAAAGAAAGGAGCATTTCTCAAAACACAACATTTACAGAAAAGCAGTAAAATTATCACTGCGCTCAAGTTTGGCTCCACGCTGCTGTACTAAACTCACATTTGAGGTAACTGATTGAAACATAGTAGATGGCACTGGTACACCATGCAGGATTAGAAGTTTTAAACTACGAGTGCTACGAGAGTGTACCTTGATACCAGCATCAGTCAGGCAGTGTCAGGAAGGCTTGAAGTTTACCTGCCTTACATTTCTTTCTATACTTTAAGTCCACTACACTGCCAAGAAGTGCTAAACATCTGCACTGTAAACGCAAAGCAGGTCCAAATCCCTGAAAAATCTGTGTATTTTTTAATTCACTAATGCCACCACCACTCTACATGTAGTGAAAAGATGGTCATTACAAAAAGATGCCATGAGCCATTTTTAAATAGAATCCATTTACATTTACCAGAATCTTATTGCTAGTCTTGGGTTTGTTTTTTAATAGTGCTAAATAGTCACTTGGGAAAGCCTGTTATGTACAAACAGTGCACACACAAGCTTAATTCTTCAGCAACTTCAGACAGAAGTGTAAAATGCAAGCTGGAGTCCAAAGGCAAGGAAGTAGAGCTCTAGTAAATCTGATGCAAAGCCTAATCTGTCTTTTGTCTGTACAGTCTGTGGAATATTTGAAAGGGAAGCAAATGCATCAGCAAACATTGCATGTTACTTGTCTCAAGGGAAGTTCTGAATTTCTGTTCACCCACCCAGGCACAGATAATCAAAGACCTTATAAACAAAAAACTTCGGGGCAGGTCATCTGCTTCTCCATCTCTCTCCCCACATACATGTTGCATTCCATCTTATCAGCAGGCTATGCTATAAAAGAGTCTAAGAACAGAGTGGCTCCAATATTTATGTCAGCGAAAACTGTTTCTAACGCTACTTCTGTGCATGCTGTTTCAGTATGCAATGGAGCGGACGGAGAGTTTTTGCAGTTTCCTATCAGTCTGCAGTGTGGTGCCTCTTTCCTGGTGCACAATCTTGCAAGTTTTTTAGAGAAGTGACATCCCTGTTGCTGGCACTGTCACTGGCAGACAAACCCGGTTAGCTCAGTGCTAACTGCCTACTGAGTTTGATCATTGGTGTGAGACGGGGTCGCACTGACAAAACAGCAACCACAGACCTGGAAGACTCTTAGTTCACAGTCTTGCCCTTCTAATTTATACTTCAAAAGATAATATTAACTGGTATTAGAACAGAGAATTACTCTATTCTTACTTCACAACTATTGTAATAAGCACTTAAGGATACAGTAACAGAAAATGAAATAATAAATAACTATAAAGCTAGACAGCAAAGTAAAACATATAAAAGAAACACCAAGAAAACAACTACTACATGCTCAACAGCTGTGGTAAATGGTCAGAATTGTACAGTGTTGCTTTAAAACAGTGAAGGGTTCGTGAGGCTGGTTGAGAAAAGCTTGAGCTGGGCCTTTTTGCTTATCTTGCGCCTGGCTCAAGCAAGATCTCAGAGGTCTCATGGCTCGGTGTTGTTTCAGTGAGGCACAAGAATAAATCAGGCCTCTGCACCAGCCAATAGCCACACTCCCTTCACTGTGAAAAACAGCACTTGTTATACATCTGTTTCGTTAAGGAGATAAGGATGTGCACAAAGAGCCCCTGATGAAGGTCAGAGAGCCTCTACTGCCGCCTCAGTATGTGGAGGAGGAGTCAAAATGTTTTTTGCTACCTCTTTTGTCAATTATAAATTCTGACTGAGTAACAGGGACTCTCAGTAAGCTCCATTAACATATTAACTTACACATCCCTTGGGATTCAGAAGAAGAACATGGGACATACAATGCATGTATGACCAAAGCCACCAAACCCCATCCATAACATGTGATTTTTCCATCCCCTTGGAACAGACCAAAACTTATAAAAGAGGGACTTCAGGGCAGAAAAGGCCGGAAGAGGAAAAGACTTCTGGAGGAGGAAAAGACCTCTGGAGGGGGAAGAATCTCTGCCTGCTCAGGATCGGTCAAAGGACTGTCTCTCTCCTCTCCTGAAGGGACACCTTTAGGTGAGCTTTGCGGCTTTGCACCTCCAACTGTGTTGGAGCATACTCGGGAATATTCATTTTATATATATATATAGCTATTAGAATCTCTCTCACTATACTTTCTGCTGCAACACACACCCACAGTCTGTAGCCAGTGCATTTATCACCAGCAATCCTGAACTTGTTTTCCTGTTGCTTCAATAAACCTTCAAAACACATTTGTGAATCTGGGTGGTGCAAAGTCCTTACTGAATGAGATCAGACCTATAATACTGAATTGGTAACTGCTCTACTTGTGCATCTCTGCTTGTGCAAGTTCTTTTGAACTCAACCAGTGGTTATTTGCTATAATCAGAAATTAAACCCAGCCACACCCAGCCCCTCTGATCTCTGAGGACCAGCTGGAACCCAAGGGGGCTTGTTTTCTGCACTTAATGCAACAACACTCATCCTTCCACAGTATAAATGTCAACTGATGTTCATATTATCCCTTAGAGATAGAGCCCACCTGTCCCACCATATTTTCATGCAGGAGTCAGATTAGAAAGATACTCATTTTATGGTGGTATTTTAAAAGTAAAAAGCATTATACCTTCCAGGTTTGAGTACAGTTGCAAACTATTTCCTTTAATCCTTATCTTCAGTATGATTCCACATGTGCAGCCGAAAACCAGTGTTATGCATTTGATTATTAATAAACTTAGAGATACAACTAAAGAAACCTCTTTCTCTACTCAATATAAAGAAATTATATAAATGAATCAGCTCAGATGTGGTTTTCCTTTTTTCATTTTCATTCAAGAATTTGCAGAGTTATTTTAAATTGATCTGATGACTTTCACATTGTTTCTATTATACTACCTACTCAGGAGTGACTGTTTTGAAACTTACTGAATGGAACTCAGTGTCTGAAATGATCACTGTTAAAAGTCTGCCCTACTTCATTTTTTTTTAAAACTGACCTTTTGTATATTTATTCTCAATACAGTAATCTTAATTTTCTTTTTGGTTTGTCTCCTACGGACTTTTCTGCAAACACAGCAACAACGAAAACAGTTTTGAAACACTACCTTCTCTACTTGTCAAAATTTACTCTACAATTTAAGAAAGGCCTGCTACTTAATGTCTGGTATTTTCTTTGGCTATGGAATCTTGAAATTCTGACTCGAGCTGTGAAAACCCAGATGACGAACAAGCACAGTAGTGCAGTGTGTTTAGGATTTAACTTCAAAAAACTTCCCGTGTTTTCTAGGCTCACTAGCCTCATCAAGCTAAATTCAAGTCAGCAGTGCAGTTCAAATACATGTCAGTAAGTAAAAAATACAAACACGTTTAATCAATCAGAATTCTTTCAACAGAAGGACTAGGAGCTTAATGCCAGTCAAGGGAAAAGAATAGCTAAAAGGCCAGTAAAACAACA
This sequence comes from Sclerurus mexicanus, assembly GCA_013396755.1. Lineage (NCBI taxonomy): Eukaryota > Metazoa > Chordata > Aves > Passeriformes > Furnariidae > Sclerurus > Sclerurus mexicanus. Next base: position 169,938 of record VWZF01004469.1, on the reverse strand, counting down.
TCACTGGATCACACACTCACCTACCTTGTAACTGTGGTACCTGAACATACAGCTGGACATTCTTCTTTCACTATAAAAAATTATACTTTGTAAACACCGTAAATTGCATGTTTTATACAGTGAAAAAATTTCAGCTCTGCTCAGATTTGGCTGATAAAAGATCATTTCATATAATTTGGGGGAGAAATAATATAAAATCAGTGCCCTACACACTCTGATTCTCCATTGCTTCGCACAATCGTTAATACTTTTGCAAAACACATGGAAATTAGCACAAAGTGCTACTATTCTAATGTGTCTTTATTTCCCACTGTTAGGTGAACAGGTTAAAAGCAGAAGTCTGGAGGGAAGGACTGTAAATCACTCAAGTGACCCTGAAGCTGGGAATAACCCTTGATAAACCAGTGTGAACAGCAGCCAGCGGTCCCCTGGCCCGGACCAAGTTTAACAGCACCTGCATCTCTGCTCATGTGCCTCTGCCCGGGTGTTGCTTCAGGGATCCCCCAGTTAGTGAGGTAACAGCAACAAATTTACCCTTTGTGTTCTGGGCACGAGTTTGTGGCTGTCCTGGCTGCCTACCTGCGACCACTTACACATTTGACATAAATCCAGGAACAACCATGTCATGGCTAGCAAAAAAGTCCAAAAAGCCAAAAAAGCCAAAAAAGTTGAAAAAGTCGGGGCCTGGGGAGGCTGTGGTGGTGAATCCCCACATTCCAGGGTGGCCCAGCACTGAGCGCTGGACCCCCGTGGCCACTTTCCTGGCTACCATGGCTACGCCGGAGACGTGGCCCGAAATAGATGACGGGGTGGTGGTTAATCCCCACAGAGTCGAGACTGCTATGCGCGGATTGCCATGGAAAGCGGCGTCAAAGTCTTCTCGCAAATTAGCAGGGAGGCTGGGCTGGCTCTTAGCTACTGGTCTTAGAGCTCTCGACCGTGAAGTCATAGCACTGCAGAGCAAAGTGAGCGAGTTGGAATTACTCACCTATGCCAGAGCTCGTGACTGTGAAGCTATAGCATTGCAGGGTAAAGTGAGGGAGCTGGAAGTAGTTACCTACGCTAAAGCTCTTGAACATGAAGTTACAGCATTGCTGAGTAAAGTGAAGGAGTTGGAAAAGGAAGTTCTGACTTTACGGGCTGCAAAGGTGATTGCTCATGAAGTAACTACCACTCAAGCAGAGCAGTGCTATGAGCAGCAATGCACTATACAACAGCTGGTGACACCTAGGCATAAATACGTGGAAAATAAGGTTTTGATCTCTCAAGTTCGTGGTCCAACTATGAAATCTTCACGGGACCCCAAGGAATGGGATGGAAATATCTGGAGTGAGTACTCAGATTTTGAGATTGAGATTTAGCCAAATTTAGCAGATAGGGGGTAGTGCAGATCACACATACTTATACTCCAAAACAGTTTCAATCACCCTCCCAGACAAGGAAGTCTTTTTGAATTAGAAGTAATAATTCTAGATTGGAAGTAATAATTAGAAGTCTTATGGGATTATGGTAGAAGGCTAGACCAAAAGATAAAAAAAATCTGTAGAATTTGGGTCCAAAGCATTCCAAGGCACCACTATACATTATATCTCAATGGAAAAATGAATTTGAGATGTAGCTTGGCCACTGCAAGAAACAGAAAGAATCACAGGCCAAAAGAGTGTAACTGTACACATTCAGTACAAAACACAGTGAGGACGAAAAATCTTTCAGTTGGTGTCTCTCCCAAAATATTATCCACAAGGGAAATGGAATTATTTACACCAATGGATTCTGCAACCTATTAATCTAGGTTAACCTATTAACGTGACCATTCATATAATAATCCCTGATACAGTATGGTTCTGTACTCCATCTTCTCCCCTTTATTCTCCATCCTCTGTTAACATTATGTCCTCAAGTTCTTGTATTTCATGTGTCTTTGATGATTTCCTGTGCCTTATCTAGGGGGGATGCATTGGAACTATGTTATTGGTGTCACAAACCCAACATCAAACAAAATTCAATCTGAAAAAGCACAAGCCACACCTCTCCAATCTGTGTGGGCAATTACCCCACCTGAGCAATATTAGCTGAAGGAGCTGGAGCAACAGTGTATGTATTACTGGACAGAGATGACACTCCTCTTTTTCTCCCTTACCACGGGCTGGCTTGTTGTACTTGGTAGGCTTGTACTGTGAGCACATACCTTGGATGCATTTCTGCAAAATCTATATGTAAATACTTGTGTGGTGGTTTTTTTTTTTACTGTAACTAACATCTTACTCTTTTTCTGAGAAGTGACTATAGACCACCTGATGTGTGCCCTCGTGCAAGATTTAACTTGGACATCAAAGGCAGCTGTTGCCTTAAATTTGGGAGTAACTTCTGTACACTGTGGAACTGATGAACTGCATCCCCTTTCAACATCATAAACACTGTTCTGAGTTTGAAGGCATGCGCTGCTTTGACCTGGCTGCAGAACCAGCTGGCATGGAAGATATCATTCAATATCTTCAGGGCTACATCTAATCACACAACCTATCGGTGGTGCCTGACTAACTGCATGGTTTACTTGCCTGACAAGAGGGGTGGAACACTTAACTCAGAGCATTATATGCTTATATGTTTATTCCTTTTCCCTTATGCTTTAAGTGCCTCTGTAAATCTCTTATCTCACATTTCCAACCCCAGTGGCAGTTGTCTCTTGAGCAAGGGGGTGGAACGCTGGGAGGAATGGGTTAAAAAGCGGAAGACTGGCGAGGAGGACTGTAAATGGCTCAAGTGACCTTTGAGCTGGTAATAACTCTTGATAAGCCTGTGTGAACAGCAAGCCAGGGATCTTCTGGCATGGACGGGTTTTAACAGTGTCTGCATGTCCACTAGTGCACCTCTGCCCAGGTGTTGCTTTGGGGATCCCCCAGTTGGTGAGGTAATGCAAATAAATTTACTCTTTGTGCTCTAGCCCTGAGTTTGTGGTTGCCTTGGTTGTCTGCCTGTGTCAACTCACACACCCACCCACTGTGCAGAGGTGTCAGTGATGACACACTGTGCATGGGAGTAGAAAATCAGGCCCCGCATTCTCTGAAGGTACATTAGCACGGGCTCCTGTGAAAAGGATAAGCAAGGACACTAAAACCACTGAGGAAAAGAACAATAATGTTTTTCATTGATAATGCTATACATGTTCTTAGTAATGAGTCTCTCTCTCAACTCACTCTAAGTAAAGCAATTGGCATGTTCTTTAGATAGAGCAACAGTACAAATACAGCTGTGTATATCTGACACACAAGCATTTGATTTTGGACTTGCTGAATGTTCAGATAGTTGATGAGATCACTTCAGTGTTGCTGCATATAAAAAGCAAGGTATCTGTAGCATGGCTAATTCTGATCCTAATCACTCTTCTCAACAAACTGAGAACCTGCACCAGGGTCATTACTGTGCACCTTTTTTTTTTGCCCTAAGATATGTTTGCAAAAAATTGCTATTCACCACAGGGGAGTTGTGGAGAGAATGCCTGGGAATTGCTGGGCATCAATTGTACCCACAGCTGTGAGATCTTCAGTTCTGGCTGCTGCAAACATACTTTCAGGTCTTTTCACAGTTCTTTCAGTGCAAAAAGAAATGGAGGCTATTCCTTGGTGTTATTTCAGCAGTTTCACTGGTTTCAATTTCTCTCCCCAGACAGCTACTGAACCTGTCACCCATATGAAGACAGAGTAGAACACAAAAGAGTGCAATCCTACCATCAGACACTCTCTTAAATATAGACAAAGTTGCTGTGTCAAGATTTAATATATATAAAAGCTAATGCATATGATATTTTGATAGATAAATATAGTATTTTCATACCTTTCCTTTGTCTGGGTCTCACAGCCTCCACCGCACTATTGCATTGCCCAAGTCATATGTCCTTGTCCTTTTAGTGTCAATGAAGGTGAGTTTGGCTTTCATTGGAAAGTATCAGTATGTTCAATGACAAGACTTAAAAAGAACTACCAAAGAGACAGTAATACAAAGTGTTCTGTATTTGTGACTACTACTGCTTGCTCTTTTCAGTAACATTCACTTTCATTCCTTATCCTTCTTTCAAAGAAAGTTCATTATAATTATACTATAGTGGTCACCACCAAAAAGTCAGCATTTACACATAGTGACTAGATAGCACCATCTGAAAAACCACAGAATTATTTCTACATGGAATAGGAAATAACTGTGGTCATCTTGATACTGTGGAGTGGTAAATGTGGTTCTATGTTGCCTTAAAGTTCTTCACTGTACTGGCAGCAAAACTGTTTTAAGAAAACAAATAAAATTATAGAATTACAGAATACTTCATAAACTCCTCCCCATGAGAACTCAGTGTCTGCTTTTTCGGTGACAGGATAACAAGGAATATATTAATCATAACAGATATCTATTTGATTAAAGATATAATGCAGAAATATAAACCCACATATTTAGTTCCATACAATTAAAATAAAGGCACTAGAATATACAAAAGAACAGCAACTGTCACCTTCCACTTCTGTAATTTTTCTGCAATTCTTTTCTATAATTTTTCCTTACGGCATCCCTATGCACCCATCTATTTCCAGTTACTAATCAAAATCAAAGATGTTCTGTTCTTTCCTTGAATTCTCTACAAATGATGAAAAATGGCTGTTTGCTTTTCTTTTGTTCACAGAAATCTTTGAATCACCTTTTGGTCTCAGTCAGATCATAGCTGGTACTCCATAAATCTCCCAGGAAAGCGTGAAGTATTTAAGATGGATACTTAAGACATTTCAGAAAGTCTTTTCAGATTTCCTTCTGTCCCTCTCTGAATAGTTCTGTTAGATCATTAAAAGGGAAAAATATGCAGTTTTTGATAAATAGACTACTCCCCTACCTCAGTGTTAGATAAGATGTGAGTAGACCAGTTTTTAATTATGTTAGCCTATGATATATGTGGTAAGGCATTCCTAAAAATGTAATGAAGAGGTCATCCTAAAAAGAGACACAAGGAAAACACAGCCAGAACCCAGGACAGAAATGAGCAGGAAGCGCAGCTGACAGAAGTACAATTATATAAATCCAAACTATAAAGTACATTTAAAAAATAAATAGCAGTAACTCTACTGCACATTTTGTAAGTTTTCTAACTAGGGAGATCCCTAACATTAACACTGCAGTGTCTCTGTTACTCCAGAAAGATCAGAAATTAGCTCAAAACTCCAGACATGGCCAAGAAGTCTTGTCCTCATCTTCTGCTTCCCATTCCTTAGTTTAGTAAACAAGGCACAAACAAAGTAGGGCTGTGTCCTCTGGAGGTCTCTGGTCATGCTAAAAGACAATGAAAGTTTAAGGTACAAAAGAAAAACTGGAGAAAAATGTGGGAAATAGTCTAGAAATAATGAGTGCATTTCATAGCAGGAGGAGTATGGTTCATGGATGAATACTGCCATGGAGGGAGCGGGCAGGGAGGGAAGAGGAGCCTGCAGCGGCCACGCTGGCACTGTGCTCCCCGCAGCTGGGGGCTCCCTAAGATCCCACCACGACTTCCTTCCATCCGGAACGCATGCCATGCCTACCTTCCTACCTTTCCTGGAGTGCAGGAGGCAGGTGGGGAGGGTCTTGGACCTGTCTCTGGGGGCTCTGGGAGCCTGCCAGTGCCCACACCTACAAATGCTCAGCTCTGACTGAGCGTTTCAGGTGGGCCTGTGCTGTCAGAGGCATTTTGGTTCTTCAGGGACTTAGGCTGTCTATGACTGAGCTCCTAGGAATGTCACACTCCTCGTGATTGCCATGTACAAACAGAAAATACCACACTGGTATATCAGCCTCTTCTTGGACCTCTGCCTAATGTTTCCTTCCCCCTCACTCACTCATATGCTAGCCTGTGAAACTGCAGCCAAGCTTCTGGGTTTTATTTAAACCCCAAAGTAACTGTTCGATAAACTTGAGACCCTCTAAACTGCAGCTAGCTTGGGCAGTAAGGTCTTTGAGAGCACAAGTAGGGAACCTTCATCTAAAATAAGGAAGAGCATTAAGTTGGTACCATCAACTACATCAAGCCATGACTAGAAAAGTTGCCACAAGTTCAGTCTGGCTTTGCCAGGGACAAGGGTGAAGGGATGCTCCAGAGATGGGAACAGGGTTAGCCAAAGTCTTCTTAAACTGCATTTGAGTATCGCCCACTCTGCAGATACAAATCCATGAGCAGCAGTGGCCCTGCCACAGGTTCTCAAAAGCCCTCAGAGGCAGCTATCTCACAGACATGAAATGGCTCAAAATTAACATCCTTTTTTTTTTTTCCCTCAGGAACTCTCTCTGCACCCCCTCAAAGAACTGCAAGAGCTACCAGCCCCAATGCCAAGCCAGCCTGCATAGCAAGGGCAGCAGGGAACAAGCGCAGCTCTGGCAACCACACAGGCTTTCCCTGTATCAGGACAGGCTGGTAGCACTCTTTGGTTCAGCCATAAGGAGACAAGCTTACTTTCATTACCAGAAAGGCAGGCTGGAGATGTTTCCATCTCTGTTTCTAAGCTCTAAAGACTTGCTTTCGTACAGACCAGTAGTAATGACAAGTGTTAGCTGGGAGTGACAGCTTTGGGAAAAAAAGAGGGTCCAGTTTCTCTGCACT
>VWZF01004469.1:115831-158331 GCA_013396755.1 Sclerurus mexicanus | reverse complement strand
ATTAATTTGGCCTCAGAAGTAGAGTATAGTGGAGCATGACAAGAACAACAAAAGTAAACTGGCATATACTTAATAACTGTAACAGTGAATTGCCTCCAATACTAAAATATTTATCGAAACTGGGGGAAAAAAAACTAGAAAGAATTACCCTCAACAGCCTGCTACCAGCTCTTTAACAGTGGGCAATGTAATGCCTTAAGGTACCTCAAACTGTCTTTCATTTTCTAGACTTAATGGCTGATTGCAGAAATCAATGTTGCCATTAGTAACAGAGTATTTGTTATGGCATGATTTCCTCTGTTGTTAGGCTTGCAAAATGATTACAGTATTAGTGAGGTGCTTTCTTTATAAAGGGCTAAAGATATAACTTTCAATTTACTATCCATTAGTAAGTGACTTTGGAAATATACATGAGGCCAGAAATCTTACCTGTTATTACTTGGAGATTTTATTTCAGCAGTCATAGGCTAGTAACTTTAAAAATTGTACCAGGAAGCTCAATATTTTATAGACATCTCCAATGAAATATTATCTGCTTTGCTATTTATACACAGCAAGTTAACATGACATACAATGCAATTAAAATGTTTCAGTCCAATTTCTATTTTTCTTGTACTTTCAAATAGATGTGAATTAAACAGAAGGCTTCATACATGTTAAAATCTGCACATAAGTTAAAAGATTGTCAAAAGGTTAGTAATTTGTATTTCTGAATCTCTTTTTAATCAGTGCAGTGGCCAGGTACAAGGACATATCTCAGCTAAGCAACTGACATGGTTGTCAGAATAAGGGCAATCAGAGAGGTTAGCCAACATGCTGGTTATTAACTACAGCTCAAAGGCATCTTTCCTCACCCTTTTACATGGAGGACATGGAAAGATCTGCAAGAGAAACACGGTGAACAGAAAAGGAGATAAAAAAACACCTCCCAAAACCTGGAGGGAGAGGCCCTGGAAGGGACATTGCCATTGGTGGCTGTACAGACCCTGCACGCTGCTGCCGGTGGGGTGGCAGAGGTGACAGCTGAAAGGCTGAGAAACCTGCCCTTGGAGAGGGAAAAGGGTGAGCCGAGAATTAACCTCGAAGGCATTGCCGGAACCCAAACACAGATGTTCTGGCAAATAACACCACGTCCCTGCGGACTGCTAGGAAATGACCTAACAAGAGAACACATAAACTCCTTTGCTGCTGTGATTTCAAATCTAGCTATGAGGCTTTCAGTGCAGAGAGGGAAGGAGAAGTTATCATACCTGAAGAGGAAGGTGAGGAAGGATGTGGGCTGTCCTCCTGGGCACTCCCCGTCTGCGAGAGACCCCCACCTACTCCGCTTTCTTCAGTAATGTTAGAGGACCCTGGTGTCGTCGACCTGCTGACAGACTGAGACTCTTGATCACTTCCAGACCCACGTCGTTCATCGAGACTACCTTGAATTATTTCATCTTCTCCTTTCCTGTCTCTTTTGTGGACCCTGGAGTGAACGACCACTTGGTGGTATGTTCTAAAAACCCTTCCGCAGTCTGGGCATTCAGTTGGCTTTTCTTTTACGTTTCCATGACTTTGTAAGTTGTAATCGAGTCCCTGGTTCATACCATGTGACAAAAAATCTCTACTGCCTTCTAAAGGGTCTAGTTTGTTTGGCAAGTCTCTCTGATTGCCCATTTTAGTGCTGTGAACCAAATCAGCAGGCATTTTCTGCTTAGAGCCATCTGCTCCTACTAACACATACTCCCGCTTCTCCTTATCAAACATAACTCCAGCATTTGCCAAAGTGTCTTCGTGGCTGCGCTGTATCTGCTGCTCTTTAGACAAAAAGCCATGTTCCATGGCCATTCCCCTTGCCATAAGCTGCCAGGCCTGATAGCTGTTTACTGGATCCATCTCTGCTGCTTTGGCGGCAGCTTGTAACCTTTCTATACAGCTGGATTTCAGAGGAGGCACCAGATTGAGACAGCCCAATAAAGAATGTTTATCCCCTTCAGCAATACTGTGCCCAATGCCAGAAATGGGCGAAAGGAGCTTCCCCAAGACTTCTTTCTCTTTCATGGGCATATCTCCTTTGTTATAGATTTGATTTTGTTCATTTAAGCTCGCTTTGTCAGGAGGAAGGAAGCCACTCTGCAAACATGACAGGTATCTTGAATACAAGTTTGCATGAGCTTCCTGGGACATGCTGCTGATGGAGACAGGTACTTCGGGATCATTAGGTGATTTGTTCTTTACAGATAACTTATTCAGGTGAACTTTCATGTGATTTTTAAGAAACCAAGGCTCTTTGAATCGCCTCCCACAGATCTGACAGCAGTGTTCAAAGGAATCCTTGTGCTTTCTCATGTGGCCTTTCAGGAACCAGGCTTGGCTAAACACTTGGCCACACACCTCACAACGGAACTCATTGGTGGATTGCTCCCCATTGCCATTGGAGCCCTGGCCCTGTGCTGACTCTGCAGTTATGTGAGCCTTCTCCACGTGGCTGATCAGCTCCTCCTCCTGCGAGGCGGCAAAGTCACACAGAGTGCACTTGTAAGGCTTGTGCAGGATCCTGATGTGCCTGTCCAGCTCTTCTCTCTTCTTAAACTTGCCTTTGCAAAACGTGCATCTGAACCCAGCTGTCTGAGCGACAACTTCTTCCTGGACACTGACTGGCTTTGGAGAGGGAACAGGGTTTGAAATATCAGGTGTGCTGTGATTAGGTGGCACAGACAAGTTGCAGTTTGCGAGCGGCATTGGCTGGGTGTGCTGCTGTGCTTTCACATCAGGTCGTGGCTGCAAGAGGCTGCTCTTCATCTGTTTGTCCCGAAGAATTGCTCTCTCCTCCAGCTCGTGTAAAAGTCTGTTTTCTTCTCGGACTCTTCCACGACCTTTGCCAAGGTTTCCAAGCTTATGAGTACGCAGGTGTATCTTCAGGTTGCCTTTTTGAGCTGCTCTGTGGTCACAGTACGGACACTTAAATGGTTTCTCTCCAGTATGAGTTCGCATGTGTAGTGACAGGATGCTGTTAAATCGAAAGCGTTTCCCACAGAGGGGACAGGGGTACTTTCGGTTTTTCCTGGCATCATCCTCTATATCACTCATCTGAGACATAATCCCTAGGTTTTGTCCATTTAAGAACTGCTGCAGATCCACACGCCCATTCAAACTGGTATCAACCTCTCTATTGAGCTGGTTTGCCAACAGGGCCATCTGACTGCTGATGGGCTGGTTTGCTATGGACATGTGGCTTTTGTCTTCTAGCGGCACTGATGCCTTCTCCTCTGGATTCTGCCTGTTCTGGAGCTCTGGGAAGGCATGGCTGAGCTGGGAAGTGATCTGGTGCAGCTTCTGACTCATTGAATATTGCCCATTGAGTATGGTGCTGTTGAGATGGGCGTCAGCTTCTGGCACAGCTGAAGAAACACCAAGGCACAAACTTGCTTCTTCCATCTCTGAAAATCAGAAGATATTTTAGATTCAGACTGTGAAAGACTTAGAAGCATTGAAACCCTAACATACATTTTGCATTTTATGTTTGATCTACTCATAATAATGCAAAGGAATTAGTATAAAAACAATTAAAAGTGTATTAAATACCAACTGTGCTACACAATTTTGATCATATATGTAGTTTCATCATTTTGCATGTTTACCAAGAACTATCAATTACTATTTTAAAATGTGCTACAATTTCAAAATCTAATTATTACAGAAGGGGCAAAGGTTTTTACCACCTCCCTTGTCCTTCTTGTTACGAAACTGCACCTGTCTGCATTTCTAAATCTATAGAAAAAGAAATCTTATGCATCTCTCCCATTTTCATTAGAAAAGCCAGCAGAAAAAAAAAATAGAAATCCATTTGTAACTTTCAGTTCCATTAACCATATTCAATATATTACACATTCCACAATGAGAAAGATAGTTTTATGATTTGACAAAAAACCGATGGTATGATATTTACTGGTGTACAATAAAACAAGATAATGTTTTGGGAAAAAATAAAGGACAAGCTTTAGAACAATAAAAGGGATTTTGCTTTAGTCAACAAAAAGTGCAGTAATATCTCATTAAGCTGATTAGTATGCTGCTTAGAAACAGTACTAGGTGCTGTAACACATGATTATAATCATAAAAATCCTTCAGTGTTTGCAAGTAAGCATTAACGAGGTATATTAAATTTTAAGGAGACTGCGACTAGCAGCTTTGTAAACCTCTGAGATTAAGATTTAACCCTTCTGTTACAAAACATTGTTATTTTGTCATTTTGAAACTGAGCCCATCAAAAGGCACATAAATTATCTTCTGCCAAGTCTTTTAATTCGTTGTTGAGAACCTTCAGATTTCTGTTCTTACGAAAACTTGCCAGATTATAGAAGGAATATCTCTGTCCTTCGATGGGGAAGACATGTGATTTAAGACACTTTGATTTGTTTTAAAGAGCTCTCTTATGGAACTAGATAAAACCAATTAAAATCTGGGGAAGGTTTTGTGGAAAGCCTCAACAAGTTTAAGAATTTTAATAACTTTCCTAATACGCAGTAATGACTACAAATAGTACCTACACTATGTATATTGCAGAAAATTAGAATTCAAAGCTGTTTGTTAAACACAAGTGCTCTGTTCTGCTCTGCATAATTGTCCACAATAATCTATCCTTGCCACTTCTCTACTCCATGCAGATATAATGTATCTATAAAATTCTGTTTAAAATATAAAGTTTCACGTAACTAACTCTCAAACTATATGATGCTATAAGGTTATATTAGAATATAATTAAGATTTTTGTTGTTCAGTGGAGTGATTTGACACTTAATTCACTCACAAAACTACTGAATTCTATATGTTATTAAAAAATTAATTTGGTCAACTTTCTGTTTGGCTTTAGCCAAAAACACATTCACTATGCCTTCTGCAAAGGCACACTCCAGGTGGACACCATTCCTCACACGGCTTCGCAGTGGCCACTTGATAGACAATTCAAGGTCCAAATCTGGCACATACTTAAAATGCATGTAATTGTGCTCGTGGGAGTAGTCCAGCAGACTTCAAAGAGTGACTCTTGAAAGCAAAGTTCCACACGTGGTTAAGTATTTGCAGGATCAGGGCCTAAAAAAGAAGCATGGGAGGTCCTTGAGAGCGGACCTATTTAGTCCTGACAGGATGACTGAAGTTGTGACACAATGCAGATCTTTTAAGCAGAAGGTAGTGTATAGTCACGTGTATTAAAGATGAATATGAGCTACACAGTTTTGCTCAGATATAAAGCAGATCTTTTTCAAAATCTAACAATGCTCTGATTCAGGTTTCTCATTGGGGACCAATTACTTACATGCTGTCAATGTTATTATTTACAAAACCATTAAAGACATCAAGTGCAGAAAAGGACCATGCTTAAGTTTAGCTTGCATTGTCTGATTTCCAAAGGCAGGTAATAGGGAAGCGCCGTCAAGCCAGGTGTTCACCCAAGGCTATGTAGCAAAGAATATTCTGAGTTGTCATGCAAGTTTTCTGCACAGCAGACCACAATAATTCAGAATGGGAGTACACACAAACACTTTTCATTTTCTTGCTTTTTATTTTTTGAAAGTTTGCTTAACTTTCAGGACAACCCAAATATCACGTTCGAAAGGATTAACTAAACACCTTAAGAGTTGTGGTGCTTAGGTCTGCCATTGCCTGAAGTTGACTGAGATTTTAAATATCTGCCTATGCACTCTTTAAAAAAAAAAAAAAGTAAACAACAAATAACCTCCCAAAAAGCAACACAAGAAAAACTCCCAAACCAGAACTCACTTTCTGTCTGGATTCCAAATACCACGGGTGTTATTTCTCTTAAACAAGGCATGTTGGCAAACAAGAACATAAAAATTCAAGAAATGAATAGCATGTGCAGACACATACATACATTGAAGAGGGTTTAGAAAAGTCTTTGTGAATTGTCCTTATTCTAGAACAGCTTGAAAAATGCAATCTAAATTTCATTTTTTCAGTCGATCTCAATAGGAACTGGTGCCTTTACATACTCAGAAAGGTTTGGGTAGTTAATTCTAGCATTTTATGCTCTATCGAAGTTTGGAAATGCTGACAGATCCCAGAGGAATTTATTAATTCTGATGTTTAACCCTAAGCATCAGTTCAAACGTATGGTTATTTGGATTGGGGAGGGGAACTGTGGTTGAGATTTTACTTATTCTGTGCCTCTTTTTCAAAGATAACTTTAATAAAGTAACAATAGTTGTAGCTGGAACAGGATAATTTTTTTAAATTTTTCCATTTTGCTATTTTTGTCTTCCAAAAAACAAACAGATATATATAATGTAGAATATGGATAGAACTAGTTAAAAAAAAAAAAAAAAACAAACTAAAAATTAAGAGGAATACCAAATCCATAATTTTTCTTTTAAAGACATAATTTTGGATCAAGCTGGGGGAGCCTGAACCCCACACATTGATCTTTTGGCATGGGAAATGTTATACATTTTTGATTAAACATGCAGAAAGGTCAGCAAAGCCTCTGCTTAGTGAGCAATAACCAGCTCTGAATGCCACCTACTCCCATCAGCTGTGCAGTTTCTGGGATCCAGTTACCACAATCTCAAGATGCTACAGCTCTTCATTGAAGCTGCATTCCCACCCTCACCTGCCCCAGCTTTTTGTAATCCTGTTCCTGCCTCTGGCTCTGAATTGTCTCCCCTTTTCCTTGCCCCAATCCGGTCTCATTGCAAAGTATAACCATGGCATTTAGAGTACTGCCCTGTGAAATTTCTCCTCCCTCAATGCCCAGTTACTGCATTTCTGAACACATAAACGTGCTGCTGCTCAGCTCTCATGTAAATCACTCCTGGTATTCTTCAGGCCTTTCCCAGCAAACCTACCAAAATCTCATCTTCTGTCCACAGGAAAGACAGAAACAAAACTCATCCTCATCCATCATTCCACTATGAATTAGATAACTCAATCTAATTTGCCTAATTTATCTTAAAAAAAAAAAATTAGCAATTTCGTTCTCCCCCTCTTTATCCATCATCCCTGTCTGGATCTATGACCTGACAGGGTTACACCAGGTGGGCTAAGGGGCTTTCATTCCCCTGTGAGCCTCCTGCAATTCAGGGTACCCACCTTGGTGTCAAGGTGGTCATTGCACAGCCTTCCCCTGTGGGCTATGGCTGCTCCCTGCCTGCTCTCCCTAACACCCAGGAGGTGCAAGGGTGCTTCTGCACCACAGACATGTCCACAGCCTGCAGTCCTTCTGCCTCCCCATGGACTTCCCCATAGGCACAACCATCTTCCTCAGACTGGTCTGAAGAGCTGTTTTACCGCTCTATCCATTATTCCCCAACAAGCAAATGCTAAAAATACCAAAAAAAACCCCAGAACCCACCTCAATGCACTTTACTGACATTAAGCTTTCCACAGATAACCAGTTTGTAATTTTGGCAAAATAAATATTTTTTCATGACATCTTACTTCGTTATGACTTGTCCTTCTTGTCAAACCAAAACATTCAAAAATAAAAACCAAAGCACCCAAAAATAAAAAAAAACTGGAAATGTCCATTTATGTGTTGCTGTGATGCTCCATGGTAGGAAAAATATCTAGCTTTCAATTTTTAAATATATAGTCTGTTACATTATTTTCATGATTCTGGTCTCTCCTATAAGGAAAGCACAGAATGTTTTGCCACCGCTCACACTGGGAACAGAAGCACAATGTTCTCTCTAGTTAACAAATGTTTACAAAATGAACTGCAAATCAAATTTGAGATCGTTAAGAAATTCAAAATATGTTTGTTGAAGTTTATGTAGTAAATTTCTGACCTTTAATTATCTCAAATGTTTTGCAAAGACGGTGTCCCTCAAGACACGGCACCGTACAGAGTGTGCCGGCATCGGGAGTTCTTACAGGCTGCCCATCCTAACCTGAACAAACCCTCCGTTATTGCCCAAGCGACTTGCCCTGGCCAAAAAGTGCCGACCTGCCCCTGCTACACACACAGGCTACAGCCCAGCTGGGCTCCCCCTGCTCAGGGCAGGGCAGGAGCACCCTCAGTGGGCACCAACACCGACCACCACCGTGCTGGGTGTGCCTGTGTCCTCCAGTTCCTGGGAGGAGGGCACTCAGCTTATGAAAGTCACAATGGGATACATATATTATAAAAATACTCTCTCATCTCCTACATGAAGGTACAGTGAGACATTCAGGTCCCTTTGATGATACTAATAGTTATTTTGATTTCACTCACATTTTTGCCCTCAAGGCTATTTCCTGTGATATCAATAACGAAAGTTCTGACTTTAGCCATTTCAATTGAGCACGCAGATTTTATTTAACTATTTGAAATGGATTACTGGAATTTAAAACCAATTATGACACCAGAAATGCCTGTCATCACAACTACATTAATGTAATACGAGAAGCTCGGCTTCCTCTTGCTGGAAACAGAGGGGGGAAAAAATATGGCAAATAGAATGAAAGAGTTTAAAGATAAATCTATGCCTACACACATATGTAAACATATGCAGACACACATATATCTCTACACAGACACATATGTGCAGACACACACCTGTTATCTTTGTAAACAGATGGACCAAATTCAGCTCTTATTTACACCTGTTCATTCCTGCTGGACACACACACTAAAGCTTTTCCCTCTTCACTGCTGTAGAGAAAACAGTCATTTTAAAACCACTGTTGTGCTGTTATTATAGCTTAGATTAGGTTAGTTAAAAGATTTACAGTTCAGTAAGCAAAGTAATGCTTTACAAGCTCACGTGTTCAAACGACAAGCTCGCTCTGGCCCTGATCCTCTGAGCAGTTAGAGCTACACACACTGTTACTTATGCTTTCAGAATATAGACCTGGTATTTATCTTTCCAGCTAGAAAAATTCACATATATCTACATTATCTTGTGGTCCACTGACAAATTCTAAATACTCCAATACAGACTGCTTCAGTTCTTAGCAACTCGTAAACAGGTATTGCTGAGAACCTTCAGAATACATATTGAATTTTTATTAAATATTGTTCTTATTGTTGTAGCTGAAACAGTTGAACTAAGGCTGTTATAAGCATAATACACTCCTGTTAAGAAATACAGAACACCAGACTACTGAACCCTTTCAGGGTCATTAAACAGCTGTAAACATTATTACAAAAATAAACCAGAGATTTCATGCTTACATTTTAGCCCAGAGCTTGGTGTGCTGAGCAAGTACATTTTTTTCATCTCTTACAATCAACGCTGGTGACATTTGGGCATCCAAACAAATTACATCACAAATATTACTGAGGTGGGTAGGATACAGAGCGGTTTATTTGCCAGATGATTAATATATAAACAGTAGGGCAGGATAGATGACCTACTCTTCTTTGACTGATTTGTAGGCAATACTAAGAGACATAGATGTAAATAGTTATATTTTAACAAAAACATGTGTGCACGGAAGGGGAGGGGAGAGATCAGCTGTATTTAATGCCGCCAGGACAGCATTATCCAACCTGATAAAATGAAATAAACATTAGGCCAGATTCTATTCTCAATTTTACTTATGTAAATAGAGTATTTGCATCAAGTTCATAGGAGTATAGGAGTTTTCCCCTTTTTTTTTTCTTTTTTTTTTTTGTTAAGTAGGTGTCCTATTCCCTGGGGTATAATATAATTATATTAGGGAAATGTATGGTTTCTGGAGTGCGAGAAAAAGTCTTTAAACGTTAAAAAAAAAAAAAAAAGGTGGCCTACAAGTAATGTGTCCTATCTATTTGCTTTTATTTAAATATTATTAAGGCCAACTCGGTAATTTGTTATTACAATTAGTCACTTTAGCACATTAAGTTTTTTAGTCATCGCAAAGCATATGTAGCTTCTGCAAACGAAAAGCTGGGCTGAAGCACGAGTCGAGCACAGCGTGTTCAAAGTCCTGGCGATGCCGAGCAGCTCCCGCAGCCCCAGCTGCACCCCAGGGTCGGGGCTGGAGCCTCCCAGGAACACCCATCTTCCAGCACCCGGCCGTGTGGGACCACGCAGGGGGCAGCCGGGAAGGCATTTGACAAAACTATAGCTGCTTTGTAGTGCTGATATTTAAACAAGCTGCTTATTGATTCCAAAACAAAGTACTCCTTTACTAACAACAGAGCCGACTCATTCCACAACAGTTTTTATGTCTTAAAGAAGGGTTAGCGGAGGGATTTTGAAGTTTCAAAAGTCATTAGCAGACAGAAAATTGTTTGCTGAGGCTCTCCTGCTTTCACCCTGGACTGGTTGCTTTCTAAAATACCTGTTACATCTGTAGGGTACTTTCTAGTTAGCACAGCATTTGGGACTGATAACTGATCAGTAGAAGATAAATCACCAGAACAGTCTTTGGTTGGTGGCACCCATGCAGTGGAGGACTGTGAACTGTTTGTGATCACAATCTAGGGAGATGAGCAGAGAGGAGAGGAGAGGTCATTTATAAATCTCACTCAGAGATTAGAATAGAAAGATTAGAAGAATGCAGACAAGCTGTTTGATTTATTGCTACTTCGCATGTGACTTAGCAAAATCTGTTTTCCTTCTTATTTATTCTATTTCACTTGCATATACTTAAGAAGTCAGATCCAAAGAAGAGAAAGATAAATAATTGGTACTGATAGTTCAGTAGATTAAAAAAAAAAATCCTGATTTTTTTTTTTCCAGGCATCTGGGATCATTATTTTTCAGCTTATAAACATTGATTCTCATTTTATTTTATTTTTTCCTTAGTGATCTCCTGATGATAAAAGTAAAGATAAGAGCGATACCAAAATTCAAATTGGAGTCATATTTGTGGAATGCTTCATTAAACTAAAGCTTCTGTTACTTTAGAAACAGCATTTTTTAAAGTAAATTTGTTATTTTCATGTAATTTGGAATGTATACAACTGATTAAACCCTCTCCAATTTGATCAATCTCCTGTAGCTCCTATCTGATCATTCACTTTAATTAATCTAACTGGCATCCACATCAGATTGAAGAAACCTTAAAATTAAGCTTTTAACGATCCACTTTACCATCACACAATACAAATAAAATAATAAAATGACTGGAAGACTTTGCAAAGCATATTTATGATTTCATTTTTGTCATTTTTACAGCATGAAATGGGGTCTGATTCTCCTATTCTTATGTGAGGACATTGCACTGTGCTGGAAGTCTGTAATACTCTAACCCATTATATAATATTAAAAGATACATAATGTTGACCCTATTAATCCTGCATTCCTCACACAGACAAGTTCCAAATACAAGGCAGAGCATTTCAGCTGGGTGAGGACAGAAGGATCAGGCCCTCTGAACCAATTACAAAGAGATCAAGCCAGAAGGGTTAAGACCACAGAACTCAAAGCATAGTTTGAAATAGTTTAAATCCAAAACTGTAATGCTGGGCTGATGATTTTATTTCATTTCACAAAGGCTTAGACTTAGATTTTGTGCACAACTAAATATAATGTCAAATGCACATATGTCCCAAAGATCAAAGTATGATTGACTGAAATATTCAAATGTGATAGCCCAGTGAGATTTTGTTCACAAGGGCACCTGTCAGAAGCATAAGCTTGGATACAAATCATCAAATAAGTATGTAAAATCATTACTAAAATCCAGGCATGCAATCAGATAGTCAGTTGTCTGAAACTGCTGGACTGTAGCCAGCACAGTGGCTCAACAGACTAATGCTTTGGTCTTTGCAGATCCTCAGGGCCCTAGTTCAGTTCCTCCTGCTACTGGTCGGGTCAACTGTCTGTACCTAGTGTTGACTTTCCTGGCACTTAGTGCTAGGAGCAAAGAAAAAAAACCCGAGTCCATAAGTTCCCTTTGACCTGAGCCACAGAAACATCTGCTGGTTGAGTCATGAACTGCTTGTTGGCCAAGTTTAACAGTAACCGATCCTGTTGCGGATCAGCTCTCTCAGCAGTAGGTGTCACTGCAATAAATAGATGGATTTCAAGGGACAAAGACACACACTACCAAGTGAAAACGCATAAACAGAACATCCCTGAACAAAGAGAGTTTCAAAAAGAAGTATATGCTCTGATTAGGCTTTTCCTTTCACTTTATGCAAAATGCTGGAAATCTGGTTTAGGGAAAAATTAAATTGCACAAGTGGGATTGTCAACAACAACAAAAATGTAATTCTGTCCTCTAGCCCTGTGTCATATAGATCCTTTAATTCACATTAATCACCTCCCTGCAATCTCAGGTCTATTAGGTAAAGACTGTTACAGTTAAACCTTTTAGAAAAAAAAAAAGCTCTCTAACAAATAAAGTAATTTTCTCTAGTGGAACAAAAGACCTAGTTATGTGGAAAGACACTGCACACTCAACTGTAGTTGTAGGACTTAAAGACCACAAGGTTAATCTATTTTTTGTCAAATCAGAGTGTCCATACCCAACCTTATCTGCATACAGAGCAAGGAAGAAGAGAATACTCGTAACAGCTTGAGGGGCGGGGTGGGGGGAAAGACGTCTCAAGTATAGATTTAATTAATAGAATGCATATTTTGAAAAAGCAGTAACCAATTTATATTTGAAACAGAAATATCTGGTATGCCAAATAATATCACAGAGATGTTAGCCAAGTCTACACCGTATTTGGTTTCATTACCACAAAATGGTTTGTAGGATAATAAAGGATGCTCCAAATTGCATACTATTGAGTTAGACTGGTGACAAAACAATGCATCACTATGTACATGGGCTACCTGTGATGACATCAACACAGAAACTATGTGCCTAAGGAAATGTGTTAAGGAAAAAAAAGATTAATACATTAAACCTTGCATAACCTGTTGCACTTGAAAGGGAACACGTGTGACAGTACATACTCTCAAAGTACATATATAATACAACTGCATTTATTTTACTTTCAATGGTATTGAACTGGGAAGAAAGGAGAGGAAAGAAGATAGAGATAATTAAAAGATAAATTATTCCATTCTTCAAGGTCAGTATATTTAAGAGAAACCAACGTAAAAAAATGTCATCCCCCATGAAAAGCATAAAGGGCCACACTACAAATGTGGAAAGAGCTGAGCTCCTCCTTCCCCCCAGCACTCAACATCCCCGGCAATTACTCCCACCAGCTCGGACATGGTATTCTCTACAGGCCCCCAGCATCGTGGATCATCAAAGTCCACTGTGATCAATGCTATCAGAGAAGAGGCTTAGACATTTTCTGAATATTTCTTTGATGGGCAGAGAGATAATCAACATCTTAATATACTGTAAAAGGAAACAGGTAGAAACTCAGAAGTAACTTGCCCAATTTCAGTGCTCCCAAAGGCCAGAAAAGGACAAAGATTTTCCAGAATTTCAGCAGTGTAGAAATGAGTATCCCTAACGGATCATTTCCACATCTCATCTAGGAAAAAGCTTGCCATGTATCTTGACTTAAAGAGATGGCTCATCTTTTGTAAAGAAGCCAGGGACAGCATCCAGAACTCTTGACTCCCATCACTTAGTCCAGTATGCCGGATAGCTTTCCTTTATCAAACATAATTGACTACTGAAAAGACTGGAGTTTTTAACTCACGACAAACCTGTCAGCATAAAACTTTTTGGTTAAAATATTACAGAGAGTTATTTTGGTTTTTAATAACTGAGATTCTTGGCTCTTAATCCCCTCTACCTTCAATTTCTGTCTTCTCTCCTCTCTTTCCTCAATACAACGGATTTATTTTTCCTCTCCATATAACACACAGACTTGGTGACAAAAGGAAAATACATAATGATCATAGTGATTCTTAGATACAAGTGGCCTCAATGAGCTATTTTTAATATTAACTTCCAGGAAAAAAAAGGATAATGTTGAGAAAGCCTCAGTTTCAGTGGCATGAGATGGAGTAAAAGATGTAGTTGAAATAGGCAGGGATGCTGGGAGGCAGGTGGAAGGAGAAAAAAATAGAGCAACCATTGCTCAGAATGGTCCTTGTGTTTGTGGCAGAAACAGAAAACTCCTTGCAGGTTTAAGTGGAAAAAGATAGATGAGGAAACACAACACAAACAGACTAAGTATAGAAAAATTGTACTTCATTATCACTCAAGAAAAATTAAACACTAGAAAACACAAATCTTCTTTATCCTTTGGTGTTCTGGTCTGCACGTATTCTTACTGATATATTACAGCTGCTGTCATTTAACTTTATTAATTGATCACTGTCAGGAACACAAGAACAGAGCTGGTAACTCTAAGAGCACCTCAAACCTCCTAAACTGCTCTCCCACTGAGATAAGTGGCTCAGATTTACCAGGTTGTGGTTACCAGTCACTGCACTGCTCAGACACCCCCAGTTTGATTCTGCAACTGCTACAATCAGACCTCCTCCAAGGTCAGGAAATCTTCAGAAAACACATTCCTTTTTAGATTTCGTTTTAGAGAAGCAAAAGAAACACAAACAAACAAACAAAAAAAACCCAACAGGATGTACGTTTAAATGCAACAGCAGCACGACCTTCAGGATCCAAACAAACTGAGCACCAGCTGCTGTTTGGGCACCCCTGTTTTATCTGGGCACACTAGCTTTGATCCTTAATAAAGAGGACACTGAAAACTTGGCAGACACATAGCAGATAGGTGAATAGAGGGGAGGAGAAACAATATAAAATACCATACATATAAAAATACACTATAAAAATGCAATAACATCTATCAAAGCTACCTGCAGGATAAAAATCTTTTAAATAATTTTGATTTAATTGCAACATTCCAGGCTCTTGGCTGAATAAGACAACCTATCGAGGTGATAGGCGAGTGGCAACAAAGCTGACAAAGAAAGTCTGATAAATGCAATCACAGGATGACAGAACCTGGCAAGTTCAATTACTGTTGCAAAGCCAGGTGGGAGATGGACTCTGCTAACTGTAATATATCCTTAGCAGCCAGCTCTGGCCACATACAGCTCTGACCAAACTCCTTTGAGTGACTGACAGGATCCCAGGAGGCTTCAGTCCTGTGGCAGGCTGAGAGCAGGTACAGTTGTTATCAGAAGGACCAGAGACTAACAGGGAGTGCTTCCATGCAAGAGTTTTTGATGCAGCATGCAAATAAACCTAAGGAACTCTCAGTGAAACTATTTCAAGCCTCCTGAGCAGTCTGTGCAAATGAGCAATTTGTGCTCACTTTGTCCAGTTCCTCTAAAACTTTGGCCAATGTTAATTTACACTGCTGCAAACCCGTGTGAATCCAGGTAATTTCAGCAAGATAAAAATCCAAGGAAAAGAAGGGGGAAAGACTTGGTTGTTCAGTTTTAAGGACCTGGCCTTAGGAGGCAAGACATCGAGTGGGCTCTCACTGCTTGCAGTAGGACATCAGAGGGCTCCTCATCACACAGGGCTGAACATCAAATGCCCCAAAGCTGAGGACACACAGTTACTACACCAAACCACTGCTCCTTGTGGTTGCCCAGGCAGAAACTCTCATGTTTCTGATTTTCAGCACCCTGTGCCTACACATATGAATATAGAGATTGTTATACCTCTCTCTAATTAAAAGGATTTTCATCTCCTTAGTTTTCTACTTCAGAACAGACCCGCTATTCCACATGAGGTAGATGCATACAGCAACTTGTGGCTTCTCATACTTCAGTGCAAAATTATCTAAGGATTTAAGTAATGTTTAATCAAAGTATCAGGCTTCCTTGTAGTTCCTTTTTCTTTCTTCTTTTTAAGTCACAAAAAATAAGTCTTTTCTCAATTTTTTGGTTGTTGACTTTTATTTTCCTAGTGACTCTTTTGGAAAAAAACAAACTCACTGTGTTATTAAACAACTTCTTTGTTCTCTTTCTGGATTTTCCAAAAATATTGTAAAATGACAATGGTATAAAAATTATACTGTAAAAAAGTAAGTACTGTGAATAAGCAGAGTTATTCATTTATATCCCTAGCTTATGAAATGCCCGTATCACATATCCTTTATCCAACAGCAGACTCTTTTAGCTTCAATCACAAGAGCTAACAATATGTTATTGATATGATTTCAGGAAACTGTCAGCAGGCAGCTTCACTTTCAGCTCCTCAGCTCTGGTGAGCGTACGCACAAAACGTACCTGTGCCTCTCCTGCATGAAAGCTGGCAGCACTGTGCACATTCCTGTCAGCTGTCACAGCGGAATAAAGAGAAATGTAAACAGGTCTTCCTCCCTAAATGCAGCCTCATGCTCCTTACACAGCGAAAAGCCATTACTGGTTTCGCTGGGAGTTTTAAGTAGCACCAGAAGCCCCTGTCAGGGCACTGAGGTGCCACTGATCCCTCCCTGCAAAAAGCTGGAGGAAGGAGCAGCTGGGCAGGTGACCCAAGGGGCAGCTGTGAGCCCTCATCCTTCTTGCCCCATGCCCACCTGCCCCCCAGCAGCCAGACCTCCTCCCTCAGCTGGCCTTTCTCGCTGCTGCAAACCAGTTTCCACCTTCCACTTGTGCCCACCAATTCTATGCAACATGAAATCAGTAAAAAGACCAGCAAACGGCGGGGGGGGGGCTCTGGGCCTCCACCCTGCCAGGAAGGAGAGTGGGTTAAATGAAGCCCAAAGTTTGCTATGCCCCAAGCCGGGTCTCCAGAAGCAGTCAGAGCCTGACTCCTATAACTGGGGTGAAATTCAGGACTCCCAATGTGCTTGTGCACCTGAACCACTGCGCTGCCTTAGGAGAAGGGGGGCAATCAAAATCAGAGGTGAGGCTCTTCCTTAAAGATACAAACATCTTCAACTACTGCTCCCTGAAGGAAAAATAAAGTTAGCAACATAAATAAGTCCAGTATTTTCAAGTTTTATAGTTATGCCTTATTTTCAAGATCTGAAGAATAATCACAAATGCCAGAAGCCAGAACAGGTAAGCTAAAAGTGCAGCCCTTCCTATTCTAGGGAACCAGTGGGTTCAAAACTAGTTTTCATATTGGCTTACAAGCTTTAATAAAAGAATAGGTTGTACTATTAGACGATGGTCATTTTTTTTTTTTTTTTTGTCTGACAAAGAGCAATAACAGGCTGCTGCAGGAGTTAACACAGTTTTGGTGGGGTTTTTATCCTCCAAATGATCACAGAAAGTACCACACTTTCAGGATGTGCCTCACTTGTTCTTAAAAGGGTAAAACAAAATATTCTTCTAGCTATTCTAAGCCTGCCATATAAGTATTATGCTGTTACAGATTTCAAAAGGTTAGCTTCAATGAACCTGACATCAGTATAACCCAAAATAACCCATTCAAGAGAAAAGTAAGAAATAATTGCTGTTTTCTCTTTTTTTTTCCTCAGCTATATTGCTATAATGATTTTGCATAACAGATTGAACAAAGTGCTGTTGTGACAGGTGGTAGAATTCAGCTAGTAAGCACAGAGACAGGGTTCAATTTAGTTTGTGAATCCTTTAATTGTTGTGCAGCTAATTAAAGAAGGTTCTTTACACTCGCAAGTGTTTACCGTTGCTAGTATGCATACATGAAAAATTAAATTGTGCCTTCAAGGGCTGAGAACTATAGAAAAATCATAGCTGATTCTGCAACATGCTTACCAGCTCAAAATAGCTGCTTTTCACAATTGGAATTTGTAAAACTTTTTGCTAAGCAAATATAGAGCTAATTAGAAGTGTTCGTTGGACCAATTAACATTTAAATAAATAAGCCATATTGCACATTTCACAGTCTTTATTTAATGATGCTTCTTAACTCTTTGGAAAGATTCCTTTAAGTACAAATAAGTTGTCATAAAAATGAAAGACAAAAATAACACCATAACAGTATATTCTATGCTTTTTTCTTTTTGCCTTGAAGTCTTTTCGAAAACTCTATACCTGTAACTGGGGGGGGGGTACACAAATCTGGTTCCTTCTTTCATCTTGTCAAGTTACCTTTCCACCCTTTTGAATGCAAACAGAAAAACATATTTGATTACTATTTAAAGTGTTATGATAGCTCTGTTTGTTTTGCCCCATGGAACAGAATCTGTTTTAGACAAAAATTCTTCCTTTTATCTCATAAAATGGCCATTCCAGCCAAAAAGAAGGGTGTTCTCGGAAGAAATTGCTCTTGAAGGAAGAAAAACGGCAGTTTGAAAGTTGCAAATACAAACAGCGAAGTGAGACTAAAAAAATAAATCTGTTTTTCAGGCCTGCTGTGAGCATTCCCATAGCAAACCCGGTGCTGTTGTTATACCCAACCCCAGGGCCGCAATTGCCTCTCTTTTCGGGGTCAAGTGATATTTCGCTTTCAAAACAACTGTCTTTTAATTTAACAGTCCCTTTCAATCAATAAGACCCCTTCAGTCTTCGTTGAACACACATTTTCTCTCTCTCTTTCAACCTCCAAACCTCTATCTAACATAAAGGTTACATTAAAAACAGGGGGAAGGCTTCTTGTTACTTTTTTCCAAGATGCATGGCACTACCTTGTAATCACACTAAGAGCTAACACGGAAGGACTCGTTGTTGACCTTGGCTTTCAGCACAGAAAAACCAAATTAACAAGGACCAATTAACATTTAAATAAATAAGGAAGATTAACAAAGAATACTCTGCATACCAAGAGGGTAAAATAAACCAAGGAGTACAGTATCTCCCTCAATCAGCATGAATGAAATTCTCCAGGAAGGACTCAAGCTCATCGGCGCATGGAGGCACAGACTGCTCTTTCCTGTACTGGCAAGGGCTGCTGAGCTCCAAAGGGATGTGGCCATGTGTGAGAGCAGGGAATGCTCTCCCTTTGGAAAACTCTTGGGAAAACGAGAGAAGACCCCAGAGTCCTGCATGATATTTTTAGGGAAGAGAAGGTGCTGCCCATCTTTCTGGTCTCTCCTCTGTCCCTTCCTCCTGAGACTGTCGGTGTTTGGGATCTCCTCCCCTGACTGCTGTGCCACAGGAGCACGTGGCTTTGAACTCGCGGCTGCGCAGCAGCAGGCCAAGTGTAGACACCTCTTGCATGGACTGCCAGGTTTGATAGCTCTGATTAGAATTTTGGTCAGAAAGCTGTGTTTGGTTTTGGGTTTTTTAGATCCAGTAAATTCTGGTTAAAGGCAAAGAGAAGAAATTGCCAAAGAACATCCGACAGCCCAAGAGGAAGGTATTTGGGAAGTCCCTGGAGACTGGGAAATTAGGGTTCTGAAATGTCCATTCCGTTAGTCTCAACCTGAAGACTCCAACCTAAATTTTTATGCTAATTAAGTAGTTGTTCTGAGAACAGAGTTGTAAAACACATATACGAAGTTCTCAAAACTTTCATGCTTTAGACTCTCTACTCGACTTTAACTTCATATACTTCTTTAATCTTTCTTTGTGGGGAAGAGTGGGGGCACAAAGGTACCAGAAGCAGTAACCTGGAGGTAGTTGCAGGGACTCTCTGTACCATAAAATCAGATGATGCTCTATCAGGCAGGATCAAAACTGGTTGAACTCATCACCTTCAGCCCTGGCCACTCACTATTCCCTCAGGTAAATCTCCAAAAATGACTTTAAGTTGGTGAAATTTCTCCACCATTCTTGGATATCATTACCACAACAGAATAATTAAACCCCTCACTTGCTAATCACCTGCAAAGCCTATCTCTTAAAAGGAAATTCCTCCTATACAAAGGTTATGAATAATTCTCAGAAGGTTACAACATGATCTATCATTTTAAGTATTTGGATCTGGAGTACTGGTTCAGGCCTCTAACTGACAGCCACCTTTATGAATAGTTAAGAGTTCACAGAGATGATTATCATGTACTATTTAAATATGTATAAAGGACAAAGATAATAACAATACTTTGCACTTTAATAGAAGCTTCTGTCTGAAATTCTCAAAGGAGAGCAAAGTCCTCACAAATGCACACTCGCAGCCCCTCTGACCTGCACAGTTGGTCACTGCTATTATTCTCGGGAATCTGGTAGGCTGTTATTGTTAGATTTCTCAAAAATGATAATGTCTGGCTTGATTTATAGAGCAACTGAAGCTTTACTAAATGAGTAACCCAAAGTGACTCGCCATTGTAGGAGCATTGACCAGTGCCTTGTGCCGAGGCAGAAAGCAGCGTGGGACACCGCAGGGAGCTCTGCAGGTCCCTGGTCCAGGAGGAGAATCCTCATTGCCACACCAAACCACCACTGACTGATGGGCACACAGTCCAACTGGAGAAAAGCATCTCCTGCTGCTGTTTAGGAATCAGCCTTTCCGTAGCCTCAAAAATAATTTCAGATTTCTTTTTTTCCCCACTACTAAACAAACAAACAAAAAAAAAACAAAAGTGGACTCCACTTGAGAGCCAAACTTTTTTGCACGAAGAAAACTTTCCTGCACTTCATTAGAAATACAGCTGGTTTTATACTCAAAAAAAATAAAAGTAAAAAAGAAAGTTTTAGTTAATCTATTTCTAAATCCCCTGTGTTGATGAAGTTAACCTCTCCTGTCTTCTGATCAAGAGGCTGGAAGCAAGTGACTCTCTCTAATACCCCATAAAGTATAGAAGGAAGATTTGATCATGCTCATTTGTGTCTTTCACAGAAAATATAAACAGAGCTAATAAATTGAAACAGAAGTGTAAAAAGTAGGAAGCCTAAATATCATTACCAATCCAATGCAACTATAAAGTCTGAAATGCTGCTAAAAAGTTGGTTGTGTTTGAAAACTGGACCTGGACACTTTGAACTTATGCAAATGGCATTTGTACAGCAGTGGAACCAAAGGTCCTCCTGACCTTAAGGGCATATTTACAGAAGAGTCAACTGATCTTGAATAATTCCACTAATGTATTAGGAAAACATGTTTTACTTCCAACATTACTAATGTTTATTATACAACTTTGTTTCTTAAACAAGTAAATGTCTTAATCAAGTATGAAAAAAGCAAAGAAAAAACAAAATCAGATACCTCCCAAAGTACCCAAGTTTTCCTGCTTCCTTTTAAAATAACAGTTTTGCTTCAGCATTTTTTAAAAATTCACATGAGTGTCAGAGAAGCAAAACTTACTTTCATATCTCTTGGAAAACTTGTGACAAATATAACAAAGGGAGAGAAAGAGACAAGTTGGTAAAATCTATTTTAATGTAATTGTTTTCAAATACCTGCACTAAGTGGGAATGAGATCTTATCACCAAGTTCCTCTGGAACAGACAACTTCTCTTGAAACAAAATGCACTGGTGGGGGGAACTGGACCAGCTTTGTCCACTGGACACTTTGTCCTGTAGGATTGTCTCTATTCACTCCCTCTTTCATCTCAAAAAACCAACTCAACATAATTTCCCTACCAGCACTGCAATCAGTCTCAACTTTTTTGGATTTTTGCTTGGTTGATTTTTGGGGGGTTTGTTTGTTTGTTTTAGTGGGGTTTGTTGTTGCTGTTTGTTTGTTTTTCTTTTAGGGTTGATTTGTTTTGCTTTGGTTTTAATTTTAGCTCAATTCATTAAATCAGAATGATAAAGTTACTGAAATAACACCCCAAGCCTCTGCCTGCACTACTGCTGTCACAATGGAACTCTGATCTCATTCAAGCTTCTATAGCTAATAACAAACAGCAAGAGACTGAATTCCCTCAACTCAAATACAACCATCTAAAGTCAAGTTAAATTCAGCATAGAGTTCACAGATTCAGAGGATCAGAAAATTGGTTCACAACAACTTATCACAGAGAAACATGTTAGCACAAGTTAACTGATTCACAGTAATTTTTAGTGTACACGCTCTTGGCAAATGTGAGGTAAACTTAGTACAGCTTTCAGTGAAAGACATATTTCACTGGTTTCATTAGGGCTAAACTAATACACTGCTGCTGGCGTGCTGGGAGGCAGGAACTACTACAGAGACAGATACAACAGCTGACACTTGGTAATCAGGGTGTGGGATCGGGATTTATTGCCGGGTTCTGTGCTCTTTTGCCCGGGTTTAGAAAATCAGGTATTTCAAACTGTAATTTGTTTCACTAGATTTTCATTAAAACACCTGTGTTAAATTTCTCATGGAAAGCTACAAGGCTTTTCCCTAAAGACTGTCTGCCATGGAAGTCTCACCAAATGTGCAACAGGATATGGGCTGGCACAAATATATGACAGAAATCACAAAGAGCCTAAGCTCCATGATATGCAGAGATACCAAGACTTAAAGCAGCGAGAGAGACAAATTTTAAAAATATACTTGATGGATCCAATCCAAAAACAACTTGGCAACAGTCTTTCCAATAATTTTCATGAATTTAGTTCTAACTCAGTGACAACCATTTATGTCCATATATGGACCTAAGGGTGGAACTCGAATCCATAGAGATGTGAAGCTGATTGTTGCAAATGATGGCCACATATACAGGGAAATACTTAAATTACCCATATTCTTTATCTTTCATTGCAGTCTTTAACACAGAACACAAAAATCAAGGTGGGCATTTACAGTTAAATATTTTTCCCTGCAAAATTACTTCCAATAACTGAAAACAATCTGAATTAAAACCAAATAACATAGCACTGTAACGTATTACTCACAAAACATTTCAAAGAAAAAAAAGTCACCCACGTGTAATTTCACTATAAGCCACACACCATTTAACTATAGCAACACACTGTTCTAGAGTTCCCTCTTTCTTAGTCTAATGGATTGGTAAGGCTTTCACCCTTCTTTTTCCTGCTCAAAAATATGAGTAGCAATGGACCATGAAGCTGTAATACAGGGAAAACAGGGAGTCCTACCTTATGCCTAACTGACTGGCTATATAAGGTTTCATGAATGAAAATAAACATAAAAATTCAAATGGAAAAGATATCCCCAGGAGTTTCCAGTTCTTCATGCATAATTTCACTGACAGTGGAATGCTCTTCCACTGGTGGCACTGCCACCATCAACTCAATGCACTTTGGGACACATCAGTGCAATAGAAAGATGCTGATTAGAGGATGCAGTGATACAAGACAGAGAAAAAACAGTAACAAAACAACAATGCACTAGAATTACTCCTAATCATAATTATTTTCCTCATATTTTTTTTTAGAGACTAAAACCAGTGTTGAAAAATCTTTAACTTTGATTTGCTGTGTACAGCAAGCAAATACTGGGTTCAGACGGATGTATGTGTTTGTGTTGTAGGTAAAGACACAGGGCAGGGAGCAGGTACAACACTCTGTGCACACAGGAGGGGACAAACTCAACAGAATCTCCTCGGCACAGACAGTGCGCTGGCTCAAAACACAAATCCACACAGAGCGGCGAAACTGGCTAATTTTAAGACTTCCAGTCTTGACATAGTAAACATACTAAATACTTTTGTTCAGCTCTAGCCATGTTCACTCAAATCACAGACTATATAATAATGTGGAGTAACATATGTGCAAAATGAATATAAGCCACATTTATTTTATAACTGAGTCTGCACTCTGGTTTGCGTGTTTTCTAAATAAAGGAAAAATATATATGAGAAGCTTAGATCTAGAAGTTTACAATAGAAACAAGAACAAAAAATCACCTCGGCAAAAATGTTTCTAAACAAAACTTCTGCATTTTACCTTTATGTAAATTATTAATTTCATGAGGCAACTACAATGATTACAATCAAAAATAAGTACATGCTTTTCCTCAAAATGTTCCCATAACACTTCCTATTTATCATCTCCTTTCAACATTATCATCCGGCCTTCTACTTATGATCTCCTATGGCAATCAGGTGGCAGCTGCTATATATTCTGAATAATATTTTCCCTCCTGGGCATCATACACCTTTGGGATACCTAAGAGGCTTTTCCATAGATCAAGAGGTATCAATTAATTTGAAAGATCTCCTACACAGGAAGGAAGGCAGTTTAATAAGCATTTACAATGAAAACTTTTTGAAATAACCAAGCAGAATGCACACAATGGCCACACTAATGTTGCTATGTATCCTCTGTGCTTATTCACTGATTTCCACTCCACAGCTTTGTATGGAATTTATGAACTTGACTAAACATAAGCATGAGCTGAAATACCTTCTTAAATTAAGACGGCAAAATATCAGCACTGCTTGTGAGACGTGTCACTAACCAAAAATGTTGTGGGGTTTATTCTTCTATCATATTTAATGTTTCTCTAAGGCAAAGAATCAGTGCTTATTGGTACATTATAAACCATTAATTGCAACAAGTAAGTTTCAGCAACTAAAGAGAGAATCAAAGTGAATTTTCAAGCAGGAAACAGACAAGTTTGCTCAATACTGTTGAAATTTCAGGCAGATGAAGTCACTCTGCAGGTAAAGAACAAGAGATAAGGAAAATGAAACTTGTAGACAAATACTGCTAGTATTGGCTGGAGCCATTTCTCTGTCAGACTACAATATGGTCTGGCACATTATATGACTTGCACTTTCTAGTTATATTCTAGGGGTTTTTTAGGACATGATCTATATCACCTATTTGTAGCTGTTCCAGTATCTCATCTACATGAGACATCCATCCTTAAAGAGAATTAAATCCTTTCAAGATCTCTATGCCTTTTCTGTGAGAAGCAAATACAGAAAACCCAACTTTTAAACCATATTCCCTTACCTTGTGCAGGAAAAATAGAATTCTATAATCCAAATTATACTGAGTATTTCAAAGGGCAGCTGGCATCTCCAGTGCTGCATCGCGAGCACTGTTTTCAAAATCATATTTTACAGGAATCAAGACTAAATTGTTACTTACAAGGTTCATTTTGTAAAGACATTAATTAATGGTCTGCACATGGAAGGGAGTTGGGAAATACTGTGCATTTTGTGCATTATTCTGTTGGCATGTACATCATTCTAGCAATTAATGTTGACATCTTTTTAAAATTAAGCAATATAGACAACATATACTCTGCTCAGCTTTTTGCCCTTTTTTTTTTCATGGGGGTGGGTGTGGAATAGAGAGAGTCTCCCATCTCTGAGCACTAATACTGCCAGGGAAGTCCTCAATTTCCTCGTAAGGTTTCATTCTGTCTTGCTAAATGGTACGTTTTAGGTACAGTTCTGGACTTTGAAGACACTTTTGAGGATCTAGCATTCTCACAGACTGCCAGAGCTGTGGAGACCACAATTCTTAGTGCAGAGATTCAAGTAACATTCTTAGTGAACCATTCCTTTAAGAACCCCCATTAAAAATCATACCCCTCGCTATATTTCATATAGAAAAGCAACTCACCGTTGTATTCAGACAGACAGACAGATATCAGTTCCCTTTCTCTTCCTCCCTCCTTCTCAAACCTAAGCAAAGAGCTGTTCTCTCCTGTTTCCCCAATAAAGTGCATCCCTCTTTCCATAGGAAAAGACATGAAAAAGGGAGGAGGTAGTAGTTTACCTCAGTAATGTAAACCCATGAACTATTTTTTCCATCAATCTGGCCAGCAGGAACTTAGAAGCAGAAAAATACCAGTTATGTCTTTGAAAAGGAAATTCCAAGCATCTCTGTATCATTCTCAACAAGTCTAAGCACCTTAATTTTAAGGTTCTAGATATGTAGAAAGTTAGTGGCCTTCATGACTCAAAGCTCTGGTATTTTTTTAAATGTTTATTGACCTGTTTATTATTATCTGTTTATTGAACTGTTTTCCATGAATCTGTCTAATCCCTTCCTGAGCCTGCTGATGCTGTCTGCCTCTACTAATTCCCTTGGCAGCAAGTTCCAGAAGTTCACTACTCACCGTGTCAGGAAATGTTTCATTTTATCTGTTTTAAACTGATCTCCTGCTACTTCTACTGGGTGTTCCAGCTATGGTTTTGGGAGATTTGGTGAGGGGGAAAAAAAAAAAAAGAGGGCAAGGCTTCTGGAAATGATTGTGATAGAATTTTGTGTTTGCAGCTGTCTTTTTTTTCCAAGTTTAAAGTAATAGTGTCCAAAAAAAAGCTACCACACAACTCAGAATGGAAGAACCCAACACAATAACATGAGATGCGACAAACACCCTCACTCATGTAGATTTGCTAACTCAGTCTATGGAATTGTATGATCTAGTCCTTGCTGATGAAAAGACAATGCACTTTACAGTGTCAAAGACCTCTTCCATTTAATAATCAAGTCTTGCTAACATCCTTTGTAATTAGACCATTTGAGGATTGACAGCTTTGTCGCAACCAAAATCTATCATGACTGATAGTCATTCAGATACAGGAAAAAACCCAAACATTCTTACCATTTTGATTAAGAGGAAGAAAGAGAGAAAAATGTCAGAATGAAGCCTTCACTACAGCTTTTTTCCAGAAATGCCCATCCAAATTTGGGTTTGAAGTCTACATAGACCTTCCATCCCAAGCCAATTTAACTGAGAGCCCAAGGAAAATTCTTCCCCATCTGGCAGGGACTGTTGTTCCAAGCTGTGACCAGATGATTCCCTCCACCCTCACCCTCCAAAACCAGAATGACTGTAAAAAAAATAACCATTCTCTTTGGTTAAAAAAAA
The DNA here is from genome assembly GCA_013396755.1 of Sclerurus mexicanus. Lineage (NCBI taxonomy): Eukaryota > Metazoa > Chordata > Aves > Passeriformes > Furnariidae > Sclerurus > Sclerurus mexicanus. Next base: position 132,008 of record VWZF01004469.1, on the reverse strand, counting down.
AAAAATAAAAAATCTCCCGACCATGGTTGAAGCCAAATGGCCCTTCAGGCTACTACTGAAGAATCAATTACATTAGCTGTAAGCCTAAGAGAGTCCTGGGGACAATCAGTCAGAGCCATAATAGCTGTGAGGGAATTGTTAAGCAAATTGAGGGATTCTTTAGGTAATTGGGATTGGACAACCAGGTCATACTTAATTTGAAGCATCCATTCCATACAAGTGCTTCAGAGGTATAGTAGGAACTACAGACAGTAAAGTCTAATTGTGCTGCTACTAACCCAGTGCATTTAAAGGCACACCCCACACCCCCGGCCCCCCATTCTTGTGCAGAATGTTTGATAGGATTGTGCTCACTTTCGGCAGAGCAGAATTCAAGCAGCTACTGCAGGGTCAAATCGGGGAGCTGAGAACTCCAGAGCCTTCTGGGAGAACCTGCAGTGCTTGTCCACAGCCGCAGCCAGGGACACTAAATGCTCAGGGTATTCAAGCAAAATTGAGAACAAGAAAAATGGTCAATCCATTGCTTTCTTTAAGACAATCCAAATACACTAAGGACGTAGATTTTTCTCTTTTCATTGTAGATTGTGCATTTAGCACACAAAAGGTATGCTTCACTACAAACTCTGGTCTTCCAAAGAAACTCCTCCTTCAAGCTCTTCAAATTTTACAGGCAAGAAAATCCTCTGTTCTGGGAGGTCATTCTGATGGGACTGTGAGGGGATCTCAGATCAAATTGGATTTTTCATCCAGTTAAATAGGGAATTATTCCAAAAGCAAAAAGCTCTCAATTTCCTTTGTTCACTGAAACAACTTGCAGGAAAAAAGAAAATGGTATGTCCAAAGCCCATCTTCATGTCCACTTTGCTTTTGGAAACACCTGTTGCAAGCAGCTACTGCTAGCATATTTTTGGCTTCTCCAGAGAGAAGCAAGCCATTTAGGTTAAGTACAATAGGGATCGCAGTCCCAAGAGAAACCAATTCTTTGTTGGACTGCCCTGAAGTTTCACAAGGTGAACAAAATGAGCCAGCAAACATGGCCCTAAGAGTGCCAGCACCAAAGCTGACAAATCTATCTTCTTGTCTCCCTTTCCTCTGATTCTTTTCTGGAACTAATTTGAGCAAAAACCCTATTTCTGGGTCTTCTGGCAAAGAGTACCTCAGATAATTGCCCAGAATGGAAGATTCTGCTAGTGCCACATTTCTTTGGCAAGGCAAGAGAAAAACTGGGAAAAGAGGGATAAAGAACAGAACCTGGATGGCTAAAGGGTGCCAAAGCGAGAGCTTTGCGCCAGTTGCCATTCTGCTTGAAATCTGCACTCAGGAGCCCAGCGGTCCCTGCTCCCAGCAAGCTGGCCATGGCTTAGAAGAGTTGGCCAGAGCAGACCCTGGCAGCACAGCTGATGACAGTGAAAACTCAGAGTAGCAGACAGGCCAATAGCCCATTGGTGGAGGTCAGGAATATCTGATCATGCACACTTCTGCCATTACAGAGCTCTCGCTGAGTACAAATCCATCCATTTCATGCTCCTGTTCTGGAGGATGTCTTAACTGCTTATCAAATCAGTTAGCATTTTCCTAGCCTTGACAGAAGAAGAGCCAACAACAGGCACTGGATGCAACTCTACCTCTAAGGTTTAGAGTTGTGACGTGATCTATTCAGCCAGGCTATAGCTTTCTAAAGTTATCCAGCAGAATGCCAGCAGTCACCCACTGACAACAGTTTCAAAATAGAGAAACGGTGTAAAACAAACAAACAAACAAGTAAAATCCCTGGTCTGGAACATACTGCCTTAACTGAAGGGAGTCTTTCTACTCCACACACTACGCGAACACCAATTTAGGTGAGTGAGCAGGCAAACAGTCTCCCATGAGACCAGTTAAACAGGCTATGGTATAGCGGTTCAATTGCCTGGACAACATCAGGAGTCAAAGTCTGGGGAACACTTGAAGAGCATAGCAAATAACCCATCGACAAAAATAATCATCAAAAACAGTCATCCACAAAATTTCTGCCAATCAGTACTTTGAAAAATGAACCATCACTTTTTGTGAAGATAATGGATGGGAATTCAATCTATGTCACAGCTATGGAAAAAAAAAAAATATCCCTTGCTTTAGACTGCAGGGAATGCTGAGCACACAGAATTTGGACTCAGTAAATTGCAATGTAGAAATGGTCATAGTTAGAGAGAGTCTTTCTTCTGACCAGAGTGCTGCAAAGAAATCTATTTTCCATGCAAGAAGAAAGCCTAGATGAAAACGTTCCAGATGCATCTTTAAGAGACTTGGTGAAACCTGCGTGAAACTTCAGGAACAGTGAAGTCAGCCAAATGAGTACCCACAAGTAGAACAAAACATTTGTAAGATGAGTGATAACAACCTAACTTCTTCCAAGTTCCAGATCAACAAAGGAAGCAACGTGATAGTGTTCAAGGATACTTTTGGTGATGGAAACACAGTGCACTGTACTCTCTACTGCTGCATCCCCACAATCATTAGTCATTATAAAAACCAAAACAACAGGTGTCTGAGGTAGCTGTGCTTGACAGAGTCTACTTCCAAACAAATAAGGGAAGACTACAGACTAGACTGTCAAGATTATAATCATCTATCTCAATATGACCAATTATATGGTCAGTAGCACTAAAAAAGGCTTCAGCCTCTTTTGCTGGAAAGGACTGTGATGGGGAGTACCTATGTGCAATGGAACACTTCACATCTCTGCAATCTTTGTGCAGGCACATGAATTAAAGACAAAATTCTAGATTCCTTGTTCAGGACAATAGCACTGTTTGAAGCCCTAACTTATAACATGCCCCAACTTATAACATGCCCCGTGCTTTTCAATCTTGTGTTTTATGAATGCTACTTTGCTTTAGAATAAGGTATATTCAAAAACTGAAATGCCATCTGAGAGAAACTTAACTAAGCCACAAGGTGGGTTCTTTTTGCCCATCAGAAAACCAGAGAATATGGACCACAACATATGCTAGTTTCAATGACAACTGGTGATATCAGGACACACGTGGTGTTAATTGGTCTGGACACTGGGAGATCCCAACTACTTCCATCCTGCTGCGTTTCTGACACCAGCAGACCACTGCAATACACTGCTGTACTTAGGGTCAGACTCCAGCTGCCCTCCCTGTGGAGACACATTGGGCACGGAGAAGAGGAAGATTTGCTTTGACACCCAGGAATAACTGCATCATTTTGGGAGACTGCATTTCAAGTTTTGTTTCCGATTATAATTATAATTACTTGGTGATGATCACCTCCCCCTTTAGCTTAATTTAAAATGCTTCTGAGTTGGAAAGATGAATGACTGGAATTATCTGGGAAGAGTTGGAGTGATGGGGAAAGGACATAAAAGAACTTTTGCTTTTTCAATTCTTCTTGTTGGCAAAAACCTTAAGAAAATATTGCCAATTAATTTTCCTCTCAGTGGTAAGCTTTGTACTTGTAACCTGTAACCAGTTATAACCATAACGTTGGATTGTTTCTTACTAATTGCTGACTGTTGTGACCTAAACATGATGCTAAAACTCTTAGTATAGGACAGGAGGGGAAACATGGCAGTGTTTCAGCTGACCATGTGTCACTGTTCTTCTTATACAATGTTCTTATAAGGCAAAACTGCTAAATGATATTGGGACCACCTGTCAGATACATTTAGTAGGGGCTACAGCTAGGTACCCAGTGAGAAGAAGGAATACAAAAAGCTGAAGGAAGTAAATTCTGTTTGGAAGGCAACAGCAAGAGAGAAGTCAAGAAAATATGAGGATCTCACATTCCCCTGCTGCCTCTCTCATGTGGATTTTCCTCTTTTCATTTCCACAAGCACATGCCTTCCACCACTGAGGCTCAGAAGAGCCTGGATAACCCAGAAACACAGAGGTAAAATGTCTTCTGATTCAATGGATGCATTGAAATTCCACAGCCCAAAAAACATTGTCATTGCTGGCTCTTCCCCAGATAATACTGATATTCCATCTCATGATACTTCATTACTGATATACCTCTAATGAAAAGTATGGTGAAATCTCTCCGGCAGCATCTGAACCCTAGTTCAGCCATGCTGGACAGAGAGAACATCTGGCTTGATGTCTTCTTTCATCACTTTCATTTATCCCATTTTACCAGCTTTCAAGAAGGTGGCTGTCTTTGCCTTCCTCTGAATGAGAGAGATTATTTGAGAACAGGAAATAAAACCAACCGGCAAGAAAGGAGCAGCTGCTACAACCAAACTGATGATGACAGTGCAACCATCAAAGAGAACTAAGAGATTCCTATTACCTGCTATCTAGCCGGTGCCTCGGGTATTCAGTGTGTTTTAAGTGCATAAGCTTAATTTGTTCTCACACACACTAGACCACTATTGCAGATGAATCTTCAAGTGCAATCAACTCGTTGATCTACCAAAAACGTGCTGGGCCATAAAACCAGTACAGTGAATTTAATCTAAAAAGATATGTTAGATTCGTTTTCCACAGACCCTTAGTCTTAAAAATACTGTTTATGCATATGAGAAATCCAATGGTGTTTACAAGAATAATGGTTTGCAGCACTGGGCAATAAAGGCTGAGATTCTCTTTGCAAACAGATAAATATTTGCACACTGGTACTGTGTGACCATCTACCCAAATATTATCTGTGCGCAGGAGGAATAAAGCACATTTCGCCAGTTGCTGTAACCATAATGTGTCTTTCCTTTTCTTCCTTTCTAAGCTGTAGTAGTCCATAAGAGCAAAACCCACAGTCTGTACAGATATTGAGGATACATAAGTAATGCATGGGGACTTAATACTACAAAACACTTATACAGCACTTTATATATTCACAGTATTCTACAAACATTAACAAATCAATCCTCACACCAACTTGTAGGATGTCTAAATATTATTTTCCAAATCAGAGCTAAATCTGTTGCTCATGTCTATACCCTCTCTTTACTTACACTACCAAATCAAAACTAAACAGTAGCACTGTATATCATATTTACCAGAATAGTGGCACCCATTGCCTCAAAAGAGGACTCAATTATAAGAATTATTATAGAGGTTAAACGTGCAGAATGTATGGAGCTGCAAGGACGTATATGAGTAACAGCACCAGCTAGGAAGGTTTTACAAAGTTTTTAAGACACAAATCTAAATAAATGCTTGTAGTGTTTGAGTATTCAAAGAAAAGTCCAAAATTACTAACCACAAACAATGCAGTTCACAACACATTGAGTGCATACTCCAGACATGCTAGTGGTGCTCATGAAGCCTACTGGTGGTTCACAGCTATGGACTGCAGCACTGGTAAGGCCACATTACCTTCCTCCAAAAAGCAGCACCAGAATCAGGCGAAGTTCATTAACACACGAATTGGTTGTCCTGGCATACAGCCAGAATGGGGTGATCCTTGTTAACAGGTAACGTTTCAGCTAGGGGCCGGACCCAGAGAGAATCCACCCAAACCTAAGAAGGGTGCAATTCATACCATGAAGAGAGAGCAGGGAGCTGGCTGCCGAGGTTTGAAATCAGGCCGGCAGCAAAGGCTGGGCTTACTGGCTCACAGGCTCCATGTGGACCTGAAGAGGGTGGTGTTTACAGAGCAGCTGGCAGGGTTTATCCGCTCAACTTTCTCCGACCCTGAGAAACAGCCTGGCAGCCTTCTAGCTCTCCTTGCTCTCAGATGTACCTTTTTCTTCTTTTATGATCAATAGTCCCAGGAGAGACTTCAGAGAAAATGTTGGCCTCAAGTACTCAAAATACTCAAGAGTTAAGTCTGGCATTTTTAGAATACCTGCGGGTAGTCTGGCAAATCAAGTATCCCACATTCACCCATCTCTAATGATGATTATTATGCACCAACAGCTGTCTACAGTTCAATGGATGAGGATCTAATTGATCTCATTACCTCCCCCCATATAAAGTGAAGAGCATTCCTGCTCCTGGGTTTGGGGATCCTAGGCTGATTGAAGACCGTGGGCTGAAGACCTGGAAACGGGCTATTTGGTAGTGCTGCTCGTTTGTTTTCAGCTGGTCAAAATCCACAGAAACAAACATCTTGTAATATACTGTATAATATACTACAATGTGGCTTTTGTCTTACCAGTTTAATACGGAATAACTCTGATAGCATTCATATGAATATTAATTTTGTAATAAAAAGCAGGACTGGTGTATTAGTTATGCGTTCTTTTGTTACTCTTAGTCTTTAATTATTATTATTAATGCTATTATGTCCAATTTCCCCTCACCTCGCTCACCCTCGCAGTCTCGGCTGCGGTGCCCTGTCTCAGGCAGCGAGCTCCTTCTGGAGCCAACAACAATGTTACCCAATTAACCCTCTGGCAGGGTACACTGCAGAGTATAAACGGTGTTGCTTCCTCTCCTACAAGACTCTGAACATCCCTTCTCCCTGCGATGCAGCCAGGGACCCGAACCACTTTCTTGGGCTTGGGCTGCCTGCCCGGCTGACCCTGTATGTGGTTGTCATGTGGCAGGAATAGCCAAAATATTTATGCTCGGGACCTCGTGGGAGGGGGATCTGTACTTCAGATTCTGAAAGTTGCATTTCTGAAAAAGAGAAGAGCCGTTTTGCAGAAACAAAAGGCCTGAGTCCACCTCTTTTGGGTGGGTGTAAATCCTCTGTTTTTAATAAAGTTATACCTGATTTATAACTGCATGAGAGGAGATTCTGGCCCGTAATATAATATAAAATGCTCAGCTTTCTGCAGTTTGCTTATTCATAAAGATTACTCCACTGTCACTGTGGAAAAGATGCAATGAAAAATACCTATTACTCTGCAGCTTTGCAACTGCCAACTCTCTTGTTTTTAAAAGAATACCACTGTTCATTTGCTAGGCTACAGCAGATATATTTTTAACATAAAAACACTATATTTAATTGGTTATGGATCTCAGTTCTTTTAGCACTACTGGAAATCACACAAAAACACATTAGTACAGAGCAATTAGTGCAATGGCAGTAAACAACTAAGGCACTATTAAGCTGTGGGTGATTAAATAGTATTACTTCTTTATTTTTTATGATATTAGACTAAGAGAAGATTTTAAACATATATTCCCGTTAATGTTAATAAATTATATGAAGAGCAGGTGTCTTTAACTTTAAGACTATTTTCATCAGGGCACTTCAGTTTATAAGAAAGATTTTGTTTTAATGGAAGATTTGTCTCTTTATACGGCATATCACGCTATTTCTTATCTCACTACACTGGGACATTTACACAGTAATATTATTTAATGAGAGTTATGAAATCACACACTGTTCCTTCAGAAAATAATACCCGTATCTCTACCACCAAGGAACAAAGAGCTACCAAACTCCCAAAATAATATGCAATTATTTATATCCGTGCAAAGAACAACCCGGGTACTATTTGACAAATTTACTACAACGGGCTGTAACAAACAGAGTGATAAGTTAGCCTGAGTGGCAGTAACCTTCAGGCAACATAAAAGACGAGAATCTGACCCAAGGACAGAACCCTTGTGGTATACCTTTTTAATCTGCCCAGCCCTCCCAATCTCTCTGGACTCTCTACTTGTTTATAGATCATCCTCATGGTCTGGCACATCTTTTCCTCGGCATCTGATTAAGTTAACAATGTGCTGCTATTTGCATGCAGATTTGCCAGGCCTTTCTCTACAGCTGCTCCCAAAGACTTGGTCTTTCTCTGTAATGTGATAGCACAGCAGTCAGTAAATGCAATCTTTGTCAAACCCAGGTGTGCTCTTGATTTGGTTCTCATTCGTTCCAAGCAATTTTTCTTTCTGTAGCATTTATAAGGCTCTATTATAGTATAGCCACATCTGGAGCTAAAATTCCTCTATTAATTATATACTTTTACCACTATAAAGACAAATTCAGAGACATCAACTAACATTTTTGTTGTTGTTCTTATTCTCTTTTTGACAGCCTGTATTTTCTGTAGAAATTTAATTTTTTAAAGCAGCATTCCTGATTTTTAGTTCTATAAAAACAGTAATGCAAGCATGAAATCTAAATATTTAGTATCTCTAGTCTAAAATCATGCTATCATGCTATCAATGGCAATATAAAGTATTAAGCTTTATTTTTTTTTAACCTGTCAATATTCTCATACACATACAATATTATAATAATATACCTGTCTCATTATAAGAGTTACAATCTACTTGGGAAAGAAGAAGAGTGGTTAAACAAAAAGCAAAAAAACTTACTCAGTTCCCTAGTGGACGCTGGTTCACATCACAGAATCACCAAACAATTTGTTCCCTCCACAGTCAAAATGCAGAACCAAATTTGATCAGCATGGTGACTTAAACGCTGTATTTTCCTTGTGCAATGAGGGTAATTTTTCAAGATCAGGTTTGAAGTAGATTAGTGCAGAAATATGAGCTAAGCCTTCACTCTTATCATCTGAGTATGGATAAAGGATGCATTCACCCAAGAGCACCACAAGTTATTTTCTAAGAAAAAATTTTCCTACCTCTTTTTTTCCTGTGTGTTTGAGTACAGAGATCGTCCCAATGAGGTAATAAATGGAGACCAGCAAACAGGTTTGACAAGTGAATATTCACTCCACAAATGTGCATTTAAGAGAAAATACTAGAAATATTATTTCTTGATTTTAAATCTGATTTACGATCCAAAAGGTAGGCTTCTTTGCTAGGTAAATACCTGTATTTTAGAAGAGGTCAGCATGGTTTTAAATTACAGAAGCACTATAAAGAAATACCAATGCCCTCAAATGAGGAATGATTTCCATCTCACCAAATCAGGTGGTCTCCTCTAGCCCTTGGCCAAGTAACTTTAACATACACGTGGTGAGCTGAGATCTTGACTTTCGTTTTCTCTCTTTTTAAAGGGTGTATATTTGGCAAACTTTTTCTTCCTTAATCATCTTTCTCCTGGTTTGCTTTCACTGATTCTTTTTTCTTTTTTTACATATTATATCAAAATAAAAAACTGCAAGTGTTCCATGTCTGTGCAGCTGAATTCACTTAAGCTCTGGTGATTTCTGAACTATTTTTCTTTAATAAAATTACAAATAAAAATATTGAGCTAGCTTTACCCATGAAAAAGAAAATATAGCTGGAATGTTCTTCATAGTTGACTTTTAAAACTATTCTACAGAGGAAAAAGCTTTTATTTATTTATAGCAGATTTTATCATCCTAAATCAATTATTTTGGATGATTAGTTTGGCCATATAGACACACACTTTTGTACACACAGGCAGACACACTCACAACGCACACACGACACATACACATGCAAGATGGCAAAAGAATCAGCAGACAGACAGAAGCTGCGTAGCCAGATTACATCACAGGTTACGATGGAAATAAATAAAAGAAAATCTCTTTTGCTTCTATAGCGTGGCATTTTAGTGGTGCCGGTTTGACTTTTGGCCCACACACATATGCCAATGGCAAGGCTAACTCTAGGGACTAACAAAAAAGAATGTGTGTTCACAGCTGTACAGTACACCAATACAGATTACATGTTTTCAGTGTTGCGGCCACAACAGAATGCTAATTAACATACTGGAGTGATGAGAACGGCTGTAAGGGCCTTATTGTTCCATTATTTCATGCAGCCCAGCTGCCTTTGTTTATGTCACTTATCCTCTCGTGCCACAGGTTTTTACTCCAAAAATACTATCCCAATACAACGTTAATATTTAAAAAACAAAGAGGTGGCAGATTGTCATTTTTGTGTCAGTCTCAAACTGCAGAACTGTTAAGCTGTTCTGGTTCGGTATTTAGAAATAATTTAACAGCCATATTCAGACACTGCCTGCATTCTAACATAATGGCTGAATACTTGAACCAAGCAAATGCATAACTATCCTGACATCACTTATGAGATTTAGATTGGTCAGTTAATGGAAGTCTTTACCAGAATCAATACCATAACAGCTTCTTGAAATGAACGTGATTTTTTACACAGAGTGCTGTGAACAATAAGTACAGAAATATCCTACCTTTGTATACAGCACAAAGGAACTGGGATTTGAAATTAAGAAGCAATTACAGTTTTTTGCAAAGTAATGTTACAGTTGATTATTAGAAATAAACACATACAAAATAAGCACTTTTTAATAAATAGCTGGAGAATATTAAAATCCCACAATCCTATTATTCCTTTTTTTCCTACTTTTTTAACAGCCATTTTATCTGCTAGCTTGGTTATCATGTTGCTGTTAAGGATTAATATTGATGATTGTTGCCAACAATGGTTAAATATTGCAGAAAAACACTTTTTATGAGAGAGATGTAGCCCTATCTGAGTGTAAGTAATATTAGTTATGCCAGCTGCTTTGACTTCTTTGATTGATTGATGAAAAAAACAATGTTAAATGCCATTAATATTCTTATTTGTATTGCTGTAGCGCCTGAATGTCTTAGCTGACAGTGGCCGGGTTCAGAGCCGGGACCCTGCACTACAGCTGAGGAGACAACAACTTCCTAGGACAAAGGGAGAGACCAGTTCCTGTGCACAGCAGCTCAGGACTGTCAGCTCTGAGCCCAAAAGCATTTATGTTGGTCAACAGAGAAATTCACCAGCTTGGCCCCACTGACTTCTGGGAAATCAGGCACCAGGCTAAGTTTACTTAGGGGTTTAAAGAAACTACTAAGGTTTTATTTAGTGAACAGCAACAAGTGGGAAACTTAATGTGAAAAAGTGAAACAAGGAGCGGGGGCGGGAATTAAAAACAAAGGAAACCAGGACAATGGTGGCAAGAGGTTCAATGTACTGCTACCTGGTTACAACTCAAAAGTTTCTTCCCCTCATTTACTTGGTATAAAGAAATAGGAAACATTAATGATAAAGACTTTTCCAAACAATTTATTCCATCAGTTGCCTGTAATTGCTGTCAGAGCCTGAGCTTGGCTAGAGCCTGAAGTGTTAATGGTGCATTTCTTTCTCAAATTAAAAGGGGGAGAAAAAAAAAAAAGATTTTAGTTCCAGTTTCACAAGTTTAGCTTTACCAGCAAAGGGTGAGGGAGCTAGCAATATACCTGTCACCTCAGATTTACCCAGTGAACAGAAAAATCAGAAAGGGTAAGTCTTCCCAAAAATGTCATCTCCCTAATCAAAGACATACTGTGGTTAATCACAACACACACCAAAATCCTGAAAACATCCAATTGAGTGAACAAGCCCTAGTTGCTTTTTAATGAGTTTAACTGGTAATCTCAGATAAACGGGGAACTGCTTGAAGTGTCTGCCTTATGTAAGGCAGTAATGAGGGGATTTAATGTTTTCTACAGTCTACACAGCTTACAATGGTGAACACGCCACAGGTGTGGTACAATCTAATATATAGTAGTTTCTCAGCTATGACCATTCCCCTACTGTGGACAGAACATAGATTTTTTTAAACTGGATCCAGGATAAATTACCCAGCTGCTCTGTGTTTAAGCCCCCAGCTAGTTTATACACCAATAACAATAAACTTTCTATAACAGTCTATTACAGTTTCTTGCTCAAGGTAAAAGTGGGCCACTATTACTTCAGCTATGTTCATGGATGACACCTTGGGATTTGTCCCTTCCTGAAACTGCAAAAACATTATAAAAAGGTACAAGTACATGCTTAATTAATGGGTTTCTGTTTTGTTTTCCAATAGGATGATCTGTTATTTTATGATACAGGCACACAGTATCTTAAGCCTATCAGCTGGGAATGCATTGGAAAGTTGGCTTTTTGTTCGTGCTTATTTACCACAACAAAGCAACACCTAGTCACAGTCACAAAATGAAGAATTGACAATGGCCTCTTAATAAGTTTTGCATGCTACAGTCATAGATTCTAAAAACTCCTTTCCAGATAATCCACTCATGCATTTATTTAAAAAAAACCAAAACATTTAATTCTGACATCAATTAAAAAAATTGTTTACACTATGCAATAGGTGTGCTGTTGAAACTGTGACAGCCTATTCTTAGAATGAGAGGTGTTATACAGAGATGGAATAGCTTTTACCAGACCAGCCAATATTATTGGCGAAGGTTGGGGGGGCAGGGAAAGAAGCAGACAAGCTTTTGGGACCAGAAAAAGGACCTGTTTCCTCTAAAATGCAGGAATTGTTTCCCTGCAGGGATATCTGTTTTGGTTTACTGTTGCATCTCTATAAACCTTGTCTTTCTGAAAACACATTATAAAAAATAATTGTAAAATTAACACTCAACAAAAATAAACTAGAATTAAAACCAAGACTAGCAAAACACTAGAGCTTACGTGGTGACTTCCCTGAAGTTAGGAAAAAGTCCTGCCATTACTGAACTTCACCCATTGCTTTATAACTGTTGGTGAACTACTTCTTTCAATTTTAGTTTATAAAATTCTACTGAAATTAACTTCTGCTGGCTTAGGCTGATACAAATAACAGCAACAAGGCACTAAAACACTAATAAAGTGATTACAAGGTCACATAAGTGGATATGCATATAGCTGCTGGGCATAGTGCGTAAGTAACTTCAGGTGCAAACCATAAAATACAGCAGTGAGTATGTAAGAACAGGCAACCACAAAAAAAAAGCAGTTGTCACTTTTCAAAAATATATATCCTCTTTGTTTTTAATCAGGCATTTAACTTAAAAAGGTTCCCATCCTAATTGTAGGTTTTAAATCGCTTTTAGAGACAAATTTACCAAAGCCTAAGGATTTTTTAACAGTGACTCCAACTCTGCAAGAAAACCATGCCATCTTACGTAGGAGCTGCAAGACTCCCCTACATTATTTATCTACATCATATACAGCATCCTCACTCTACAAACACAGCCATTTTCAAAATAACACTCAAGAAAGGGATTCCTGTTTTCATAGTCGCTCCCAGACAACTGTCTGTAAGAAACAGACTTAGTTTGAAAATCCTCACTTGCAGACAAACCAGTCCAGCCACTATATAGCTGTCACAAGGCTGACAGCTTGTTGTATGGAGGAGATCATACCTTGGCCACGGAAAATCCCATGGGAAAGGCTGGAAACAAAAGAAATCCTGATGTGATCCATCCAACTGAGCAGGGCAGCAGTTGCCTTCTGCTGAGAGGACTAACCAGGCAGCCCTATCCAGCCAAATCTACTGAAACCCACCCCAGCCTGCCTCTCTCCAAAACATCACCAGAAGACCTCCACTGATGCCCAAGCTCCCCACGTCCCCCTGCTCTGTGTCATCACATAGCTGAGTTTGGTCTGGGATGAGCTGGTGACTTCAGCTGTAGATGTGGTCATGGAGCAGGAAACCAGCACAGAGGAGTCCCTCTGGAAAGCACACTGTCCAGCCACAGCCTAACACAAGGGCCCTCTCCTCACCAGCAAAATTCCCAGCTGCTCCACAAGGGAAGCAGACAGCAAGTTCAAGGACATCTGCACAGGGGCTTTGTGCCTCCACACAAACTCTAATCCAATTACAGCCATGCTTTCATGGATCCTTAAGAGGCTCCAAGAAAAAAGATGCCTTAAGACTTCAGCTGCATTCATTTCTCCTGGTCTTCATGGACCAGGAGGTGATGATTTGCAGCTTCCCGTAGTTCCCAACCCACCCATCCCTACCTGCCAGCCTCTACTCTTTCCCCTCACAGTGCTCCATCATCAATCAGTTCTTCATATGCTTGCCAGAGATCTGCTTTGTTCTGCATCCAATTCCAACTGGCTGTACATAATAAGAATTTCATTCCCATGCCTGTGCTTTCCACCTGGGAAATTGAATCCTTCATGCCATTAGCTTTCTATATTGTCCTCAGACTGTATGGAAAAACTTCCACAGTAGTCCAGAAAAAGGAAGCCTGCTAGAGAAACTGGGCCCTTGAGCTGCAAGAAGAAGCTTTCATGCATTAGAATTCCCCTTCTCTGAGAAATAAAATCCAACAGTTGTGTTTCAATTATTTGTGGGGAAAAACGGGATTTCCAGGCTTAAAAATTATGTCATATAGAGAATAAAGCACTCCCTTGGTCTTAGACAATCCCAAGGCAAAGGGAATCTCAAAGCTGGATTCTGTAGCTGAGGAAGCATTATTCTGACAGGGTTCACCATCCTCTGGATGACTCTTGGTAGGCACATGCTTTCCACACCAAATCACAGGACACGTGATGGTTTCATCTTTTCTTTCATAAGTTTTGCCTAAGTTGTTTGATTTGGTGTTTGTTTGTTTGTTTTCTTTTAAAGCTTTACTTAAATTTGGTGTTTGAGAGAACCCTAAACTCTGCAGAAGTTCAGTGATTTTGGCACACACTCGGGAACACCATATTGCTGACCTGACATGGCTGTAGTTCAGCCATTGATGTCCAAAGCCACGTTCCCTCTAGCCAACTGAGTTTTTTCCAGCGCTCACAGCACACCCAAAGCACGCACTATTAATCAAGTAAAGTAGACCACGTTATGCCTTATTGTATTACAGACACTGGATTTTGGTGTTTGGAGGCATGATCTTGTTGCTTTAGAGGAGTATTTTTCAAGAAAACTGGTGGATTTGTGAATTTCTGAGCATAAAACACATATCAGCCTTTCAAAGCAACCAACTGGCATGACCATAACACTGTCACTTAACGAACATGACGTTATACTTTTAAACACTCAGACATAGGTGAGTGCTCAAAATCCCTTATTTGAAGAACAACAAAATAATAAGAAATAATAATTACGGCAATAACTGCTTAGTATTTGTATGATAAAAGTGCTGAAAAGACATTAACTAATTAGTGCTCACAACACCCATGTGAGGCAAAAAAGTATCATTATCCACATGCTACAGATGGAAAACTGACAACGTGGAGTTACCTGCCTTTCTAAGACATGCATGAGGGGATAATCACCTAATGCAAATTCATCAAAAGCCCTACGGGGAAAGCACCAGTGGAATGGTCACAGAGGTTCAGTTTCCTCCCTGTGAGCTCTGATGCAGTGATTGTGCATCACAGAGAGAGCAGCGTGGAGAGGTGTGGGACAGACACACATACCTTCCATCTAATCTAGAAGCTGTGCAGAGAGGAGACAGAGACAGCTGCACAGATCATTAAAGGCAGCCTGATTACTTGAGCTTGACACCTCTTTTTTTTTTTCTTTTCCTACAATGTCACTCACAGTGATGGGGTAGTAGAGCCAGGCTGGGAAACTAAGTGGGTTTTGCAGGAGGAAGACACTTGGACTGAACCCCACTGAATACACAGCTTTTGCAGCACCACCTCTGACCACATACTTAAGATTCAAATTAAACACCTGGGGTTTGCTGTCCTTTCCGTGCTTCTCTTTTAGGAGTCAGGTAGGCTGGGTTTCTTGCACGTGGTACAATTCTGACAATGGCTCAACTTAGTGGATTTTTTTTTTTCCTGTAAGGCTGTTAGCTCAGTTCTGTATAACCAAGAGGTTTGGGTGACTTGCATAAAGCATGGATAAAACTACAGCTACCCATCACAGTCAGAGGCTGATCAAAGCCAACATTCATTAGCATTGAACACAAAATTGTCTGAATCCATCAGTAACTGCAATGGTGCCTAATTAGAGAAGGCATCGCCTATTTCAAAAGCCATACCATCTAGCTGGACCATTGAGCACCAGAGAAAAGTAAAGAGTAGCAAAATCTCATACGAAGGAATTAAAAAAGCACAGTGATTTCACTCTTTATACATGGCACAAGTTATTATCTCAAACAGTGACATCGATAATAGGGGCCTTTATTTAGATAGTGCTGAGCTTCAGCAATTCCCATTCACTTTAGGTGGAATTGAGGGTGCTCAGCAGGACTGAAAAAAACAGTGACCAGATAAACATTGTAGTGTGTGGTCCAGGAAGCTGGAGAGTGCCTGGAGAAAAAGGAAGAACCATAATTAAATACAAACCTAATGGAACACGGACAGTCAGGATCCTGTGTTCTCCCCAGTAGCACTTTTACCAGAGTGAAATGGAGCAACAATAATCTAAGCTTTATTCCATCTAGTCCTCCTTCCACATAAATAGCCTAGGAAAAATAACTGAAGCTATCAGTTCCAGGAAAGAAACTGCATTGAAGGAAACCTAAACAAAAATCTCATCTCAAATTGTAAATGAAGAAATATTCATAACCATTTCTCACATACATTCATTGATACAAATGCTTTTTTCGCTCTATGTTGCTCCTGCCCTTTTGCCTTTGACTACTCTAGTAAACCAGCTTCGCTAGCAGGAACATCTC